>OX451216.1:81958219-82379106 GCA_949628195.1 Phasia obesa
ATATATATATATATATATATATATATATATATATATATATATATATATATATATATATATATATATAAAAAATATATATTAAGGCATATATATATATAAAAAATATTAACTTTTTAGAACTTTTTAGCTATCACTACACTTTTCCTAAAATATAATAATTTCCTATCTCCGGCATTGAAATGTGAGGTGTAGCCCGGACCAAACCTAATCAATCCTAGTGAAATGTCTTGTATTCAAAAAATGAAATTTCAAATTAATAACTACAATTTAACAGTAATCATCCTAGTAAAGTCTTAATTCTTACTTTTCAGTTTTCTGACATAATTACAACTACAAATGTTGCAATAAATGAAAATGTAACAAACAAATAGGCAAAAGAAAAGAAATGTTCATGTGAGTATTAGAAACTTTTTATTTATACATTTATTATTTGTAGTAGTAGTTTCCCTAACATCTGACATAGTTTTTCACGTCTGTTCTTGATTTTACCATTTTCAGTCCGATAGCCCCTTTTGAGCTGAGGATGATTTTTATTAGTTCGCAGCTCTTAGAAAAAAGTGGCATAGATGCCCAGGGCGTTAACGAAGTTGCATTATTAGAGCGGCAACGGATTAAACACTTAATCAGCTTAGAAGCGTAAGCGTCACGGATTAGCAAATAATAAATCTTGTCCCTTTTGTGCAAATAATATGAAAATAATATATAAAAAGAAAAGCGAATATCTTTTTTGATACTGAACATGAAGTCTAATAAAAATGAAATCATTCGCTGACCGGAAGGAATGCAAATTGAAAATGTATATCGGGTGCCAAAAAAAACTAAACAAGTTCATTTACCAACTTTTGGACGGAAACGTTGGGACTAGAACCACCAAAGATATTATGGCTATTGCTTTAAATCTTTGGCGTGAAATAGCCCCAACGATTTCACCTGAAAGTCTTCGAACTCATAAAGGCTTTTCCCCACGGGTTTTACTATTCGGCATTTGATAAACTTTCGCATGAGCTTGGCGTTAAAACCACTTCGGAAATCGCTCTGCTGAAAATTTCTTCTTTAGACTTCCTGCCTTGGGATAAATTTAACGAAACGATAACGCGTGTTGTAGGTCTTTTCGTTTCTTACATACGCTTTATGTAATGACTCGTGTATTTTCTCGCATATTCGCTCGGATTTTGAGATCACCTCTAGCTCGGGATCGTTCAGGCTTTTCAGCATCCTTGCTAGTCTATACACACTTCTGTCGCCAATCGTATTACTGCCAAATAGCGCGAAATGCGTCGATTGGCGTGACACCAATCGACGTCTGCACCGACTTCGGACAAATGTTTGTCCCAGTCGGCCTGATCGTCTTGTAAATGTGAACGTATGGCAGACAGAATCGATTGGTTCACCCGTTTGGACGCGATGGTCTGCGGCGAGTATTTTGTGGTTCTAATATGCTTAACCGAAATTATCCAACAAGCTGGTAAACTCTTTACTGAGAAATTGTTTCCCGTTACCGGAGACAACTGTCTCAGGAGTACCAAATTTATGAAAAACCTCTCCGATCAAAAATTTATTTATGTTTTTGGCATTAGCCTTAGGCAGAGCTTTAATAAAAAAAAGTGATCTAACACGATGAAAATAAAACAATTACCATTCTTCGAACGCGGATACGGACCAAGAAAATCCACAAAAATTATTTGAAAAGGGCGGTCGCTACTTGTTTCTGCCCCCATAGGTGGCCTAAGCGTTTTATTAGCGAGTTTGGTTTCTTTGCACACCTGGATATTAACCACAAAATCGTGAACTTGAATGTTTTGATTTGGCCAATAAAAATACTTTTTGACTCTACGTAGAGTTTTTCCAACGGCTCCGTGAGAAGCTTGAGGAGAGTTATGTTACTTGTCTATGATGGACTTGGTCAATTCATGAGGAACCCATAACTTCCATGAGAAATCCTCATTCATGACCAACCCATCATAAGGTTGTACTCTTTTGTACACAAAACCCTCAACTACTTTCAAGTCAGGCAAGCGTTCAGATTTTGTTTCTATTGCAAAAACAAGTTCCAAATAATCACTTTTCTTGAAAGCATCTGAGTCAAGATCGACCAATCCTCCTACATCTGCAGAGACTTCATCCTGCTGTGGTCGGTTATCACGGAGAACGGCATTAGTTCTATGTAGGGCCTAAACTACTTAGACGCCAAGACAACTGCTAGACAATTCCGCTCAGTAACAGAATAGTTATTCTGCGCCGACTTTAGTTTGTGTGAAAAATATGGTACTGGGTGCTCCCCATCAGAATTGTCTTTCTGGAACAGCATGGTAGAAATGCCTAGAAAAGTTGGGATGATTAAGCAGTGGGCTCGAAGTCGGAGCTTTTTTGAGCCGATCAAACGCGACCTTACCTTCCTCCGAAAACTTGAATTGCTTACCCTTTTTCAGCGCTTCAAAGATTGGAGCCGCAATGATGGCATAGTCTGATATAAATTTTCTATACCAGCCTGTTGCCCCATAAAGCTCCGAATCTGTTTTGCTGTCATAAGCAAAACGAGTTATGGTTTTCACCTTAGCTGGTTTTAGTTTGCCTCCTCCTACTACCTATCCCAGATACCTTAACTCTTTAAAGCAGAATTTGGATTATGCTACATTGGTTGTTAAACCTGCTTCTGATAATTTACTAGCTACCCGTTTTAACAACTCCAAGTGTGTATTAAAATCTGGCGATGCAATCAGAAGATCATCTAGATAGACGAAAACTTTATCACGAAGGGCTGCGGGGATCACCATAACCTTTGAGCCGGGTTACACAAGCAAAATGGCATGACCGTATAATGATAAAGTGGTCGTCCTGGTACCTTGAATGCAGTTTTTTCGCTACTAGATGGATCTAATGGTATCTGCCAGAATGCATCTTTCAAGTCGACACTTGATATATAAATCGTATCTCCTAAACGACTGAGCAAACCCTTAATGTGCGGTAGCGGGTAGGCGTCCTTGACTGTCAATGCGTTGAGCTTACGAGCGTCCAGGGGCCGAATTACGGCATTCGTGATCGAGTAGGCTTTCGTATCGAATAAAATTTCGAAACGTATCGAATGGATGGATTACTGCACTCGAAAGCTAACGTATCGAAATTTTTATAAATTGTACTAGATTGTTTTTTAAATTGGAATGGAATGAAAACAAAGCTGTCAAATGTTTATTGCAATTCAAGCTAATAAAAGAAAATAAAAAAAATTAAATAAATTTTTGTGAAATAAAATACATATGGTGCAAAAGCAAATATAATTGTTTAAAAAAATGGCCACATTCCTCTTGTTGTGTTTATCGTCTTCTGATTCTGAAGAAAATTATAATACAGTACGTATTAGAAGAGAAATGCGAGACAAAAGTGATCAAATGTCCTTGCCGCCAAATGCGTAAGTAAATTGCAATATTCTATTATCCTTTTTATTTCTTTATATGTTTTAGATTTATTAAACGTTTCCGGCTTTCAAAAGAGGCGTTTAATTTTCTTCTTTCCGAGCTGTGTTTCGAAGGACATATGTCTACCGCACTTCCACCAAAGCTACAATTGGCTGCAGCCATATCTCCTTTAGCATGTGGAGGATTCCAACTGGAAATGATTACTTGATGGGTATGTGTCAGAGTGCGGTTTGCAAAACAGCTAACCGAAGCATAAATCAAATTAAAGAAAAAATTTGTCCAAGGTTCATTAAATTTGTGCCTAATGAATCTGCTTCGTGTATGGAATCATTCATGGACAAATTTAAGCTCCCAGGAGATAAATGTACATTCTTACATACATTAAAATTTATAATCTTTTCTAAATATGACTCTGAATATGTTAGTGATCGGATGTATAGATGGGACTCATTTTGGATTGCAAAAACCCACAGAAAATGAGCATATGTTCTTTAACAGAAAAGGATACCATAGCCTTAACTCAATGATAGTATGTAGAGTTTATAGTTTATTTACGAATATACATATACGAGTTGTTTTATAGTTGCATATATATGTACATATTTTAATTTTTTAGATTTACGATCATGAGTTTAGAATTTTGTCAATTAATTCTAAATATGGAGGGGCATCGCACGGGTCTTTTGTTTGGAAGCAGTCTGAGGAAAAACGATTTCTGGAGGAGCTTTATACTACTAATAAAGTAAAAAATGTTTGGCTTTTAGGTAAATATTAATGAAACTATTTATATAAAATTGTATTTTTATATACATATATACATGTACATTCATATGTATAATTTTTATATAAAATTTTTTCTTGCAGGCGATTCCGGATATCCCCTGGAACCTCGGTTGATTACACCTTACAGAAATCCTGAAGAAGGCTCTGCGGAGTCCCATTTTAATGATATACATTCCAAAGGTCGATGTATTATTGAAAGGACAATAGGAATTCGTAAAGCTCGATGGAAAATTCTATGCAATGACAAAAGAAGTCGCTATAAGCCGGAAAAAGTTGCGCAATTTGGAAATGTTTGTGCTGCACTGCACAACTTGTGCATTTACTTCAAAGTTCCATCATATACGAAAAATACTTCTCAGTCTCACAACTCAATTATAAACCCTATCATTGGAAATGACACGCAATTAACACGAATTGGTCAAAAAATAAGAGATCAAATAAAACTATCACTTACAACATAAAAATTAAAATAACGTATCGTTAAATTTGAATTCATTTATATCACATTTGATAACTTACTTAAAAATATAAAATAAAGAGCTAACGAGTGAATTTTAAACAGCTGGTACTGGATTATGTACTCGTTATCGAATGCTATAATCAGAAATTTCGGTAGAACTTGTTCGATAACGAATGCCATAATCCCAAAAAGAAAATTTACGAACAATTTTACTCGATCATGTATGCGATAATTCGTCCCCAGGCATAACCGGTTCTTCTCACCCCTTCTTACCAAAGTAACCGGATGACTCCAAGGTCTCTCACTAAGCTCAATTACACCAAGGTCAAACATCCTGTCCAGCTCCGCGTACATAAGTTTTTGTACAGCCGGAGAGACCGGGTAATGGCGGTCTTTCACTGCCTCACGGGCAACTCCAAATGCGTCTTTCCTAAACCCTTTTTCGTATAGCAGGGAAACATCGATATAACAATATCCAATTCCTGTTGCTGTCCAGGTGACAAGCTAAGAGACATCTTGGGTACTATCCGTCTCTGTACAGAGACTTACTCCGCCCAAGAATAGCTCCCGACTCAAAGTAGGCACTTAATAGAACGTTATGACCTGCGTCGCCTTAGCAAACGTCACTTCAGCTCGCACGCGACCGACAATGTTGTGCACTGTACTGTCAGCTGTCTTGATAATAGAAGAAAAATCGTGGATTTTAAGCCCCGCTTTTTCTACAAAATCAAGACAACCACGGCCTAAACACGTTACTGTGGCACCACTGTCTAACAGTCCTTCAATTTCCTGTCCCCCTAAATTAATGCGGGACTAAAGACGTGCGTCTTTACCTGTAGAGAAGCCACGGAAATATCGCCTTAGTTTTTTGCGAATTTTATACCGTTCCCGCGCTTTTTTAATCTTACTCGATATTGTACCGAAAATACGAAGCTTTGCCTCATTATATTCATTGATGCGAATAAGCAAAGGCTAAACTCACACTTATCTTTAACCATTTGTTGGTTTGTAACTGGGCTCAGACCTCGGTTGATATCGCCTCCCCAGTTCGAGACGGGTTTCTTGACCGGTTTCCCGTACATCTGGGACATTTCGGTGCAACTACATTTTCTTTACCGCACCTAAAACAGAATTGCCTAGTAATCGGTTCGGGACAATCTACAAAGCTGTGGCCCTATAGTTCCAACAGATGTAATTGCTGGTGGAACGTATCCCGTCTACCTCCAGGTCGATCAGTGGCAAATCATCATCCTCGTTACCGATCTCGTTTACCCTTTGCACAAAGTTTGAGCGCTGCTGGTATAGTTGGCGCTGATTGGCTAACAGATTATCTGCCCTCCTCACTTCACGACAAAATACCAACAATGTCCTCAGCTGTACAGAAAACATCATCTGTGCTAACGATGGCTTAAGATTGCCTCTCATGATTTTTACCACCTGTTACTCCTCATACGGATTTACTTGCTGGTTGCGTAATTTAATGACAGCGTTATAAAAATCATCAAAATGTTCATTCGGCAACTGACGGCGATTTAAAATCTTCATCTGCACTTGATACTCTTTTTCAAACTGCCAATATTGGGATAAAAGAGCCTTTTCTAACTCGTAACGTGGACGATTTTACGGTAGTCCCAATACCAATCAAGGGCTGGCCCTTCAAGCAGCGAATGGAAACTGCGCACAATGTCTCTACTAGAACAGCTGTAGTCGCTACTTACCGCTCTAACACGAAAATTAAATGCACGTTCATGGTTTTACCTGTGCCATCGAATTTGATACCCCATTTGGCCAAATTATTTGGGTCTAAAGATTCGGACCGATTAGGCAATGAAACTGCAGGGTAGTTTTCCTGTCGTTGGTTTTGTGGTGAAAACATTGGAACAGACCAAGCATCCTGTGGATAGCTTGGCTGGCGAAATACGTGGATGTATTAGACTCTGCTGTGTCAATACCGGTGGCTGTTGAAATTGTACTTTAACTTGTGGTCTAGTAGATGACAAAGTATTGCCTTATGGCTGGTGGACAGGTGGTTGACTATACGACATTGAGTTCATTTATTGTGGGACAAACCGTTGTTGTTGCTGAAATTGAGTCGGGAATTAAACAGAGTTTGGTATTCGTTGACGTTGTTGGTTTAGAACCGACTGCGATGGAACAGCATTTATTGCACAGCTTGGGTGTCTTGTCCAGCCTCGACAAAATGCGGAGGAACCCATAGACATTAGGCTGTTGAAAAGACCCAGTCACAACAGAACGCCGAGAACCAACTGGTGGCTGGGTGTACATGATCAGTGTCTGAGGTGTTATATCCTCATTGTTCAAGGCAGCGAAGGGCGTTTACGCTGAACCGGGTTTTTGGGTTGACAAAGAAACCAAAGCCTCTTTTATCTCGGCTAAAAATTTTTGAATTTTGTTATCGACCTCCTGCATCAGTCTAGTCTGGCAGATACAAATTGACGCTTCTATAATTTGATGTATATCACTAGCACCAGGCGACATAGCTGGCCTAGAGTTTACCAATGAGCTCTATCGAATCTCCCTTCTTATATTTTGGGCCGTAACGCTGAAAAAGACAGGCGAAATAACATGCTGGTCACCATTTACCGAGTGTTAGATCATATGGTGTTAATGTAGTAAAAATTGGATCATTAATAGTAGTAAACTTGGTTGAGGTTGTTATAGCTTTTGCTGTAACGCTGGATGATGAATTTGGCAAAGACGGTACTGATGTGGTGGTCTCGGTATCCGTGTTGCAAGTCACACCCGTACTGGTAGACGGCATGTTATTGGTCTCGGATAGCATTTTGTTTTCAAGACGAAAGAAAAAAAAAATATATAAAAGAAATAAAAAACAAAAAAAGAAAGGTTTCCAAAAATACCAAAAGGAATTAAAATAATAATGGCGAATTAAATCAAAAAATTTTTAAATTTAATAGCTTTTCAGCTGTTAACCTTTTTCAACAAATTTCAATAATATTTTGGTAAGCAGCAGTATTGCGGATAAATGATCAAATTAAAAAGGCAATGCATAAACGTTATGTGTATGCGCCTGTGTTTTTTCTGCTATTAACACTAATCGTGTACATATTTTTCAGAAGCTGATACAAATATTAAATAAATCAGTCAAATGCGAGTTAGACTCACATATGTAGGGTTCCGTACTATGTTTAGTACTTTAAAAATTCAAGATGTTAATTTTTTCATGTCTTATGAGGCAACCTTTAATTTTAAAATTAAAGTCATATTCACGACAATTGCATCACTATTGGAACACCCTTTAAATTTTAGTAATTACTGTCATAACGGCCATGGTAATACACTTTCCATAAACATATCAGGTATTGATGGACCACCCCTTAGTCATTAGTAAATGTTGCAGCGGCCGAAGAACAACATCTACTATAAAAATTTCAATTCGAACGTAAGAACCACAGAGTCACTAGGATTATCACTCATTGGGCAAAGCGGTCGAGAAAGAAGACAAGCTTCGATTCTAGCTAGTACTGTTGAAAGTTCCTCAAAGGTATATTTGACACCTTTACCCTCTTTACGAAAGTGGAGTTTAAAACTTTTGACTCCTGCTTCCCACAAACCTCCCATATGAGGAGCGCCTGCGGATATAAACCGCCATGATAGACCACTAACATTAAACGTAGAACACATTCTTGCCCGACTCTCTAATAAAAACGTTTTAAAGTCCCTTTCTAACTCTCGTGAAGCGCCAACAAAATTTGTACCATTATCAGAGAATATGGTATTTGGACAACCTCTTCTCGATATAAAGCGATTAAAAGCAGCCAAAAACCAATCCGTGGTCAAATCTGATACTGCCTCCAAATGAATTGCCTTTGTTGAAAAGAATACAAAAATACAGACATACCCCTTCAAAACTTGGCTTGATATAACGCTCGAACCCTTCATATCAAATGGACCTGCGAAGTCCACACCAGTAGTCGTAAATGGCCGATCTAAAACCGTCCTTTCCGGTGGTAAGGCTGCCATTATCTGACTACAAGAGCGCTTACGATCAAGAATGCAACGCTTGCAACGTGCGAACCAATGTTTTCAATCTTGGAATCCAATACTCGATTCGTAAAATCTTAAGCGTCAACTGATTCCCTCCATGAATTGAAATCATATGAACAAACTGAGTCAAAAGAAATGTAAAACGACAAGAATAAGGCAACAAAATAGGATGCCTTCCGTATATACTAAAGAAGGAGATTTAGCTAATCGTCCATTAAGTCGCATAACCTTCTCCTCATCCAGAAATGGATTTAGAGTTAAAAGAAAACTCTTTGAAGAAAGGGGTTTCTTCGCCAAAAGACATTCATATTCATCAGTAAAATGGACTTTTTCAGCAACAATTGCTAGACGAACTTTTACCTGTTTTATCTACTACGTCAGAGATGCTAACTCATTCATATGAATAGCGACCTCTGTGAGCTAAATATGTATTATTAAAAAACCTAAATACGTATGCAATTACTCGAAGGGCACGATCAAAAGAAGAAAATCTATCCAAAATATCATTATAATCATTAAAAAATGAAACATGAGATTTTACAGCACGTTTCTCCACATCAGTGTCCATTATAGTCAAACTTCTGAGATTCCAATAATTTTATTTTTCTGAAGCCAATGTGGCCCATACCACCAAAGATCACATGTGCCAATTCTGAGGGTAATATGCCTCGACTTATTAAATCAGCAGGATTATTTTCTGATTTCACATGGTGCCAATTATGAGTGCCAACAATTTCTTGGATCTTGCTAACTCTGTTCGCAACAAAAGTGGTCCAAGAACAGGCGTCTTTTCTTAGACAGGATAGGACGATCGTAGAATCAGTCCAACAATAAATCTGACGCAGTGGAACATCAATCTCGCCTAACACAGCTTTCAAAAGAAAACTGCAAAATCAATGAAATTATCTTTAAAATTTAATCAAATTATATTTAAAAAAAAAAATTATTTTTTTTTATTAACATGATATCACTAATTTAAACAAAATAAATGATAGTCAAACTGCCCGAAAGTAGGGTGTAATTTGTAAATTGAAGAAGAAGCACTAAATACAAATATTGGTTAATGTATATGTATGTATACAATCTATATTTTTATTTACAAAAACACACCACTATTTAATGCACTTGATATCACTTTCTTGAATATAAAAACTTAGATAGTATAATAAAATATTTTTATTATGCTGAAGGCTTTAAATTTTTGTCACTTTAATGTATTTATAATATTTATTTTTAATCTTTAGACAAAAAAAAATACACAGTCGATTTATTGCGTAGAAATAGAAAAAAACAAACGTTGAAAATGGAACTGCAAAACGATCAACCACCATATATATGTACATACATATGTATGTACATATGTATGTAGATTATATTAAACAAATAAAACAATTCGTGTGTATATGTTTTATTTATCTTACTTCTTATTCTTACACTTTTCTAAATTATAATTTCAACTTCACTTTAATTCAATCACTTATTAAAATTATTTTAAATCATTTATCGAAAAAAAATGGGGATGAAATTTGGTGGCTTGTTAATGAAGTTGAGTAAGAATAAGAAGTAAGATAGATCTTTTAGTAGAAAAAAACAATGATGATTATTGCAATGAAAACTTTCCAATGTTTGCGTCTAAGAAAAGTAAGGGATAAATAAAAAACCAAGTTTTAAAATTTTATATTAATTGTGTCATTTATTTAAAATATTACCTTTTTTCAACAATAAAATGTTTTGCTCGTTCAAATTGCTCAAAACGAATAACAACAAAACTGAAGTTGGCGATACAAGTTTAATTAAACCGTTAGCGGTTTTACTCGTTAGAATCTAAAGAAAAACTACGAAAATACAAAGTAGGTAAAAATAGGAGTATCATTTAGATCCTAACAAAATTACACACTAAGAAAATTCAAAGTTTTAATGAAAAAGGCTTTTCTAATTAAACAAACTATATTAGGTAGACTCTTGAAATGTTCACAGAATGTGTATAACTGTGGTCACTATAGCAACAAATACTAAAACTTATAGGGTGTGCCCAAAGTGACGTGTTATTTGCCTTTATTTCTTGAGCTATAGGTGGCAACCACATAAAATATGCAGACAGTAATTTAAACTATGATCGCATTATAAGCAAGTATACAATATAAAGGGTGTTCCGATAGTGTTGTGATTTGCATGTATATGGCATAAGTTTTGAACGATAATAGGTAGATTCTTGAAGTTTTTACAGGAGGTGTATTACTAGGGTCACTATAACAAATAATAAAAATTAAAGGGTGTGCCGACAGTGACGTGATTTGCATAAACATTGACTAATTTTTAACCATAATAGATAGACTCTTGAAATTTTCACAAATGGTGTACTACTATGACCCCTATAAAAACCATATTAATTTAAAGGCTTTTCCGACAGTGACATGTTTTCCATGTATAACGACATATTTTTTTAACCGTAATAGGTAGACTCTTCCAATTTCTATAGAAGATGTGTTGTCATGGCCATTCTGACAATTATATTAAATATATATATATATATATATATATATATATATACATGGAAAACATGTCACTGTCGGAAAAGCCTTTAAATTAATATGGTTTTTATAGGGGTCATAGTAGTACACCATTTGTGAAAATTGTCTTGAAATGTTTACAGTAGATATTGTACTTCGGCCGCTGTAACAATTACTAATATCTAAAGGCGTTCCATCTGGGATATGTTTTTCACGTATATTACCTTATTTTTTGAACCGCAATAGGTAGCCCATGTATATTTTTATAGAAAGTGTATTGACGTGGCCGCTATAACAACTAAATTACTAAAATTTAAAGGGTGTTCCAATAGTGATGCAATTTTCGCGATTATTACTAATTTTAAAAATAAAAGGTGACTCATAAGACATGAAAATATTAACAACATAGTACGGAACCCTACGTGTGTGAGTCTAACTCGCACTTGAGTAATTTATTTTATACTTGTTTATATTGCGAACTAAGTTTTAATTACTGTTTGTAAATCTTTAGTCTATGCCTACTACAGTTCAAGAAATAAACACATATTCGTGAATAACACCTCTCTATCGGAACACCCATAAGTTGTAGTATTTGTTGATATAGCGGCAACAGCTATACATCATCTGTGATGATTTCAAGAGTCTACCTCTTACGGTTCCACAGATAAAAGGCGCAGACAGACGGACAGACATTGTAGCGAAAACAATAGGGTTTCGTTTTTACCCTTTGGGTACGGAACCCTAAAAAGGAATATAAAGAGTTTCTTTTATATCCAAGGATAAAAGAAAAAGGTCAAAACAGTTTGCTATCGAAATCCGAAAGAAAGTCGAGCTGCAACTATAAAGTGAAAAATAATTCTTTCCATACTCTATGGACTAGCCGCAAACCTCTTAAGGATTTATACTATAGAGAGCGAACACAAAAACAAACAATAGGTGGGTAACCTTCATCCGCATTTCTTTCAATAACAACTATTTCTAAGGCTGTTGATTCTACCATGAAATGAAAGATGGTACCCCTAGTCTTTTTCTCCAACTTGAGCAATTAAAACATTATTTTTTTAAATTCGTAATAATATTTAAATCTAAGCCTCAAGTTGAACAAAAAGGTCAAAGTTATATGAATTGGGTGAAAGACGTCAAGACAATTTAAAAGATTCACCTAAACTACTATAAAAACTAACTGCGATTTATTTCCCCGCTGGTTTGTACAGCAACGCGTTAGGGTCACTTGAATACCTAACGAAGCTAGATAGCCCTCCCTCTTGAGGTCAATAAACCTCACCATGACATCTTTAAACATTTTTCTTAGTGATGCCCCAAACGCCGTACCTTACCTTCTTATCTCACGTTTTGGCCCCACATTCCGCTAAAATTCGAAACCTACTCTATCATTTCAAATGAATTCTACTCTTCAAATCTTGAAAACATAAAATTTTAATATTTGCAATTGGTTCAAAACATTACATGAAAAACGGGAAATTTAACGATTTATGGTAAAAAAAGGAAATATAAATGTATATATAAAAAATTAAACGAAAAACGAAATGTTAATTTTTTTACACTTGTTTGTGAAAATTTTATGTTGATATAAAAAAAGCTAGACAAAGGTTATACTACAAAGCTGTTTCAGCGGCTTTTCAACAAGCCCTCCGAACCAGATATGGCGTCCGCAGGATCTCTGTCCGTCCGTCTGTTGGTCTTACGCGCGAAGTTCTGTGTAATTAGTTTCAATAACCGGTAACCCTATACCTATATTAAACTAAAAAAACTTCATTTTTTTACTATCAAACACATATACGAGGCAATATACCTTTTCAACTACACGTTCCCTAGAATAAACTCAAACTACTTCGCGCAGTCCTTCACAATCTGCAGAAGAAATTGAATAATTTCTAGAGATAAGTGTTTACTGAAATATTAAAAGCTAATCTAAAGAATAAAATACGTATATAAAATTTTTATTATAGGTCCGTCTACCGTCAGTCGCTCAAATGTTCATGTCTAGGATCACCTGGGATATACTGGTTTCGGCAACTTGGACAACGCTGGCTTTGTCCCTTGCTGGAAGTGGCAGATTTTGGTTTTAAATTTGTTGAAACTTGGTTCACTATGAACCTTGTTGGAATTTTATAGTTTAAACTGTTTATATTACGTTTTATTAAACTTCACCAAGCTTAATTATTATTATTTATACCATAGCGATTTTGAAATTACGTGATACGAATATCGTGTGAACTGAATGTGTTTATGACGTGCGATTGCCAACGGATCGTAATCCTTTGTTTGATTCACAATAGTTTTCAAATTATGAAAAAATTAATCGCATTTAAAACAAACATAAATATGAACTACACGAACACAATAAAACTAACAACACATTATAACACCAAAAGTTAAAATATTCTTTTTTATAAACTTTCTTTTACTTAAAGGAAAATATTTACAATTTAACAATTTTTTAACTTTATTCTTCTTCTTTTAATTTTTTGTCAGATGCTTTTGACATTCAAAGAATATTTTACAAAAACAAAATGTATGCAGTGTTGTATTGAATTTCGCCGGGTGTCTACCTTGTTTATTATGCCATGGATACCACGATTGATTCGTATTTTTATCCTCTAATAAATGCGGAATGGTTTTCGAGATATAACGGAAAAACTAAATTTAAAAAAACACTGTAATATGTTTAATGTATAGCACCTTCATTTTTAAAATAAAAAAAAATGACAACCGAAAAATCTGATTCTACAGGCCACTACAGACTTTTCACTCCATTTTTTGGAATTAAAATATAGTTAAAAATTACTGTTTTTCATCGAGTTCAAAATAGCTATATTTTTGTCACAATTTGTTTACATTTTTTTCACATTTTGAAAAAAGGTTGCTAAATAAAAAAAGGTTGCTAAACAAAAGTTGTTATCTTCTCCTCGACCATGTCTTGTAGGGCAGTTTGGAAATATAATTTTGTGTTGCCAGACCGATAGTTAGACATTGGAATTCAAACAAAACTTTTCACAACACAGTTTTACCTTTCTTGTTTTAAGCGATCGGAACACTATTACTGACATTATTTTCTATATTCCCAATGTTTGTTTTTCAATTTGTCAAGTTCAAGTTTGCTGATTAATAACTTTCTATTGCTAGTATTGCAGAAAAAGATCTATACCAATTCTGAATTGTGCTTTTATTATCTATCGTTTGGTATAGGTCGCTATATGGTACCAGGAATAATTTAGCAGTAATAAGCAACAAACTTTTTACCTAATTTTAACGATTTTTTACGTTCTAAAAGCTTGATGCCTAATAACTTTTTAATACTAGTATTTCAGAAAACTATCTATATCAATTCTGAATTGTGCTTTTATTATTTATGAGATATTGACAAAACACTTCTTTGATTTGTGAAAAATTATCTTCCGTACAACACCTTTAACTGCCTGTCCCACGATGTCTCTCGATGTCGATCGTTCGCACAAATACATTTAAAACAAAAACAAATTCAAAAATTTTGTTTTTGTTTTAAATGTATTTGTGCTAACTATCGACATCGAGCGACATCGTGGTACAAGCAGTTTATCTTAATTGATTTAAGTGACAGTCGCAAAATTAGTTTCTCCTCTAGAACCTAAAGCTAAAGTTTTTAAGATCGGTTTATTTTTTTTTTTAATTCATCATAAAATTATGATTTATGAGCTCTTTGAAAACTGCTATATTTTTTCAAATTTTTGTTTACATTTTTTTTAGTAATTCGAAGAAATTGCGCCAAATAGTCCATTTGTTGCAACCCTGTAAAAAAGGTTGGAAATCCAAAGTTTGTTTTGTTTTCATGCGTTTATCTTACAGGTATTTCCACATCTTTTTTAATATTTCAGTATTTGACATGGCAAACTTAAAACGTGTTTCGAATTTTCTTTTATAATGCATAAAACTGTGTTTTTCTTACGAAACCGAACTAGAGAATATTTTGTGTTGCCAGACCTATGATGTAACAAACGGAATTGGAACAAAAAAATTTCTAACACTGACAAACTACTTTAATATATGGTGTCAAAACTTTCTGATTTTTAAAAGTTAACTATGCAATAACTTTTGTCAGAAAGTTTTTCAAGAAACAACTGATACCGCGTTAGATTCGTATTTAAGCCCTCTATCGATTGTATATAGTGCGATATGTGCGCGCGACATAGTTTCGAAGTACTAAGTGAAAAACTAATTTAATATATATTTACGATTTTTTCTAGTTTTAAAAAGTTTGTTACGTAATAACTTTTGTCAGAAAGTTTTTCAAGAAACAACTGATACCGCGTTAGATTCGTATTTAAGCCCTCTATCGATTGTATATAGTGCGATATGTGCGCGCGACATAGTTTCGAAGTTATTAAATAAAATCTAAATTAAGATGTTTTTTCCTTACCTCCCAATAAATTTTTTCATCTTCTACAGTCAAACATTTGTAAAATAGTACTTTTTTTGCAACTCTGTGTAAAAAGTTTGCCAGTCCTCAGAGTTTGATTTCTTCTCATGCGTTATTTCCACCACATAATTTACACGTGCAGTGAAAATTGTTTTAAATATAATAAGATGCAGCACGATACAAACTATTTTAAGGATTATGAAAATCTTGAGGTACATACATATGTACATTCTTCACGATTTTTATGTTATCAGGCATTAATATACAATACTTACATATGGATGTTATCTTAGGTGCATGAAATTATGTTGCGAGATCGACCGCGCCAAGAAGCTTTTAAAAAGGCTATTTTGTCAAATTCTTTGTTGTTTAAAAACAAAATTGTACTTGATGTTGGAGCTGGAACTGGGATATTAGCAGCATTTTGTGCTAAAGCTGGTGCAAAATTAGTCTATGCTGTAGAAGCTTCAAATTTAGCTGAAATTGCATTGAAAGTTATGGAAGAAAACAACCTAAAATCTAAAGTAAAGGTACGTAGTACAGTAGAGCGTCGATTCAATGTTAGGCTTAGTCAAGCTACTGAAATTTTCCGGATAATCCACGGAATTATGCACACACTAAAATAGGCTTTAGTTTACGGACACATCATAAATATTAAAGAAAGTAGCCTATTGTTTGTAAAATTTAATTTTAAGCAAAAACTGAAAATGTATGTGAAATTGGCTTAAGTCTAGTTCCGTGAAGCAGCACCAATTAAAAAAATATTTTACCGGGTGATAGGAATACTTTTGTAAGCGAAACCGGTGTTGGTGTTTAGAAAGAAACATAATATTTCAAATTTACAAACTGATGTATTTAATAGTGTATTAATATAAAAAATCGAAAAAAAAAATCCATTTCTCAAGGGTTAATTCTTTTTAAATTTTAGCACCATTCGATGGATATTTCCAAAAGCTTTAAAATGTTACCCATATTGACCTAATATGTTCAAAAATGTAGTGCAAAATCACAGTTTCATATGAAAAGTTCAGAGGCCCATAATTCGGAAAATAAGGGTGACCGCCAACTTCTTTATTTTACATTTCTTATTATTTTTTTAATCTCTATCACCCTGTAAAATTTTTGTTTTTAATTGGTGCAGCTTCACGGAACTAGACTTATTCCGTGAAATTAATAACAAAAAAAAAAAAAAAATGGAAAAAAATTTAAGTAAGTCAAAGAAAAATATTTTTTTTCTGCGACCTGCTATGCAGAAAATCTTTAGTAGGCGAAGCAGGTGATGGTTATAACATAGAGTAGAAAATCCTTGCGCCCGGCCTAACGCCGGCTATGCATAGAGGAGAAAATCCTTGCGCCCGGCCCTCAAATGCAAATTCTACATTGGATGAAATAAGAAGTTTAGCTCTGGAAGAAAAAAATTGATGAAGAATTAAGTGATTCAGAATAAAGTATTATGAATACTAATAAAGATATACATACATACATCACTACTTGTTGCTAGGATGTTATTAACGCAGCAAGAGGCTAAATACCTAGTAGTCCAATCTTTATGCGTGCGTAGGTTCGAACATTTTCTCATGTGATACCATTGTTTGCAACCATTGCACTGAACTGATGTAGTGTTTCTTCGAATAATACCTCGGCATATTGAACATAACCACAGACACCGCCGAGCTCTGTTATGTCCTACCGATGGAAACGGGATGTGATTTTGTTGGGTTATTATTGAAGAACCAGTGCTAACATGGGGTGGTTGCGAGGTACAACAACTTGCTACAAAGCTTGGGGACCAGTGGCGGTGGTTGGTGAGACCTGAGCACCTTTTCAGGTGGCACCAGCTATTACAAACTGTGCACCTGACTGATGCTACATTCCTGGTTATACGGGTGTGACACACAGAACAAATCCAAATCTGTGGACCTGGGTTTTGCTCTACGCTAGCTATAATTAATAGTAAAATGAGCAAAGTTGCTGGCATATTTTGCTCACCTGGAAAAAAAAACTTTTAGCTGTTAGTAGTCAGTGAGAATGAATGAACTTAAACCTTACTTTAACAATTATTTGTGCGTTAATAAATAGTTTGATTAATAAATTTAAACTAAATATCATTAGTGAGCTTCGCTGCCCCCTCAAAAATTAAATAATAATCACTTGGAAGCAAAAGTATGGCTATGCTTAAACACGAAAACGCACTTGTTCTATTGAAATTTACGCATATGAAATTATATATATATTTTTTTTCATTTTTCAGGTTATACACTCTAAAATTGAGGAATTTATTTTACCATCTTCAGCTGAAAAAGTTGATATTATTGTTTCTGAGTGGATGGGTTTCTATTTATTACACGAAGGAATGCTTGATTCAATATTGTTTGCAAGGGATAACTTTCTGAAATCAAACGGTTTAATGTTTCCAAGTGAAGCTACAATTTATGTAGCGCCTTGTGCGGTACCAAGCCTTTTTGAAGATTGGGAAGATTATGATGGAATACGCTTAACAGCTTTTGGTTCAATGTTAAGGCAACAAAAGTCGACAAGACCTGAAATAGCACTAGCTTCTCCAAGGGATTTATTACACGAAGGCGTGGCAATGCACTGGATGAATTTAATGGACATTACTCTCGAAGAACTTGATAGAATTGTTTTTCAAGAAGTTCTCGCTATAAAAAAATCTGGTAGACATCAAGGATTTTGCATATGGTTCGACTGTAAATTTCCTGCGGAGTATAATGAAGACTCAGTCGTTCTATCCACCAGTCCAAGTTCACCGTCCACCCATTGGAAACAATGTATAATAGTCCTTCCTGCAACAGCATGCGAAGAGTTGGATGAAAATGCTCCAATATCATTTAAAATATCAATGCAACGCAATGGTGAAAGTAACCGTAAATATGATATTGAAGTAGAAATTTTGGATCCTAATGTGGTCGAACATCCAGTACCTTGTGAATGTCATCATACAAAATGCATACTTATAAAAGCACACTTACAAACAATGGATACATCATAAATAAATAATATTTTCACATTACGACAACAACAACAACTAGATAATTATTTCTGCTTTACATGCTGTCAAAAAAATGTTTTCGTAACAATGGAATATAAATAAATAAATCAGTCAAGTGCGAGTTAGACTCACACACGTAGGGTTCCATACTATTTTTAGTACAACTTTAAAAATTCAAGTTGTTAATATTTTCATGTCTTATGAGTCACCCTTTAATGTTAAAATTAAAAATTGCATCACTTTTGGAACACCCTTTAAATATTAGTAATTTTTGTTATAGCGGCCATGGTAATACACTTTCTATAAAAATATACATGCGCCTACCTATTGCGGTTTAAAATATAAGGTAATATACGTGAAAAACATGTCACTGATGGGACACCCTTTAGATATTGGTAATTGTTACAGCGGCCGAAGTACAACATCTACTGTAAACATTTCAAGAGTCTACCTATTACGGTTCAAAAATTAAGGCTATTTACGTACAAATCATGTCTCTGTCGGAACACCCTTTAATTTTGTTATTTGCTATGTAGTTATACATGCAAAACACGTCACTCTCAGAAAACCCTTTAAATTTTTTATTGTTTTTATAGGGGTCATAGTAAATACACCATTTGTAAAATTATAGGGGTCATAGTAAATAAACCATTTGTGAAAATTTCAAGAGTCTATCTATTATGGTTAAAAAATTACTAAATGTTTATGAAAATCACGTCACTATCGCCACACCCTTTAATTCTTACTATTTGCAATAGTGGCCCTAGTAATACACCTCCAGTAAAAACTTCAAGAGTCTACCTATTATCGTTCAAAACTTATGCCATATACATGCAAATCACGCCACTATCGGAACACCCTTTAATTTTTAGGTTTAATATTGTATACTTGCTTATAACGCGAACATAGTTTAAATTACTGTCTGCAAATTGTATGTAATTGCCTCCTATAGCTCAAGAAATAGAGACATAAAGGCAAATAACACGTCACTTTCCGAACACCCTATAAGTTTCAGAATTTGTTGCTATAGTGACCACAGATATACACCTTCTGTGAACATTTCACCCTTTGGGTACGGAACCCTAAGAAGATGCGTTAGTTTTTTGCGTATTTGGTGAATGTGAGTTAGTTTTTATGGATGGTATTGTATGCTATTTTTCTTTTAGATTTAACTCTATACAAAATATTTTTTTATTTTCTTTTTTATATGCATATTTTGTGCTCATATAATTAAGTCATCTGAAAAAGAATCTTTTATTAATTTTCCTTGTGTTAGGATAATATTAAGCATAGCAGAGGAGTATCTCAGCTTAAGTTTTGACCGTGGGCACCATCCACAATTCAGGGGTGGCGCCATGCGGTCTCAAAGTTGGGTACCTCAGCCCTGCAAATCCTTTTAAAGCTGGGCATTTTTTCAATTTTTAATTGATTTTTAAAAATTATACATGATCTTAAAAGTCTACATAATACCTATAAAATGATGGTTTAATCTGTATATTATGTTTTGAAATGAGCGAGTTATGAGTATTTTAAAATTTTTGATTTTTTGATAACCTGGTTCAGTTTTTTTTTTAATATTTCAAATAAATAATCAATATTTTTATTTAATTTCCCATAGTTAGAGAGCAAAATTTTCAATATTGTGGGAAAATTTCAAGATTATATCTGCTCTAAGTTTTTCCAAAATTACTGAATTTTTGTGTATTTTAGTCTAATAATGGCCGTCAATCTTACTTTTTTAATAAAAAAAAATTTTGAAAATTTGAAATTATTATTAGTTGAGTTATTTATGTATTACATACAATGATATTTGTAGTCAAGCTCGTTCGTTTTTATTCTTAAAGGAAAATTGGGAAAATTTAATTTTTAGACACCAGCAGAGCGGAATGCACACTTTCTAGACAGCTACGTCCGTCATCAGCACTCTTCGTATCTATCTACTTAGGGGAGTGTTTTTAGTTGTAAGCATCATCTATTGAACCAACAAAACCCAGATAAGGAATACGAGAAAACTTGTATTCAATTATCAATCGTCAGTTGGTGAGAACGAAGTCTACCACTACCTTAATCTTCCCTCTTGTTGAATATTTTTGCTTTAATATTTACCACCTTATATTTGTTGTTGCCCCAGCCAACCTTCGGTTAGCAATGAAAGCTACTTTTTAGGGTTCCGTACACAAAGTGTAAAAATGTAACCCTATTGTTTTCGCTACAATGTCTGTCCGTCTCTCCGTCTGTCAGCGCCTTTTATCTCTGGAACCGTAATAGGTAGACTCTTAAAATTTTCACAGATAATGTATAGCTGTTGCCGCTATAGCAACAAATACTAAAACTTATAGGGTGTTCCAATAGAGAGGTGTTATTCACGAAAATGTGTTTATTTCTTGAACTTTAGGATGGATACACTTGCAATTTACAAACAGTAATTAAAACTTAGTTCACTATATAAACAAGTATAAAAAAATAAAAATTAAAGTGTGTTCCGATAGTGGTGTGATTTGCATGTATAAGACATAAGTTTTGAACCATAATAGGTAGAATCCTGAAATTTTCACAGAAGGTGTATATCTGTGGCCGCTATAGCAACATAGAGAGGTGTTATTCACGACTGTGTGTTTATTTCTTGAACTGTATTAGGCATACACTAAAAATTTACAAACGGTAATTAAAACTTAGTTCGCGTTATGAACAAGTCTAAAAAAAAACCTAAAAATTAAAGGGTGTTCCTATAGTAGCCTGAATTGCATATATAAGGCCTATGTTTTGAAACATAATAGGTAGACACTTCAAATTTTCACGTGGGTTTTTCAACAAAAAACCCACGAAACCATCTTTTTTGCCCACCATTACATTGGCACCGTCAGTGCATGCCGAACAAAACGTATTTTTATCCGCATAAGAAGAAATCTCTTCATTTACGACATTAAAAATGGTGCTACCCTTAACGTTTTCATGCAAAGCAACCATTGTTAACATTTCTGCATGGATTTCGAAATTACTGTCAATGGTTCTTACGCATATTATCAACTGGCATATGTCATTAATATCAGTGCACTCGTCTAAACAAATAAAAAAATATTTGCAATTAATTATTCTCTTTTTAATATTAGAAATGCACTAATATTTTCCGTACGACGCGTCGCGACGAGTATTGTGCTGGACGACATTGGCAAATCATTAATAATTTTTCGCATTTCTGCGCCTGTTTCACCGAAGATTTCCAAAACAGAATTTGTCAGCTCCTTGTAAAACATGCCATCTTCAAATAGACGGCAACATTTAGCAAGTGCAGCGGCAATAACAAATGATGCCTTTCTTTTTAAGATATGATCAGGTAATTTATCAACCTGAGATTCTTGGTAATCATTAACTATTTTTTCGTAAAAAGGTTTTTTAAGATTTAAAACTAATGCCTCCCTATCATTTTTTGATATTTTTTCATAATCGCTATGACAAAAGCGATAATGCCTTTCTATAAAAAAATTATATTCACGCACCACAGTGCTTTGGCAAAATACGCACTCAGCTTTACCGAAGAAATTTTGGCAAATAAAAATGCGTTTTCCCATTCTATATTAAACATTTAATTCAGTCTTGGCTAGTAATAAATTACTACACAACCTGTTCAAGGGGATTATTTAAGATCAAAGTGGCAACCCTGGAAAAAAGACACAAGCGACTACACAACCTGCTCGCATGACATATCAATCAAGACTAAATGTTTTTATTAAATAAAAATTCAAATTATCAAATTATTATTATAATCGTTAGGAAGTTAAGTAATAGCTCATTTTATAGGGGATTTTATACGCTTTAATTAGATATCAATTATGAAAAAAACAAGTTTTAAACAAATTTTTTTCTTGTATTTAAAAAAAAAGTTTTAAGAAAATCGGGAGTGGTAAATTTGAACTTAGAAAAAACCAAGAAAATTAAAGAAAATGTATCAACCTTTTTTAAAGATGTTATTTTCAGTAAATTCTTATACCCATATTCATAATAAATAAAATGTATTCGGATTTTATTTTATAACAAATTTTGTATAAGAAAAAAAACACTTATGGTGTATGTTTTTAGTGAAATTATTATAAATATACCAAAACTAAAAAAATATTTAACCTTAATTTTACATATTTAACTATAAGAAAATTTTACGTGAGAAAAAAAATAAAAGGATATCGAAAGAATAATAAATTAATAAGAAAAATAAACAAACTAAAGAAAATTAAAATAATTAAAAACAATAAAATATAATTAAACTAAAAACAATAAAATTGAAGTGGTCTATACTCAACTTTACCATACCCAATGGAAACCGATATTTTTATGGATATATTACATAAATAATAAAAGTTCAAAGTATATTCGAATCGAAAAATTGCCCCTTCCCGATTATGCCCAAAATTTATACAGCTCTTCATCTCCATAAACCAAAGAATCGTACTGAATTTCATTTTGATATGTCATACGGTATGACCTATAGAGCGTATACAAAATTTGGGAGTAAGTAAACTACCCCCTTCCCCTTCCCGATTATGCCCAAAATTTACACAACTCTTCATCTCCATATACCAAAGGTACATACTAAATTTCGTTTTAATATGTCATACGGTATGAACAGTAGAGCGTAAAATAACCAAAATTAAAAATTATGTTGATTAATTTAAATTAAATTTGGGGTTTTTTTTATTTCACATTTTAATACAGAAAAAAATTGTACTACGCTGCTGATTACTTCCCTGAAGGAAATTTGGGGCAATTGCCCCCATGTCACTACTTTTGTCAACTATTATGGTGACTCTTTGGCGACATTGTCAACAAATCGTCTACATTTTTATATTTGAAAAAAATATGTTTATTTTAAATATTAAAAAAAGCAATATAAATTGTGTTTCAAATCATCAAAACGGCATAACACCTTACTGGACATTCTGGCGGAGTATAAAGTTTTGCTAGACAGAATTGTTAAGTAAAATATGGTTGCTACAAGCCTTATTTTTCCCAAGTAGGAGTGAGTAAAAATTAAAAGAACTGGGCGCTATTTTAGCCATTAGAAAAAAAAGAGATTGCGTGATTATCCATATGTGTTTAAAGTTTTAATAGGTAAACAGTTTGTTGTTTGTTTTAAGTTTTGTAATATTTTGACAATTATTTTTTTTTCATAAATTTAGATGTTATTTCAACTTTTAGTGAATTTTTGGATAAAACTCTTCGAGCAGCATTTCAGCGGCCAAAAAAGAAACTTTTTAAACAAATAGGTTGAGACAAAGCAAAATCAAACGGAAAACAAATGGATGAAGACACTTCAAACAAAGATTAATTTTTAAAATTTTTTTAACTGAAATTATTTATAATCATACTCTTAACAATCTTATTGAATTATTCGTAATAATTAATTTTAACTTAAATTTTTTATAATCATAGTCTTGAATTGTTCATATTAACATACGAAAAATTTAAATTTTTAGATTTTATGTTAGAAAACTGTTATGAATTAGTACTTTTTAGTCATTTATTTATTTTTTAATAAACCCACAAAAGTTAAGAAAATATGTATTTTCATTGTCCAATCTATTTCAGAAAAGTACCAAAAGTGTAGACTAGAATTACTAAAATGTACTATACTAATGGTCCCAAAAGAACTACCTAGTCAATAGTACCAATGTCAGTAGTGGATTTTCAATGACATGCACATGTTAAATGTCTATAGTAAATAGCATTTTCTGGGGTATAATGACACTAGTACTGGTGACTGTGTCAATAGTAAATCAGTACAGATTCACTATTGACATTTCCTGCAGGGTTATAATAAATTTACACACATGCATATACATATATGTACATATGTATTATACATAAGTAATTAAAAAATTAATATTAAGTAAAACAATAATATATAATAAGTAACAAAACTATAACAAAATAAAACAGAAATACAATTTTACTTTATTTGCCACTTTGTACCTTTGTTTGTTTTTCATTGAAATCAAAAATTTCTTAATCACTTTTTATTCGTTTTTAAGTTAAAAAGCTACCATTAAAAGAAAATATGAAGTTTTAAGTATCCCATGGTAGATTATTAGATAAAGACCATGATTCATTATCATACTCAGTCGTACGATCTGTCAATAATTCTTTCAAAAAAAAAACCCGACTTCAAAACAGATAGAAGGGAACCAATTCTAAAATAAAAATGTAAGAAGTAATTTGTAAGAAATAGATTTAAACCAAATAAAAGATGCGCCAAAATTATAGGGAAAAAAATAAAGAATATTTGAATGTCAAGCCTCTCCCTATTACTGTTTAAAAGTTAAGCTATTTTCACCAGCATCCGTCTTTTATGGGGACACCATTCAAGCCTCTGTCTATAACGGTTTCAAAGATAGGTCCACATAGATCAAATAACATCACCTATTGGGACACCCATTAATTTACAATTTTAAATTAAAGACCTGTTGTTATAGAGGACTTGGCCACAAAGATTATTTGTAAATTTCAACTATCTGTCTATAACGGTTAAAAAGTTTAACCATATATATCAATTTACATGAACTATTGGGACACCCTTTACATTATAATTCCACATATTTATACCAGAGAAAGTAGTGGATATTCTGCCTAATTTTCCAGTGTTTGTGTTTAACGGTTCAAAAGATAGAACCATATAGATCAAATTACATAATTTATGGGGACACCCTTTAGTTTCTAAATTCAAATTGTATACTTGCTATAGTGGACTTTGCACTACAGGTTCCTTGTAAATTTCAGCTGTCTATCTAAAACAGTTCAAAAGTTTAGCCACATACATAGAATTACATTAACTATTGGAACACCCTTTTATTTCCAAATTCAAATTTTATACTTTTTGTTATAGCTGACTAGCAATACATGTTCTTTGTAAATTTCAGCGGTCTGTGTACAACTGTTCAAAAGTATGGCCATATATATACATCAAATTAAATGAACTATTGGAGCAACCTTTAAAAGTTTGAATATTTATACATTTTATTATAACGGTCATAGTAATCGATACTGTAAAATTTTTAAGATTTTGTCTATTACGGTTCAAAAGATAGGCCGAAATAGGTCAAATTACGTCACCTATGGGGACACCCTTTAAATTTTAAATTTATTTTTTTATTAATTTCTGGTGTTGGGAGCTATAGCGACACGCAATTTTTTAAAATTTTAATTTGGTGCCCTTTACGGTTCTTAATACACGTAAAAAACATGTATGTTGTATGGGGACACCCTTTAATTTTTAATATAATGAACTGATTTTAAAATGGGACCAACCTGAAAGCATAACCTTTCAAATAAAGCAAAACATTTTAAAATCGGTTCAGAAATGGCTGAGTTCTGCGGTTACATACATAAAAAAAAGCAACATTCAGACGAATTGATAACCTCCTTCTTTTTTGAAGTCGGTTAATATAATTCTTGCAAAAAAAACCGACTTCAAAACAGATAGAAGGGCATCAATTCTAAACTAAAAATGTAAGAAGTAATCTGTAAGAATTAGATTTAAACCAAATAAAAGATGCGCCAAAATTAGAGGGAAAAAAGACTATGTGAATGTCAAGCCTCTCCCTATTACTGTTCAAAAGTTAAGCTATTTTTACCAGCATCCGTATTTTATGGGGACACTATTCAAGCCTCTGTCTATAACTTTTTTAAAGATAGGGTCACATAGATAAAATAACATCACCTATTCGGACACCCTTTAATTTTCAATTTTGAATTAAAGACCTGTTGTTATAGAGGACTTGGCCACAAAGATTCTTTGTAAATTTCAATTATCTGTTTATAACGGTTCCAAAGTTTGGCGATATATATCAAATTAAATTACATGAACTATTGGGACACCCTTTACATTATAATTCCAAATATTTATGCTTTTTATTATACCAGAGAAAGTAGTGGACATTCTGGCTAATTTTCAAGTGTTTGTGTTTAACGGTTCAAAAGATAGGGCCATATATATCAAATTACATAATATATGGGGACACCCTTTAATTTCTAAATTTAAATTGTATACTTGCTATAGTGGACTTTGCAATAAAGGTTCCTTGTACATTTCAGCTATCTGTTTATAACAGTTCAAAAGGTTGGCCACATACATAGAATTACATGAACAATTGGGACACCCTTTTATTTTCAAATTCATATACCTTTTGTTATAGCTGACTTAGCAATACAGGTTCTTTGTAAATTTCAGCGGTCTGTGTACAACTGTTCAAAAGTATGGCCATATACATCAAAATTATTGAACTATTGGAGCACCCTTTAATTTAAAATTTTGAATATTTATACATTTTATTACAACGGTCATAGTGGTCGACATTCTGTCATATTTTCAAGGTTTTGTCTATAACGGTTCAAAGGATAGGCCCAAATAGGTCAAATTACGTCACCTATGGGGACACCCTTTAAATTTTAAATTTATTTTTTTATACTTTCTGCTGTTGGGAGCTAAAGCGGTACGCAAGTTTTTAAGTCTTTGTAAATTTCAGCGGTCTGTGTACAACTGCTCAAAAGTATGGCAATATACATCAAATTAAATGAACTATTGGAGCACCCTTTAAAATTTTGAATATTTATACATTTTTTATAACGGTCATAGTAATAGACATTCTGTCAAATTTTCAAGGTTTTGTCTATAACGGTTCAAAAGATAGGCTCAAATAGGTCAAATTACGTCACCTATGAGGCCACCCTTTAAATTTATTTTTTTATTAATTTCTGCTGTTGGGAGCTATAGCAACGCGCAATTTTTTAAAATTTTAATTTGGTGCCCTTTACGGTTCTTAATACACGTAAAAAACATGTATGTTGTATGGGGACAGCCTTTAATTTTTAATATAATGAACTGATTTTAAAATGGGACCAACCTAAAAATAAAGGAAAACATTTTAAAATCGGTTCGGAAATGGCTGAGTTCTGCGGTAAAAGAAGCAACATTCAGACGAATAGATAACCTCCTTCTTTTTTGAAGTCGGTTAAAAATAGCATGTGTGCGAAAAAAGTATGATAGTGTTGATTACAAATGTATGTGTGTCACAGACTTTTTGACAGGTCTATAAGATTTGATAACAGTGTCTACAACTGGGATACATTTGTCTTGAGAAAAGTCAAACTTCATATAAAAAAAAAACAGTATTAAAAATAATTTTTTTTTAATATCAAGTTTGAATTTTATCCAGACAAATTTATGTAATCTTTACTTTCGAACAAATTTTAACTTACCTAGACGATACAGACCGTTCCTAGCGTTTGAATTTTATTGTGATCCCGCAATACTATTAATTTTTTTTAATGACAACCCAAGAAGAAATAAATAACATATTCAAGAAGTGGGAAGAATATATTCCACAACATATAGGCGAAATAACGGAACAACCTCCAAATTATCAACCAACACCAACGGAAGCTGGTCCCAAACCCATAACAACAGAACAATACAAAGAAAGACAGGTAAAATATCACGAATTAAACCAGATTACCTAGAAAAATGAAAAAAACTAGGGGGTAAGAAAAGAAAGTTCGTGCAAACCTGTGTCGACCTACTACGTGTCATAAATATAAACAGGGGCGCCAAAAATAAGAATCTCATTCAAGAACTATATGCACTGAAGAAGATAGGATGGAACAAATACTAGAGAACATCGAAGTCATGGGTATAGCAGATACAGAACTTGAACAAAGGTCTAATACATATGCGGTAAGTAAGTAAGTAAATTTTTATTGAGACTTTCTTTTTTTTCTTACATAAATTGATATACAAATCAACAGTATATACTTTAAATCTTAGAACTACATTTGTCTTGTTCTAATGGCGTTCAATGAATAAGCAACATGCTCAAAATAAAAATGAATATACAGAGTACTGTAAATTAAAAAGTAAATATGCTTGCTCCCGGCATTAACTTTGGCTTACAGAGTTGAGTCCGTTAAACAAAATATAACATAAAACTAGATAACGCTTAATACTATTTAATGTCGAAACGAAATCAACATAAAAATGATATACATAAAGATTAAATCAATTTAGCACATAAAATTAATAACAAATGAAAGCATGATTTGAAAATACCAAAAAACGTATGTGTTAACCCCTATTAAACCCAGGTAGGCCATCTGGCAACATTGCCTTGAGTTGTAAACAACGTGTTATTTTTTGCTCGTGTGTGATTTTTCTTGAAAATTTAATTTTTCCTTTAAATCGTTTCCAATATGGCTAGCCAGAAGCGAGATTACTTTGGGAATAGTCCCAAATTTAAGACGATAAGGATTGATCCTGGCCCTAGTAACAGGTTTCATTTGCTAGCAAATGAAGAAGAAGAAGAGGCAAGAGCAGTCAAAGAAAGGGTTCCACCAATAGTGGTAGACTCGTGTCACAGTTTCTCAAAAGTTTGGGAAATACTTGGTGAGGAGTACTTCTTCAAGAGAATGACAATTGGAACTAAGGTTACATGCAATACAATGGTCCTGTATGAAGCTGCGTTAAAAAAGCTGAGTGAACTGAAGTACAGTTTTTATATACACGAAGTTAAAGACGTAAAGCACTTTAAGTTAGTGTTATTTGGTTTGCCAAGAACAGACGCAAAGCTTTTAAAGGAGGAATTGGTTAAAATGCACAACATAAACCCAATAAGTGTCAAAGAAATCGTAACCAAAAGAACTACAGCTGATGACGCTATATACTTGATTGAGTTTAACAAACAAGAAGTGTCAAAAAATGATATTATGAAAATAAAGTACTTTTGCAATATTGCTGTTTACTGGAGAAGACCTCTTAAAGGGAATAAAGGGCCTACCCAATGTACGAAGTGCTCTATGTACGGACATGGGGCTAAAAACTGCAATAGAGTTATCGTCTGCGCAGTTTGTGCTGGCAATCACGACCAGACTGAGTGTGTATTGGCCAAAAACACTCAAGGGAGTAATGTTGTTTATAAATGCCACAACTGTAGCCAAAAGAACTTAAGAAACTCGAATCACAGGTCCGACGATCCTAAATGCCCTTGCCGTAAAGATTATTTAGAAATGCGCCTACGATTAACTTCTAAGTCCAGATCTAATTTCAACAAGTCGAGAATTAATCATGTGTATGATGAGACTGAGTTCCCACACCTGTCAAGTCAGAGTCAACCAACTGATTCACGAGAGCACACCTTCCAAAGGAAAAGTTTGTACTCTGAGGTTTCGAAAAACAGACCCCGCGACAGCAACAACGATGATGAATTATCTAACGAGAGATTGTTAGAAATCTTCTTTAGTGCTGTGGATGCACTAGAAAAATGTCGAAATAAATTTGACAAATTAAGAGTGCTTGGCATGATGCTCAAGCATGCTATATAAAATCATGGATAGTCAAAATGTATACGTTATGCACTGGAATGCTCAAGGCATAACAACTGAGTCAGCAGCTGCACAGCTCGAAAAAGTTCTCCATGAGAAAAATATTGATATTCTACTTCTTAACGAAACGTTCCTGAAGCCGTATCATAGGTTAAAATTTGGAGGCTACAAAATATACAGAGAAGACCGTCAAACACATGGTGGGGATGTGCTTATAGCGGTTAAAAATTACATAGATCATAAGTTGTTACCAAAGATTAAAACAATAACCATAGAAAATATCTCTGTGGAAGTTAAAATAAGTGGACGTCCCGTAAGTTTTATCTCTGCTTATAATCCAGTTTACACTTCTAATTTTAAAACTGACTTAGAACATCTTACCAATTCGTTTAGTGAATATTTTATTTTTGGTGATTTTAATGCACAACATGTGAGTTGGAATTGTATTTCAAACAATTCAGCTGGCAAAGAACTGTACAGACATCACTTAAGTTCAAGTTATTATGTATATCATCCGGATACACATACTAGATTCGGCCAAAATATAAGTCCAGTCTAACCATCCACGGTTGATATTTTACTTACTAACTCTAACATTTCATTTTCGCAGTTACAGTCACATCCAAATATTTTACAGTCTGATCACACCCCAATATCTTGTTACATTTTTGGAACACCACAAAATCACTTTGTTACAGTTCCGTTGTATAATCAGGCTGATTGGCCAGCAATTAAATACTGGGTCGAGAATGAAATTAAGAATCATAATATCGGACAAATAGAGCTTAACAATATAAACCTAGATTCATCATTAAATAAATTAGTTAGTATAGTTAAAGAAGCTTTTTCCAAGATTCCAATTGGCCAGAAAAATCCTTGGCAGAGGGAAATTTCAAATACGTCTAAAATGCTGATTACTCAGAGAAACAAGTATAACCGTAAACTTAAAAGATGTAGAGATCCTAGTTACAGAACTCAATTAATCAGCATTTTAAAACAGTTGAATCACTTAATTGATTTTCATTTGAAAAGGGATAGAAATGAAGCGTGGGCTAAATTCATTTCCAAACTGCCTTCCGGCTCTAAAAAGTTTTGGAAACTAACAAAAGCTTCAAAAGGTAGAAATTCTGCAATCCCCGATCTAAATATAAATGGGGAAGTTTTAAGTACCGGTGAAGCAAAAGCAAATGCCATTGCGGAAGTTTTTAGATGCAACAATAATATCACCAACAACAATCCATCACCTTTAGATAATGTGGTTCTAAATTATTTTCAGGAACTTAACAATGTAAATCTCGCTGACAGTGACAATTTTGAATTCACAGATGCAGTAGAGGTAATGACATTTGTTTTTTCTTTAAAAAATAACAAAGCCCCAGGTTTAGACGGAATTAACAGCATTATTTTAAAAAATATGCCCGATTACTTTTTTGAAACTTTGAGCAAACTATTTAATTACTGCTTGAGAAATTGTCATTTCCCCATGATATTTAAAAAGGCCAGGGTTATACCTATTTTCAAAACTGGAAAAGATCCAAAATTGCCTTCCAGCTATAGGCCAAAAAGCATTTTGAGCTTGTTGGATAGAGTCTTTGAAAAAATAATCCACAAAAGAATCGTAGAGTTCTCAGAACAGAATAACATTATACATCAGCAGCAGTTTGGATTCCGAAGAGAGCGGTCTACGGTACATCAAATCAAACGAGTGGTTAATATTATTGAGAATAATAAAAGAAATCGTAGAAGTACAGGTATTATATTTCTTGACATTGAAAAGGCTTTCGATACAGTATGGCATAATGGCCTATTGTATAAACTTAACTCTTTTAGTTTTCCTTTATATTTACAAAAAATCATACAAAGCTTTTTAGACCAACGTTCATTTGTAGTTTTCGTGGAGCGCATCTCATCAGATGAAAAACATATACTCGCAGGTCTACCGCAAGGTTCCGTTTTGTCACCTACGCTATATTCGTTATACACGTCAGATATCACTCTACGCAGGAATCAGGAAGCAGCATTTTATGCAGACGATAGTGCTTTCATTTGCAGCGGTAAGGTATCTAATTCATTAGTTAGGAAAATGCAAGAGAGCTTAAATTCAAGCCAAAAATATTTTAATAAATGGAAAATAAAGGTCAATGATGATAAAACACAGGCCATTATTTTTCCATAATAAGTCGCCAAAACGCATACCTTCTCAATCTATGTTGTGCCGTGGGAATGTTATACCTATAAAGTCAGAAATCAAGTATTTGGGCATTATAATGGATAAAAAACTAACATTTAAGCAACATGTCAAACAAATTTGTGAAAAAGCTATAAAATGTGGTCGGGCATTGTTTCCCATACTCAACAGAAGATCTAAATTGAATATGAAAAACAAAATATTGTTATATAAAATGTGCATTCGACCAATTATGAGTTACAGCTGTCAAGTATGGTTTCGTAAAACTGCGAAAACTCATACCAAAAAGCTTCAGATTATACAAAACAAGAATTTGAAAATAATTCATAATCTTCCTCGTAGGTATCCGACAAATTTACTTCACAGTAACTTTGGACACAAGATGATAAACGATTTCACTAGAAAACTGACACTGACATTTAATGAAAAATGCAGACTGTCAAACTTTGAATCAATAAGGAATTTACAAGGTAATCACTAAGATTCGTTCGTTAAGAATGAATGTATTAGTGATTATCCAAACAAATTTCTTTATAACTTCCATAGAGATCAAAAAGGTTTTTGTGAGCTATTTTCCTTAAGGCTGTATATTTATTGTTATTAGTTTTGTAAATTTAATTATAAGACTCTTATTGTTGTAGTACTTAGAGTAAAATCTCATACCTCTGTACCTTTTATATTTTAAACTTGTAAATAAAGACTTTTATTAAAAAAAAAAAAAAAAAGTAGGAATTTCTTATATAAATTCGGTAGACTAAAGGGATCAGTGTTGTCATCATCTGGCGCAGTAAGAATTCCAACTGAAGATAGGTAAGCATTGCTGGTCAATTCAATATTTTTTTCTTGTTCAAAAATCTCATTCAACAAAACATTATCATGAAGGGAAGACTGTTGACAAATTTCTTGTGGAGTCCCTGGGTATATCTACAAAATGGTTCAATTTCTGCTTCTGTGTATATAAATTTATTGGAATATCGGCGATTGAAATTCTGAATATTTTTACCAATACACCTTCTTAATATTTTTCTTTCAAAAATTTCAAATTCTTTTGCTACCATTGGGGAAATGGAAAACCAAATTGAAAAAGCATAGACCATAACGGATCTAATGGCAACTTTATGTAGTAAGTTTTGTTTTTTTTGGAAGATGTTTATTGTTTATAAGACTAGAAAACATTCCGGCTATACGCTTTACCTTCGTTAAGATTGTCCTGCCAGGTTGATTGAATTTCATTAGCTTGTCAAAAGCAATTCCCAAATATTTAATGCTTAGCTTAAATAAAATATCATCTCCACCAAGAGAAAGAGTTAGTAGTTTGCTCTGAGGAACAACATAACTTGCACATTTATTTTTATTCCCCATCGTTTGTAGTAAGTATTTATGATTTCAAGTTGTTGTGCTGCATTTTGTAGAGCCTGAATAGGTGATTTATAGTGTGAATATATAATACAGTCGTCAGCATATAAAACAGCAGTAGAATTGTCTATCACATGTGGGAAATCATGAAGAAACAGGTTAAACAGGAAGGGTCCAAAAACACTCCCCTGTGGAACATCACTTTCCATAACATGAAAGTTAGAAAAATAGTCATCAATTTGCACCTTGAAAGTCCTATCGGAAAAGTAACTTCGCATAAATTTTACTAAAAATGGATCAATGCCAAGATCTACCAGTTTATACAAATGCCTTTATGCCACGTAGAATCAAACGCTTTCGCAATATCTAATGATATAACTACAGTGCATTTCTTTTCTCTCAGTTTTTGCGTCACATCATTATGGATTTTCAGAAGTGCATGTTGTGTCGAATGATGTTTTCTAATGCCAAATTGAAATGATGGTATTGGATCCACTACCAGCTCATTCTCAATTTTTTTCCTCAAAATATATTCAAAAACTTTTCCAAGATTGGATAAAAGTGATATGGGCCGAAAATCCTCCATCAATGTCTTCTCTTTTCTTTTTTAGTGGAATTATTTTCGCAGCTTTCCAAGCAACTGGAAAATAATAGTTGTTAGACAATTATTAAAAATAATAGCGAGTAGTTTCAAAGAGGTCTCAAGTTCAACAGTTCCCGGGGACATTTTATCAAATTCAACTTTAATTTCTTCCGGCTCAGTTCTATAGTAAATACCACGTAGTACAAGTGATATGTATTTGCTTGTAATCCTTGGGTGTAAAAGAATACGAATTGATTTTCTTGTCTCTCAATAGACCCATAATTTCTTCATCAACTGCGGCATCTGAAAGGTATAATTTGCTTTTGTGATTATTTACGTTTTTAATTTTAAATTGTATTTTAGGAGTTTTTGCCTCAAGCTGTTCGCATAGGCTCTTAATGTTGACATTGTAGAGAACGATTGACGGACAAAAATTTGTGCCGGCAGAATTGGGATGTTTGTTTGTCACAGTCGCGCCATTTTCACAGGTGTTGTTTTTGTTTTTATGTACATTACTTTTACTGGGGCAGACATTTTCTATATCTAGGTCTGCAAGGATAGAAAATCTATTTTTACGGCTTGGATTCTCACTCAAGCTTTGTTTTCCATTCAGCTTGGAGACGTCAATGTTAGTTGGAGAATTAGAACCCTCTAGCCTCATCCTCTTAATACCCATATCCACATTATGGTTATCGCCAATCCATATTTGGCTGTCATGGTCACAAATCTCAGTGACTTCCTCCATCCTCAAAGGTGGTTCAATTTATTAAATTTTTGACACACAGTTATTTAAGGTATATTTATTTTACTAGGTAGTGGCATCCCTACAACAAATACAAGAACAACAAGGCATTTTGTTGTTGCTTTGTAGGTCGAAATGTCAGAAAACATATAAGAAAATTGAGAAGGCGTGTATGTTTTTTATTGCTTTCTCACTTCTAAACTATAAAATTTCTGAACACATACAACTTTTGACATGTCGAACTACTAAATCAGCTGGTCGGACGATACTACCTAGTAAGATAAATATACCTTGCAGTTATTGTTAGAACAAAAACTGTCAATAATAATCTTTGGCAATTATTAAAGAAAATAAAAAATTGTAAAACAAAAGAAAAGAAAAAAATTTAGAGAACTGAATGCAGCTATTCAGTTCGACCTTGCCAGACCACCACCTACCGCAACACCACATATGCGGTAAATGACAATAGGTTATCCCTTAGTTTAGATGTAATAATTATTTTAGTGACAGTTGTAATGATGATAATACTTTGGAAATTGTTAAAAAATTATATAAAAAAGAAGTTACTACTAATGCAATAACAAACAATTAATTAATTGCCCTAAGTTGTACATTAAGGTTCCATGACAGTTTGTAGTCTAGAATAACACCTAGACATTTCGCCCTGTCAGATAATTTGATCTCCACTCCGTTTAGGAGCGGTAGCGGAAAAGTAGGTATCTTGTTTCTTCTGGTAAATAACACAAGGTCCGTTTTTTGCGCATTAACATTTAGACCACTTTCAGTGCTCCACTTACTAGTTTGTCTAAGCGATGTTTGCAAACGTTGCGATAGAGTGTCCAGGTGTCTTCCTGACACAGCTACTTCAACATCATCCGCATATGCTACAGTTGTGAACATCATGGAGTCCAACACCATGAGCAATGAATTTATGGCGAGGCTTCAAAGAAGAGGTGACGGCACACCTCCCTGTGGCGTCCCTCGCCCAGCTGCCCTGCACACAGTAGCCCGCCTCATATTGGATATGATGACTCTATAGATCAGCAAATTCGAAGTGAAGCTAATAATTGACTGATTTACGTCCAGTCTCTTCAGTGCCCTAATGATGGTCTCTGGTTTCACGTGTTGAACCTTGGCAAAACTTAGATTCAATTTCCTGTATAACATGGCTTATAATTAATTGTCGACACTGTGCGCATATGTCCAATGGACATATGCCACTGTTGGCATATGTCCAATGAACATAAGCTGGAAAAGAATGTTATTAAATGCCTTCTTTGTCAGACTTAAGAAAATAAATCCATTTTATTTATTGTCTAATGATTACATATAATAACACTTTCTCCTAATTAGACTACGTTAAACAAAATAATAAAGGATTCATTTTAACATACATCAATTTTTATTTTAAATATTTTATTTCCCGTAAATGTTTTTCAACCGTGTTTTGTGTTTATTTGTTGACATAACGAAAATATATATTTGTTATTTTATTACAATTTTAAATAAATTACGATTCGATACATGTCGAACGAGATCATTTGCTTACTCGATTCGTATCGATATGTTATTCGATACGATAGAAAATCTATTTTTACGGCTTGGATTCTCACTCAAGCTTTGTTTTCCATTCAGCTTGGAGACGTCAATGTTAGTTGGAGAATTAGAACCATCTAGCCTCATCCTCTTAATACCCATATCCACATTATGGTTATCGCCAATCCATATTTGGCTGTCATGGTCACAAATCTCAGTGACTTCCTCCATCCTCAAAGGTGGTTCAATTTATTAAATTTTTGACACACAGTTATTCAAGGTATATTTATTTTACTAGGTAGTGGCATCCCTACAACAAATACAACAATACAAGAACAACAAGGCATTTTGTTGTTGCTTTGTAGGTCGAAATGTCAGAAAACATATAAGAAAATTGAGAAGGCGTGTATGTTTTTTATTGCTTTCTCACTTCTAAACTATAAAATTTCTGAACACATACAACTTTTGACATGTCGAACTACTAAATCAGCTGGTCGGACGATACTACCTAGTAAGATAAATATACCTTGCAGTTATTGTTAGAACAAAAACTGTCAATAATAATCTTTGGCAATTATTAAAGAAAATAAAAAATTGTAAAACAAAAGAAAAGAAAAAAATTTAGAGAACTGAATGCAGCTATTCAGTTCGACCTTGCCAGACCACCACCTACCGCAACACCACATATGCGGTAAATGACAATAGGTTATCCCTTAGTTTAGATGTAATAATTATTTTAGTGACAGTTGTAATGATGATAATACTTTGGAAATTGTTAAAAAATTATATAAAAAAGAAGTTACTACTAATGCAATAACAAACAATTAATTAAATAAATTAACAGAAATTGTTATAACATAAATACTTTATGTGTAGCAACTTTGTTAGAATTGTTAACTTCACGGAGTTACCAACACCTTGAAATAATTCATTATAGTTTGCATCTTTCACGTTTATCTTGCACTTTGATTGGGTTCTCTTTGCTTTGATTGCATCATCTTTTTTTAAACTTTTTATATCATAATTTAATAAATGAATTTAAATATTAATAAGGCGTGTTTTCATTTACATTCCACCGGCTACAACAGAAATATATATATATATGTACATATATCGTTAGTGTTACAGTCGTTCCAATGCCACGGGCACAAGGCTGCTTTTTTAATATTTTGCCATCGTGATCCAGATCAATTTTTATTGCTACATCTGTGGATTTGTGGCGAGTAGTTATTGACATGTTGGCTAAAGCACACAAGGCACTTAAAGCTTCGCCACGAAAACCAAATGTTTCAACTGATTGCAGGTCTATAAATTCCTTCAGCTTGGAGGTATAATATTTCGCGGCTAAAAAGTATAAAATTTAATAACGACACATATATTGAAGGTTCATTTAACATACAATTCCTTCAAGGTTTTTCTCTTCGACACCACAGCCATAGTCACTTAATTCTACGGAATCTAAGCCCTGATCACGTAATTTAACTTCAACAAGTGTAGTGCCAGCATCAATGGCATTCTCAACCAATTCTTTAACAGCCACCGCCAATTTTAAAACCACCTTTTGGAAAAGAAAATTGTGATTTTGAATATGAACAAAAATATTTTTTTTATTATACGCACCTGTCCTCAACATATTTTATGAACAGTATCCTTGTTAATGGCTTTAATTGACTTTGATTCTTCTTTTGTGGCTTCTGGTGTTTTTCTGCTGTGTTTTTCCATGCCGCCAAAAAATCCTATAAATAGTAAACATAACTTACCTGGACGTATTATTCGGGAACTTGTGTAAGTTTTCAGGATTCGTGCACCCCATTATGCATCGTGGGTCCTAAAATATAATAGTTAGTTAATTTAAATTACAATTGGAAAAATATACTTACATTTTGCTGTGTTTTTCCATGCCGCCAAAATAATTTTTTCAGTAAAGAAAAATTTGCCACTGAATACCATTTTCAAACAATAAAGATAGCAATATAAAATTTTATACATATGCTATCTCTTTTCAATAATTGTGTTATTCGACCAACTCTGTTATAATAACCTAACGACTCTGTAATGCAGAGTTGTCGAGTCTAGTCAATAGTCTATGACATATATTGGTAATTCTTTGCCAAATCGGCCGATATTTTCACGACGTTTTTGTTTTGACTCGAAATCTCGAAAACATGTTAATTTGTCAATGTAACAACAAGAATATCAGTTCAAAATTATTTTTTTTTAATTTGTGGTTGTTTTAATGAAAACAATTTTTTGTGTTTCAGAAGAGGATTTTTGAGGGACTTGAGAAAAAATTTTTTATGTGTTAAAATAATTTAAAAATCGGTGTCCAAAGACAGTTTGAACAATAATTTTAATCATCAATTATCTTAATGTTAATTCATTATTATTCAGAGTTTGTCATTTATTACCGTATTGAACTGCTATTAAAACTTTTAAAATTATATTTGAATTTACTGGTCAGTGAAATATTCTATAAGAGCTATTATATTCATAATTTGTTTAGTGTTTTATGATTATTTTTATATTGTTTATATTTTTTAAAGAAATAAACAAAAAGTGAAAAATGTTAAAATTAAATTAGAAATAGTGTTTATACTGAATTAATTTTTAGAAAACTTCGGCCACAAAATTTTCCAATTGTTCGAAAAAAATAAAAATTGTGTATGTTTTTCGTTTTGTTTTAATATTTTGTTTATGACAAAAAGGGTTTTTTCACACAAACAAAATACCTATGGTTGTAGTTTTTTTTACTAATGAGTCTACATCTGTTATTTTATCATGCATAAATAAAAATACAAACAAATTTACCAAATTTTTCGAAAAAATAATTCTGTCAACAGAATTCGTCAAGAAACACAACAAATTGTTTAGAAACATTTGTGTATAATAATAGTTTATGAAGCATTGTTAAAACCGTAATGACACTCACTTTTTTCGTCTTTTATTAATCTATGCCCCGGGCACATAGAATCCGTCATACGTTATTCTTTAACGTGCTCATCTGAAATCAAAGTAATAAGGGAAGAGGTTGACATAATGAGTACTTTGTTGACGGATATTAAATCAAAAAAGAAAACACTTGAAAAGTTTTTTCTTCGCCATTTTACTTTAGGTCTGTTCAGTAACTTTCCTAGCAGAAACTAGCAACGAGAGAGTAAAACAGAAATTTACATAATTACTCTCCTAAATATGAAAAAGTAAATGAACGCTTTACAAGCAAAAGTTACCAAAGCATATCTATATAAAGTACATGCAGTTCTACAACAAATACAATATTACAAAAACCACAGGAATTTTGTTTGTGTAAAATTCGTTCTTAAAAGTCAAAAACAGCTGACTAAAACAAAAAAATGTGTATTGAAACTGGTATATAAATTGAAAACAAAACTAAAATTGTTATTTTGTGCGCATAAAAGCTTTGAATAATTTCTGCAAAAAAAGATACTAATAATAAAATGTTTTTAGTACCGTTGTTAAGTGAATTTGTGGCTTTTGATGATGTGATACTGTTACAACGATACGTTTTGTCATAACTTTGCCTCCAGAAGAATTCGGCCGTATAGCGCAAGAGGAAGGTGGATTGACTTCATTGATTGATTGAATTAAACGCTTTAAAAGCCAAAACTGTTCAAATATTGTGGTTGGATGAATTAGAAAAGAAACTGAATGAGGTGGAAGAGAAAGAACGCCTCGATGAATTGGGCATCAATAAGAAGCAAGCCAAAGCTATGGCCAAAAACAAAGCAACAGCTAATGTCGCCTTGAAAAAGCGTAGCAGCTACAAGGACTGTAATGCTGACGTATTTCCTGATCACCAGGGCGTTAAGGTCGAATTCAAAGTTACAGAAGAAATTCTAAAAAATTTCTTATGAAGAATCAGATGATTGTCAAATGCAAGATGAAGTGGTGTAAGAGTCGCCACCACCCAAGAAAAAGCCTGTTACCAAAAGACCACGCAAAAATAAATCCTCCAGTGATAGTGAAGAAGACAAAAAGGTATGTTTCCGCATAAGAAACTCATAAAAGTAAAATTCAATCATTTTCTTTTAATTTTTGCAGAAGAAGAAGAAAATTGTAATTGAAAGTGCAGAAATTAAAGTTGCTTTACCCGGTTTTCCTTTGCCGGTGCAACAGTTTATCTCAAAACCTAATGCTGACGAGGCCGTTAGAGAATATGCAGAACAGTTCAACTGTAGTGTTGTCTTATTACTTGGCATGTTTGTTAAACCTGAAGACAATAGTGTTCATCGTGATTTAGGTATAATTAACATTAATAACGCTTATTTATGTGAATCGATCCAAAAACACCTGTTATTACTTAATGAGCTTAAATTATCTATGGAATATTATAAAGATTGTAATTTTATGGCTGGATCATTTTATAAACAATATAATGTTAAAGTTACAAGAACACATATACTTCCAATTGTTAAAAGTTTAATAGATAAATAAAGTCTGTATGAAAAATACTCAAAATATTATGTATTATGCACCTTATTTATCTTTGGAAAGAAAATCTGATACTAACATATTAAAATTTTTTATTCTTTTGCAAAAAATATACAAAGCATTTTTAACTTTTTAAAATTTTATTTTTTTAAAACATTAGATACAAATGTTAACACTTCAGTAGAAAAATATTTACTCAGCATCCTCATCTTCATAGGCTTTTGAGAAGTGGACATCGGAGTTGACGTATAACTTCATTTTAACCCGCTCGAAGGTAACGTTGTTACCCAAGTTGATCCTGACATATTAAACTCCTTTGTGCCAATCTTTTATCACAAATTTCTTCCCATGCTTGCTTCTTTAGAGGGTCTTTTGGCACACCAAACAAGCTGCCACTTCCACTTACATATTTTTTGTTGCACAAACAACAAACACGCATTTTCCTTTTTATATTTTTAAAAAAGTAATTTATTTATAGGGTTTTATATTTTTTGCTTTTTTTTAAACACTTTTGTCCACTTTTTATTTCACTTTTTCACTTTTGAAAAATTCTTTGAATTTAATAAAAACAAACACAATGGCGCTTTAAAAATAAACAACTTTTGACATTTCAGAACAATAATAAATATTCACAGCTGTGGACTTGCATGTACTCTATATAGATATACTTTGCAAAAGTTACCAAGTAGACTACGGTGGCGTCAGGAAGGACTTGTACCGATTAGACCATAAAATAGTACCTTTGAAAATGTAATTGTACTGAAAGGGCAAACATAAAGTAATCTGCCGTTGTTAGCCAGAGATGTTGCTTTAAACTGATAATAGTAATCTCAAAGAAACCATAGAAATAAATCAAACAACATTATTGTTTTAAAATATTGGGTAGTTTTGAAAGAGTTTATGATGCATTTAAGCTTCAGATGTCAATATTTTTGGTTAGTCAGTGCTAATAAACATTCTTATTTCAAAGAAACTTCTACATTAATAATATTCGAAAAAAAAAAATATGTTTATTGTTCAAAATATATTAAAAACTGTACAATACCATTTTTAAAATCAGAATTGTACCGAAAAAAGTACGATTGCAATAAATGTGTCATCCCTTATTTGTTTACTATTTATTATTTTAAAACAAAAAGACCTAAAATGAAAACCTAAATTTAAAAGGGAACAACTAAATTTTATCGTTTGATATCCTCGCTAAATTAAAGAAAATTAATATACCAACAAAATTTTATTCACTTTTTTATTATTTTCACTACTAAATACTGATATTTTCCTAAATATTACAAAAATTTATTTTTTCATATAATTTTTCCAAAAAAATATTTTGAACACAAAATCCCGAACAGCTGTTAATTCTTGCTAGTAAAAATTTTACTAGCAAAAACTTGCAAGTAATTTTTTTTTCTCACACATTTTTATTCTCTTGTTTTGCTCTCTCGTTTCTAGTTTTTAGAGTTAATGAACGTTTTTCCAGTAACAATTAGTACTAATTTGCAGTTACTGAACAGAGCTTTTATTTAATTTGTTGTATTTTTTTTTTTTGCTGCCACTCAACCAGTGTTTCCAGAAAATTTACCTAAAAATCTTCAAAATTGGGCTAAGAAATCAGCAAAATCTGAAAAAAAACATTGAAATCGGCAAAAAATCTGGTAAAATAGCAAAACATAAATATTTTTTTTATGAATTTTACAAATATATTTACAAAACTATGTAAAATATATTGAAACAATAAATATTCAGAATTTATTATTATTTAATAGAAAAACATATGTATGTTTATTCTTTACATAAATACATTATTTGAAACCACTTAACGAAGCTTCTTGCTTGTTTGCAGAAAACAGCTAGTCTTTGGTGGGAATCGAATCTGCAATCCTTAGACTGGTAAACTAGCATCTAGTGCCTCGATTAGAGTATTGAAAAAATTTGTTTTATTTTATTTGATGAAGTATTTACTATATCAAATTCCTGACCTTTTATCCATACGACTTCTTGTTTAGTTTTTAAGACTAACTTGGCTAAACACTTGTTCCACATTAGAGAACGAATGTGGCAGAACAAAATTATAAAGCGAACAATTTTAGAACTAAAATCATTGAATTAATAATGTCAAAAATATTTTTACAAAAGCTTAGCAAGGAACTAATGTAATTTTGGTTTACCAACTTTTAAAAATTAAGTAATTTAAGCTCTGCAAATTCGGAATTAATTACTTAAATATCTTAAATAAAATTGTTTTAGATTATTTTAGCTGTATCTTCTAAGTTTTCCACTAATACAAAATAATTATTTGACGGTTAGTATAGATCTACTAGTTTACAACGCCTTAGATTCAAAGTCCATGAGATTAGCAGGGATACATTATGTTCAGATGGTTTATTTCTAATAATCTTCGAATTTTATTAAATTACCCAAGATAAAATTTCAATGTCTGAAGAATTTTTATTCTACGAAATAAAGTTGACAAAGATCAATAAAAAGGAATGTGAGCTAAACACAGTATTTTCATAAAAACTGCAATTTGAGGAAGAAAATCGGCATATTTCACCTAGCCAATTTTACGATAAGAAATCAGCAACACTGGCAACAGTGCATACATGTGGGTTTTTAGCATGTGTAGTGATACCAATTTAAAGTGCCATTTATTTTATTTATTAAGGTACAGTTATTTCTGCTTAATTGAGTCTCTAAAAATGCACGAATTTTGGCGCAATTAAACGGGAAACTCAATTAAGCGATACTCGGTTAATTGATTTGCCGACGCAATTAAAATCACTTAATTGAGCCAGACGAACAATAAAGCGAAACATCAATGTGTATATAGAAAATAAAATTCATCTTTTTATTTATTAAGTTAAAAGTAACGTTAGTTTATTAAAACAAAAATCAGGTACGTTCATAGTACAATATTTGAAAAGGGACAAAAATTTCAAAATTATACATAAAAAGAGATCAAAACTTAAAAAATGTACATTAAATGTTATAAAAAACATTATGCATAAGTAAAACTAAATTTGATTAAAAAAATCAGTCATCAACTTTGTTTTTAAAACATCTTGGATTTTTCGACTTGCCTATAATGACATCTTTTTTATAATCACCGGTAGCATTATATAAAAATAGTAATGTCAAACGTTCCTTTGAATTCTTAAAGCCTCGGTTTTGGTCCCCTTTTTTTGATAATGTTGAATTGGGTAAAGCTCGGAAAAACAAACCACTTTCATCTGCATCAAAAATATCTGAAGGCTCATATTTTGATATTAAATTTCAGTGTCAGCAGACGCACCTTCTCCTTGCACCTTTTTTAGAATTATGCCTTCCCTCTTCTGCCAGCGATGTAGCCAACCATTGCTCGGATTGAAATCGGCTCCCATTTCTACGGCGAACTTTTTAGCCTTTTCTAAAATTATATTGCGGGAAATTAAGGCTCCCTAATCACGCATTTGTTTAAACCAAGTTGTAAGGGCTTTCTCAACACTTGAACAGGCACCGCTTCTGTTTCTTTTCGTTGACAATTTCAACGTTTTTGATTTTTCAACAATACAATCTTTGCTTTTTAAAATTCGATTGACTGTGGCTTTAGAACACCTTTATTTTTCGCAAAGATCACTTTTATTTAATTTTTCAGAGTCATCAATTAAATTTAATTTTTGTTTCCACTTGTTGAAATTTTTTGCTACAAATGTAAACAATTCATAAAAACATATGATTTGGTGTCCCCATTTACATGATGTGCAGAAAAGACCATTTTACATGGTGAAAAGAAACACAGAAATACGACAAATATTTTTTTTGGAGCAACATAAATGGTTTTGCGTTGTGGAGGAACAAAACAAGCAGACGAAATCAATTAACCGAAACATTTATTATTGTTTTTCGCAATGCGGTCTCATTTTAGGAATCAATTAAATGGGAGTCGCAATTAAGCGGAACTCAATTCAACGGGTACTTTTACATAAGCAGTTATACGGAATGATTTCGTTTCGTGATTTTTAGTACAATTAAGCGGGGCTCAATTAACCGAAAACAACTGTAAAGTACACATACAAAACGATATTTGGAGAAAGCTCGACTTCGTGTGGACATTGTCAGAGTAGGTGGCTTCGGTTCCACAAGTGACGAAAACACTGCTCGTCGAGCTTTTACTGAACATGCTACTATTTCTGAAATAACTGGGGTCTAATCGGCGCATTCGATATCGAGTAAAATCTATTGTAATTTTTCATTTTGGTATCATGGCAATATCGATATCGATTTATATCGATGTCATATAAATTAAATTCTTTGCATATAAATTAAATTCTTTATTATTATTTTTTGTTTTACAAGTTTATTTTAACAAAAAAGTTATAATTTTTATAAACAAAAACCATTAACATATACATATGTATGTGTGTATGCATGTTATATACAAAAAATTATAAATTTGATTTACCAGTAGAAAAATTAATAAAACCTTAGCAAAGGTTAGATTAGGTTGCACGGGTCGCCATCTCCGTTTAGAGGAGAACCGACTCACTTGGGTCCTTTTAGTCCCGTTGTGTCGCCCGCAGATCCACATTTTAGGTTAGGTGCAAAAACCATGCAGAAATCCGGATAAATGAATTTATCCTTTTAATACCGCAACCGATAGGTTTGGAAGGTCTTGCAGTATCGGGCTGCTAAATAGCGCCGCCCTTTCCATGGATAGGGCTGAAAAGTGACAGAGGTGTTGCTTCACCGTCTCTTCCTCCTCCTCCTCGTCCTGACAACTTCTACAGAAGTCATTGTACGGAAGATTTAATCTCCTAGCGTGTGCACCTATAGCGCAGTGCCCTGTTAGCACAGCCACTAGTGTGCCAATCTGTCCTCGAGGGGTTCTCAGTAGGATTGCTGTTCGCTTGTAATCATACTAAGGCCATAAAAGCCTCGAGATCGTGCGGGTGGGCTCGTTCGACCATCTGGTTTGACCAGCCCCCAGTATTTCCTGCTGGAAATTGTCTTTACAGCATCTTTGCGGAACGCCAACTAGTTGATCTATCTCCTGATCCCTAAGGTTGGTTACACAGTCTTGTGTAAACACAGATGACGTGCCTGAAATTGATACTCCGAACCTTCTGGTCGGCATGGCTGAGGGTGCACAATAATCAATATTTCCCGGTATAGTCGATATGCACACACATCCCAAAATAGTCGCATAGCCGAAACTCTTTGATTTTCATGCCCCGGTTGCACTAAGCCTTATCGTCGAGTTTAAGGCCAGCTGTTTGGTCATTAGATCGGCTGGAAGCCAGTGCAACATTGTGGTCATCAAAGCTGAAGTGCGTAGTACTTTGTTGACTATACTGCAGTATGTAGGCTTGCCTAGTGCAGGCCACCACCACAAGTGCCTCGATAGACCGATTGGTAGCGCGCTAATCTATCAGTCTGGGGGTTGCGGGTTCGATTCCTGCCAAAGACTCTGGGTGTTTTCTGCAGACAAGCAATATCTTCGCAGGTTGTGTTGTCTTAAAAAAAAGTATGGGCGTTATCACTGTATTAAAAAGCCAGCAGGCATTTCCGGGGCTAATGCCCCAGTTTTTACCTATGGCCTTCTTACAGGTAATAGGGCTATTGAAGCCTTAGTTGCCCTCAGTTGTACATTAAGGTTCCATGACAGTTTGTAGTCTAGAATAACACCTAGACATTTCGCTCTGTCAGATAATTTGATCTCCACTCCGTTTAGGAGCGGTAGCGGAAAAGTAGGTATCTTGTTTCTTCTGGTAAATAACACAAGGTCCGTTTTTTGCGCATTAACATTTAGACCACTTTCAGTGCTCCACTTACTAGTTTGTCTAAGCGATGTTTGCAAACGTTGCGATAGAGTGTCCAGGTGTCTTCCTGACACAGCTACTTCAACATCATCCGCATATGCTAGAGTTGTGAACATCATGGAGTCCAACACCATGAGCAATGAATTTATGGCGAGGTTTCAAAGAAGAGGTGACGGCACACCTCCCTGTGGCGTCCCTCGCCCAGCTGCCCTGCACACAGTAGCCCGCCTCATATTGGATATGATGACTCTATAGGTCAGAAAATTCGAAGTGAAGCTAATAATTGACTGATTTACGTCCAGTCTCTTCAGTGCCCTAATGATGGTCTCTGGTTTCACGTTGTTGAACCTTGGCAAAACTTAGATTCAATTTCCTGTATAACATGGCTTATAATTAATTGTCGACACTGTGCGCATATGTCCAATGGACATATGCCACTGTTGGCATATGTCCAATGAACATAAGCTGGAAAAGAATGTTATTAAATGCCTTCTTTGTCAGTCTTAAGAAAATAAATTCATTTTATTTATTGTCTAATGATTACATATAATAACACTTTCTCCTAATTAGACTACGTTAAACAAAATAATAAAGGATTCATTTTAACATACATCAATTTTTATTTTAAATATTTTATTTCCCGTAAATGTTTTTCAACCGTGTTTTGTGTTTATTTGTTGACATAACGAAAATATATATTTGTTATTTTATTACAATTTTAAATAAATTACGATTCGATACATGTCGAACGAGATCATTTGCTTACTCGATTCGTATCGATATGTTATTCGATACGATAGTTTACTCGATATCGAATGCGGTGATTAGGACCCGACGAAGATCTTATATGTATATCGAATCAAAATCATTTTTATTTGTTTATCCTGCCAGTTCGAAATTAATTCAAAAAACTTTGAAACATATTGCTTTGAAACAGCAAAACGTTTTCTGAAGCTATTTCCCTAGTTGCTAATGACTGGTACGGTCCAAAAAGTGCTAATATACTCAAAACAAATAATAGAGAATAATGCACATCCGATTGGGTTATTTGAAGGAGTCGCTGCTTAATCGAGTCATAAAATATACAAAGCCGATAGATTGCATTACGCCCGCAGAAACAACCGGACCAATAACCAGCCATCGATACTTCAGATTTTCACATTTTTAAATAAATGCTTATAAAACGGAAACATTCCACACTTATGTTGCCTTGAACCTATAGAAGAATTTCACCAAGATGAAAGTGAAGAAATTAATAAAACTGAAGAAAGTAAAAGAATAGAATATAAAGTGAACAGGCCCTATTTGATTTAATTTAGGAAACGATTTAGCTATAAGTAGCTATTCCTAGTTCCGGCACAATGCATTGCATGGGGTCATCCCCTGAGTGCTGGTCCAAATAAAAAACATGAAAGGTCCCTACAAAAAATACAACAATACAAGAACAACATCTCATTTTGTTGTTGCTTTGTAGTACGAATTGTCAAAAAACATAAAAGAAAATTGAGAAGGCGTGTATGTGTTTTATTGCTTTCTCACTTCTGCACTATACAATTTCTGAACACATACAACTTTTGACATGTCGAACTACTAAATCAGCTAGGCGGACGACACTACCTAGTAAGATAAATATTCCTTGGTATCACATTTGCATTAAAAGTTGCCAAAGGGTTAATTTTGACGTTTGGTCGTTAATAGTTAAATTCAATTTTTTATCAGGTTTATTCTTACATATTAATTTCTTACAGTTTTTGATTTGAATATCAAATAGTGGCAAAAGTTTTCCTATGAGATTCCATTCGTGCCACTCGCAGCCTTTTCTTTCCTCTCCTCTGCTTCCATTCTTCGACCCTGAGTTGGAACCACAATTGGTTTCAACTCCTTGTTGAGCTGTATTCCGTAACTGTCCATCCTGTAATATAATGCCCCTGCGAACGTCAGTCAGTGATACGTAAGGCATGTGTTATTTATCTTTTTAATTTTGTGCACATTGTGCCGCCAGTACTGCGCGTATGGACCAGGCTACAACTTACACCGAAGAAGTCCTTGACGCCGGAGGATAAATGTCTTCTTTAGCCAGGAACTGGCCATTCAGGTTTTCGGAACTAATACTAACAACCTTAACCTTACAAGTGGTGACAAATTTGCTCCGAGTGCGTAGCCTGGATCGTGAAAACAACTATGCGACTGCTACATAATACCTATAACAGTATTGACAGTCGCAAGCCCCTAAATATATGAAATTTTTTGCTTTATGGCGAAATAATTATCAAACAAATTAGTTTTAATAATTTATATTTTGATTTAACTATTTTATTTAAGCTTTAGGTCTTTAAATAATTTTAATTTTTATTTTTTCGATATTTCGCTACTCCTTTGTGTAGCATCATCAGGAAAAATTAACAAATTAACGTTATGAAAAAATTACAATTAAAAAAGTATTGAAGAAAATTTTTTCAATACTTTTTTAATTGTAATTTTTCATAACGTTAAATTGTTAATTTTGATGATGCTACACAAAGGAGTAGCGAAATATCGAAAAAATAAAAATTAAAATTATTTAAAGACCTAAAGCTTAAATAAAATAGTTAAATTAATATTAACAAAAAGGTCAAATAAACTATATAAAATAAAATTTATATTTTGGGTATTAAAATACAAACAGTTTGTGAACGATAATCGGGGCCTAAATTAAAACTAAGGTATTAAAATAAACTAAAACTAAGGTATTAGGTATTAGGTATTAAAAAATTGTAATACCTAAATTAAAACTAAGGTATTTTAATACCTTAGGTATTTTAATACCTTAGTTTTAATTTATTTTAATACCTTAGTTTTAATTTATGCCCCGATTATCGTTCACAACATTAATTATTTTAGTGTTGTATATTTTAAATTGCGATTACGATTTACAACACTTATCACATGTGTCATAATTTTTTATTTGTCTATTACCACCTTCAGACGTAAAGAAGCTCTGGGGTGGGGAACACGTGCGAGCGTCATTGCCATTATCGCTTAAAGTCAATCAGGCCGTCCTTGTTGCTCGGCCTTCGAGTTGTTTACGTCTCACTCACACTGGCTGATTGGCTTCCACGAATAGCTGTACTGTTGTACTGTTTTGGTGGTTGCTTTAATCAGCCACGTGTAATCGTTTTGGTCATAGATAACACATAGATGGACAACTCTCCAAATGTCAAAAACGTGGCTACAAAAGTCTTCACACATACGGGTACGGTGTGAATTCAACACACTTAAGGGAGTAAAATTTTTATTCACTTTTAGACACTATTACGCTTTATTTCATTGCACTTTCCAAATATTTAAACAAATTTGAAATTTTGCACAAAAAATTATTAAACATTTTATTATGTTTTAAATTTTTTAATAAAAAATAAATTTAATTTTGTTGACATTTGTTTGGTGTAATTTATTTCTAAACAGTATCGTATTTTTTGGTCTGTTAGGGGATGAAAATTTTCAAATCAATATAATAAATATTTAAAATTAGCATTCAATCGAACGTTTTTCGCACAAAAATATATTAGAAAAATAAAAAAATCACATTTTTATTAAAAAGCAAAAGAATTATTTAATTTTAACATCTAAAATTGAATGTAAAAAATATTCTGTTTTTACAAAATATTTTATACAACTATGTGCAGTTTAGGTGCTGTGGGGAATTTTTATTTTAAACCAACACTTATACAATTTTGCCACCAATACATTCTTAGACTTAGGTTTTTGACGTTTCAGTTGACTATCTATGTGTTATCTATGGTTTTGGTTATCATGTATAACCTATTAATTTTAATTACAAAATACAAACAGTTTGTGACTAAATACAAACAGTTGGTTACGAAATCCCAACTGAAAATTAATGCCGCGTGATAACTTCCATCAGCCACCAGGTATTGCTTTGTCAGTAGCTCATTGTGCTGCCTGACCGGCAGTATCCTGGTCTCCTCATGAAGATGATCTATGTTTGTCATTCTGACACATTCGGTAGCGATTCTAAGTGCATTATTTTGTGCAGTTTGTAAAACTCGCCATTTAGTATCGCTGAGGAACGAGGTCCAAATAGGGGCAGCATAACTAAAGAGAGAGCGACTAATTGCCTTGAAAGTTGTTATTATGGTCTCTTTAGTCATTCCCCAAGAGGTGCCTGCAAGAATTTTAGGACTTTGTTCCGAGATTTCACTTTCTGGTTGATGTAAGTGGCGTGTGAAGCGAAGTGAAGGAGGCTGTCGAAGACCACGCCTAAAATTTTTGGGTTTTGCACCGTAGGGATACGTCGGCCTTCGATAGAGATATCTAATTCCATCCTTACTTCTTTAGTCCAGGAAGTGAAAAGAGACACTGAAGACTTTGAGGGTGATAGCTGAAGTCTACGTTCCTGTATAAATTGTGAGATGGTGGCCAAATATTGAGTAATTTTAGCACTTATGTCTTGGATGTTAATACCAGATGAGTAGATGGTGCAATCATCTGCATAAGACACCATCTTAATATCTTGTGGTGGGGCAGGAAGTTGTGCAAGATATAAGTTGAAGAGTATAGGTGACAGTACTCCCCCTTGTGGCACACCCATTTTAATCTTGCGATATTGAGACTTCTGGCCTCTGAACTCAACAAACGCTTGTCTGCCACTTAAATAGTTGGCAACCCAGTGTTTGACATCATTGGGAAGTGTAGAGTTCGAGATGTCATTAATCAGCAAAGAATGGTCAACCGTGTCAAAAGCCTTAGATAAGTTTAAGGCTGTCACAATTGTGCGTTCACACGGTCTCTGCTGATTGAGGCCATTTGCGATCTGGTTAGCTATCAAATTCAAAGCTGTCGTGGTACTATAGGATTCCCTGAAGCCGTGTTGGTGAGAGGCAAGTAAGAAATGCTCCTTCAGGGTTGGCAATAGTAAAGCTTCTAAAACCTTTGCTACGGGTGATAAAAGGGAGATAGGGCGGTATGATTCTCCTTTTGTAGCGGGTTTATCAGGTTTAAGGAGGGGGATTATCCGAGCAACCTTCCATATATCTGGAATCGCCAGTTGATGAATCGAGAGTTCTAGAAGGCGTACTAGATATTCCAGCGATACTGTGCCAAGTTTCTTTAACATTAACATAGAGATGCCGTTAGGACCAAGAGCTTTAGAGGGTTTCGCTTTGGAGATTATATATTTCACTTCATCTAGCGTGAAGGAAATGTACTCAGAATCCCGTTCAAGATTCTTGTTTCTCCGAATTACAGCTCTTTTGGACCGATTCTGCGAGATGGGATGATCGACAAATTGTCGGCAGAATAGTTTAGCGCATTTCTTTGCATCTGTATATTGAATGTCATCGAATCCTATAGCTGCGAGATTTTTATTGCAGTTTGTGCCAGATAGACTTTTAATAGTAGACCAAAGCTTTTTCGAGCTAACTGTGCATTGGTTTAGGTGTTCTAACCACTTGTTGCGACGATGTTCATTAACGAGTTTGTTAATTTCTGTCGTCAACAGCTCAATTCGCTCATCTGCTGGGTTGCAAGCGCGCAAATGATCGCGTTCTTGTGTTAAACGCGCTGCATTGGTGGGGAAATTTGGTCTAATATTAGGTATTCTGCCTGCAGGAATAAAGCGCCGTGCTGCCCTGAGAATAGTTTGCCTGAAAACTTTCTCTCCCTTCCTGGCACAAGTAGGGTGGGGTAATTGACGAAGGGAGTCATCAATATATTTCGAGAACCCCTGCCAGTCGCCTTTATTATAATTAATAAATGTGCGCTTGTCAGGCTCAACGAAGTTATTGGGTTTCTCAACAGTGACCACAATGGGAATGTGGTCTGAGTTAAATGCAATTTGGGTTTGCCAGCTGGTGTAGGCAAGTAGCGATGAGCAGACAATGGATGTGTCTGGAGAGCTTACACATCTTACAGTTACTCTTGTTGGGAAATCTTCGTTTATTGAGGCAAAATCTGATTCGTCTATCTGTTCTGCAATGAGTCCACCGCGGGGGTCTTCAGGTAATTGGGAATACCAACTCTCATGATGAGCATTGAAATCACCAAGTATTATTCTATTATCACCCTGCAAGAGATGGGATATGCTTGGGTGATAATTAGCTCCTATGCTGTTGACGGGCGGGATATAAACATTGATGATTTCCATTTCAGTATTTTCAGTATCTACTGAGATGCTCATAACCTCTAGGAAGGGGTCAGGTATGGGAAGGGTTGGGGGGGTCTGTCAATTTATAACTGACATTTCGTTCTATAATGAACGCAAGTCCCCCACCATGTGCTCTATCCCTATCTCTTCTGAAAATATCGTAATTCCCTGAGGCCGAGAGTGAATCATTGGTCAGCTTTGTTTCTTGTATGGCGGCAATAGGTATGTTGTTGTCGTGCATATATTTTGTGATCTCCACAATTTTCTTTCTCAAACCATTACAATTCAATTGCATGATTTGAAAAGATCTGCCGGGACCAGTATTTTGCACTTGCCGCTGAGTGGGGTGTCTTGGCGGTGTATTCATCTGAGGTGGAGTTGTAGGTGTTAATACGGGTTGCTATAATTGAGGAGTGTTCTGTACATTTGGCGTTCTGGGTGTTGATTGCGCCGTTGAGTTAAGGGTAATGCTGGCCGTAGGAGTGGCATTTGCACAGCAAGAGGCTAGGAAACTAGCACTCCCATCCCTATGAAAGCGTAAATCTGTACAGCGCCTCATATGACACCATCTTTTACAACCATTGCACTGAACTGATATAATATTCCTCCTAATTATTGTGTTACAAATAGAACAATGTGTTCTACTGTGTCTCACAGGTGGGGATGAGACGGGGTTCTGCTGGGGAGCAGTGGGAGGAGCAGTGCTGGAGTTAGTTGGTTGATTGCTACAACAACTCGCCACAAAGCTTGGGGACCAATCGCGGTGGCTGGTGAGACTTGAGCACCTTTTCAAGTGACACCAGTTTTCACAAACTGAGCATTTGACCGATGTTATGTTGCTGGTTATTTTGTTGGGACACACTAAACAAAACCAGATCTGTGGATCTGGGTTTTGCTCAACGCCAGCTATAATTAATAGTATCTTGAGCAAAATAGCAGGCATATTTTGCTCACCTGAGGAAAAAACTTTCGGTTGGTACAGCTGTTGCTGAGTTGACAATCTTTGGCCGAGTGATACTCGGGTCGTTCCGGAGCGAAGATCCAATTGTCGTGGGAACGATGTATGTATGTAGATATATTTACCCATATGTACATATAAAAAAATGAAATATATTTGAAATCTATTTTAGAACAAATTTTTCAAACAAAAATTTTTCGAAAATACATTTCAAATAATTTTAATTTTTTGTAAATAGGGGTGGTTGAAATTAAGACTGTTCATAAAAAAAAATTTTACTTACTCAGTGTTTGGTAGTTCCAATGGGTTGAAATTGACACGTATTCTTTTCCGGATACGCGCAATGTGTATTTTTGCTTACATATTTGTGTGTTACTTATAGATATGTATGATATATATATATATATATATATATATATATATATATATATATATATATATATATATATATATATATATATATATATAAATATATATATATAAATATATATAAATATATTACATTATATAAATATATTACATTGGGTTTAATTTTGTGAACAAGAAACAAATTTTAATTTTTAGATAAAATATTTCTTTTCTGATATCAATTTATAAATAAATCTATTTTAAAAATAATTAAAAAAAAAGATTTTTTAACGAAAAATACGTTTTTAAGATACATATTGTGACTAATTCCTAATAAATAAATTATTGATATATTCACAATAATCTTCGTAAAAAGCTTTACATTAAATTTTTGTTTATTTTTAATCATATGTGGCATATTGTTGTTTAATATTCCTCATACTCTATATGTCCTTCATAACAATTGCAAACGAATGATTTAAATGATTTGTGTCATTCTATTGGCACAATGTTAATTTCAACACACAACCGTTAGCAACATTGCAATGTTTTAGTTAAAAAAATGAAACGAAACTTGTTTTAATTCTCTGTGAAAAAAAAAAATTGGTTTGGTTCACTCAACATGTTTGTATTGCTCACTCTATTCAATCTAACACATATTTTTACAAAGGAGTTTCTGTGTGTTAGTATGATGATTTAATGTGATTTAAAAAACGAATGATTTAATGCAGATCTCTACTACGTACTTCCCTTATTTGATTTCTTTATTACAATTAATTTCTTAAACATTCCTAAAATTTACTAAAGATTCCTGCAAATTTGATTTTTTCAGTGAATCTCTAAATGTAACATATTCTATAATTTTAATAATTCGCAACGAAAATGTCACTTCATCTACATGCATACTTTGAAATATCCGCAAAATGATGCAAAATGCTGAAACTAAATATGACACATTTACTCTCCAAGCAACTCATGGTCTTATATGAGTTATTAAAATGGTTTTACAAAAAACCTAAAATAGCAAAATATCAAGTTGGCATTACAGGATGTCAGATGCTTTGTCACATCAAAATAGAACACGTTCTAAATGAAAAATGTCATATGTTTTGTACACATGGAAAATACACATGTTATGTTTGAAAGGGTTCACACGACGTGTTTAGAATTTACACGTGGAAAAGTGACAAGTCATATGACAAATACACGTCGTGTAAAACCAATTTTAGCAAGGTGAAGCATATGTTATTAGCATATGTGAAGAAGGAAGGTATAATAAAAAAGATCCAAAATAGAAGAAGAAACGTTAAAAAAGTGTAAAAATTAATTTATGTACGATAAGAAAAATGTTGAAATTCTTTATATCAGTTAAAGAATAAACTTGAATTAAAAAAAATAAAATACAATAATTTTTATTAAATTTGAATCATTGCAATATTGTATTGTATTGACTGTAGTCGAAAGAGCTGATCGAACGAATTTTCATTGGGTATTATGGCGCACATTCGATGATTTATATGCAAAATTTATATAAAAAACAAAAAATTCACAAATACATACTTACATTTTCAATGTTTTACAAACTGACACAAACCATCGAAAGCAAAATTGTGTTCGATTGAAAATTCGTTATACAACGAAATTTTCGACAGTGCTACCAATTCATAATACGAATTAATAAGGGCCTATGTGTTAAGGCCCTTATTAATAATTTTCCTCGACACAGGTACTTATTTTGCGACAAAGGTACTGTTAAAATAAGAATATGACTTAATATTAAAGTTAATAAATAATCGGTTTTACAATGCGGTTATTTGTATGAAAAATTCAACTCTACATATTTTGTAGTATTGGTTGCTCTTTATTATTCTTTTTACATGTCTTTAGTCTTTAATAAACGTTCTTATTATTAACATCGGTTTCGTGTAATTTATTTCAAACAAGACTCAACGGAAATAGTTTTCCATATTCAACAGGTACAGTTAGGGCTTCATCGTCCTCATTTTTGAAAAGCATGTTTGAACGATGTGCTTTATCGCTTAAGCTGATTTTGCCAACAAATATCAGCAACATTATTTTTGAAATATTGTTCAACAACTAAAAAGCATTGTTTTCAATTTTTACTAATCCTAAGTTGTTAGCACCTGCAATGGGTGGGTCACATTGAGTCTTCTGACACCGCCCACCCCAAAGCTCACGGCGTCTGTACTTTAGGTTAGGGGCGGCCGTGGGCAATATTGACTTCTGTTCTACTCTGTCGGTCAACACGGTCAACACTGTCTTGGTAGCGTCTGTCCCCTATGTTAATGACGGCTATCAGAGCCTTTATCCGGCCGCATCCAAGATGGGTCTGACTCACAGTGAGCAGCATCTTGGTCTGCGTCTGTCTCCAGTGGAGCGGCAGTTTTTATCAACCCTAGTAGGTTACTAAGTTTATTTAAAAGAGATGACATATTATGTATATTAAATTTAATATTGCCATCCCTTTTGTTATGGTAGTAAATTTTTCCCAATTGAAAGAAATTTTCTTGTAGGAATTTGGCGGAAAAGGGAAATTAAAGTATATATGTACATACATATATATTTTTTATTTTAATTTAAATTAATTAATTTTTGTATTATGGAGCCGACGATGTATAATGGGATGCATTTGAGTAAATATTTATTTATAGAATTTAATTTTAGCATTGTAGTTTTGAAGATCCACCACTAATAAAAAAAAACTTTCATGCCAATCTTTTTGCAACTTTATGGATGATGTGTTTTTTAAGTTTTATTTTTTGTTTGTTTAATTGAAAGCATGTGTCCGCAATGGCTATGTATACATGTTTCTTTTTACACATTGTTTCCGACGTTTTATGTTTTTTTTTTCGTGTAAATTTTATTGAAAGCTTTATAAATCTTTTAAACAATTACAATTTTTATAAGATTTTTTACAAGGCACATTCATCACGTAACCTCACTAAGAAGGGGAAATATTAAGGCGACAATTTTTAATTGTTTTTTATATGGAGTTTGATAGTTCGACTTACATATAAGGCGAAAAATTTTAAGTTTAACTGTCAAAATCCATATAACAAAATTTAAATTTTTCGCCTTAATATTTCCCCTCCGTAGTGAGGCTACCTGATTAATATGCCTTGACTTTTTATTTAAACATACATACCATGGTAAATTAATACAGGTATATGCAAGCCGAAATGAAAAAAACTAAGCAACCTGTTTTTGCCCGACTGTGTCAAAATATTTTACCAAAATATAAAGAAAAATGTAAATAACATGAGCTGTGTTCGCAAGCACTTCTATCACAAATTATTCATTATAATATGTAAAAGTAATTCAACATTATAATAAAAAATAAAACTGGTTTACTTTAAATGATTAAAATAAATTACGTACATATGTATGTATATGTAAAAGGAAGCATTTTTAAGAAAAGGTTTTAAATATTTAATACACCGTACATAGAAGTATAAAAAGATTTTAAATATGTATTTGTTTAACATAAGTAATGATATTTAATTTAAAAGTTAAAATTTAAAAAGACAAATCTCCAATATTTCATTAGATTAAAATTGCTTCAGTTCGGTTTTTAAAGTTATTCTGATTGGTCACCGGTAAAAGCCATAATATAAAGATAACCAAGGCACACTGTCATTATTCAATACCTGACCGCTGAGTACGTTTCGCATTCATTAAGGGACTTTGTTGATATACAGGGGCTATTGGAAGGATATCTAAATAAATATGCAGTAATTGTATAACGAGCCTAAAGCCGATATGGCTGCTTTAAGCAAGTAGGAATTAAATGGGCTGCATACGTCATCAGGTTATACCGAATACCAAATTTCCTCCTGATTTAAATTTATTTGCACAGTTATACTTAAAAAACATACATATCTTTTCTTTAATGCACTGAGTAATATGAAGAAAACATTATTTTTTTTTATTAATTATTACTAATTTTTAAGTGCGCGAACAGAGTTTTATACAAGGTTTGACATATTCAGATAAGCAAATTTAAACAGCTGTTCTAACAGGTTTACCTGTATTATTATGCCATGATACATTCATATGTACATACTCGTACTCAAGGCGAATTAATATAAGGTGGCATCGCCGTGACAACAAAAACAACACCAAAAAACACATGCATTTTGTTGTTGTTTAAATGTACGACGTTAAAAGCACTAATTAAAATATTACATCTAACAACTAAAAACACTTCTTCCTTACCTTTTCTGGTAGTATTTTGTATTTTTTTAATATTATATTATTAATAATTATTACAATTTTATTTCTTTTTTTCAAGTTTAAAAAAAATAAACGAATTTTTGACAGCTGCCATGCACAAAAAAAAATAAAGCAAAAAATAATTAACTTTGCCATGCTGCCACCTAATAAAATGGATTCGCCTAGCTCGTACTTACTTACAAATTATTTAAGGGCGGTTTACATTATACTACAAGTAATACGACATGTCAAATTTTTGTGTAGAAGAGTACAAGTAGTATCGTCTAAACATAATATGTAATGAAACTGTCCGACATTGAGAGAAAATACGGATGGAAATTTGACAGTCTTACGGCTCTCTTTATGTTTTGAAATTTTTCAAAAACTATTCTACTTCATTAGATCAGGGTTGCGTTTTTCTTATTAATGCTAACTTTTCAAAGGCAAAACTGGTCAAAAAAGCAGAAAACCGCTGAGTATAGTGCAAAATAGATCCAGTTGGCATCACAAATAAGTTTGTAAACAATAAAAAACTTTTGGCAAAAGAACGTGAACATTATTTAATTTTGTTTTAGTAGTTGGTTTCCAGTTTTTTTTTTATTATGGCAATGGCTAGTACAACACCAAGAACCTTTTCCTTTTCTTTTAATTTTGGCATATTTTTCACAAGTACGCGCACTATTTATTTGTTTTCACTTTTTTTTATTGTTTTAACAACAGCTGTTTCAATTTTACTTCATTTTATTCAACACCAATGGTGTAAACGTAAGAAAAAAACCATATGATTTTTAATCTCTATTTTTTCATACGGATTGATTTTCATTTTATTTTCTCTTAGATTTTACGTACGTAAAGTCTTACTGTCTAAACTGCCCTTTAGACGCATTCATATTTCGATTTTAATTAATTTTTGCTTAAATGATATTTTAAATGTGATACTGAACAAAAGAAACATGTGAAATGTGAAGTACAATTATTTTTGTTAAATTTTCCACAAGCCTTCGATTTTATTTTGAAAATCTAACAGCATGTGGAATAGTATAAAACATGATAAGTCATTTTTAGTTAAACCTTAATTGGTATTAATCAAATAATATGTTGTTTTATATTCCTCTATCAACTTTAATAAAATTAATAAAAAAAAAAAAAATGTTTTATTAAATAGATTTTAATAATAAAAATTTCTTTTAAATCTATGTCAAGCTCCTCTGAAGGCGACATTGCAGTTCTTTTAAAGATTGTTGCATACGCTCAGTACCTGGTTTTTGATAGCATAAGTTTAAACAAACTGACACCATATCTTGTGCCTTTCCAATAATGCGGCGTCTAGTTTTAACGAAAAAAAAGAAACTGTTTATAAGAGATGTCTTTGTATGTTTACTGTAATTACTTACTTGGATCTAGACCATATTGCATGAGAATTGTTCGCCAAAAGAGAAATTACTCGTATTGAAGATTGCATTAAATGCCATTCATTACCTTCGTTGGCCCATATACGTTCATTAATGGAAATCATTCTGAAAATCATAAAAAAGCAGTGTTTTTATTTTATAGTTGACCTGTGATTTTAGTTGAAAGGATTATGTTTGGCTTAAGGTCCTTTCCAAAATGATAATGATGAAAAACAATAAACAAAATTGTTTGTTTCATTTTATTGTTCCAATATTTCGGTTAACGTCATTAACCATTATCAAGGAATCTACATACAAAAGAACGAAGATACATTTTCTATTACAGAATAAAACATAAAAACATAAATTTTGTACAATACATACATTAAAATGTCTGTCTTATAATTTAAACGTTTAGTTGTGAGTACATTAATTATGTGTAACATTTGCAATGTAAATCTCTTTCTAAAATTTTGCTCTACCTGTAATATTTTCACTCTCATCAAATTAGGCCTATTATGACCACTCAATGCAGAGTGGGCAGCGAGTGCAGTTTTTTGTTCTATTGGTTTTGCCACAGCCTTTAAATCGGATTTGTGAGGAGAGATCCTAGTTTTTTTTATTCCGTCTTTGTTGTTCTAATGCACCCTCGGGGGTTCCAATTGTCACTGCAGTAATGGCAAATGCTTTGACGCGGTTCACTCGGGGAAAATAGGGGCACCAAACGCTAGGGTTCCTAGAGCCTAAATCTGGAAGAAAAGGTCTGTTGTTTTAACACGGGTCCTCTTCGAGGCCTGACCAGTGCCCAAAGGACTGGTACCACGGGAATCGGTGGCCCCACAGAGAGCCTATCCTTTCTGTGACCGGTTATTGGTGAGGTCTCCTTCGGGGGTACACGTGGTGGTTGTGGTTTAAGATCGATTATTGCAGATGTGGTGCACGGTCGATCAAGTGTGCTGTTGCACTCTCAACAGACGGAGTTTGGATAGTCTCCAAACCCCTAAGCAAGAGGTTATAATATGGATCTAGGCTTGCCTTGGAAAGGCTTGCCATATTGTATAAATTGCTACTCATTGTGACTGTATACACACAAATTGCGATTGGTGGCAATCGTAAAGTGTTGTTATACTACACAATGGGGGCGCTAGTCTACGTCTTTATTTCACTCGGTGTTAAGAGCACCATGGGATAAAGCCACCGTGGCAGGAGCCCACGTTAATCTTGAACACATCTGTTGTTCTAATGCATGTCTTAGGACATTTGTTGATTCGGTCTCCATTACAATTAATTTATATATAAGATTGGATTTGTCTTCCTCATTTAATTTATCCTTAGTTTAAACTTAAATTAGTTGACATACATACTAGATGATTATTTGTAGTAAAAATTTTGATAATCTAATCTAGTATATCTATAAGAATATAAAGACAAAGAAGCTACATGCTTTTGAACTTTAGTACCTTTTAATAAAAATATTTGAGTAAACCCATATTTCGAAGCATGACGTTTCTTTTTTGCAGCATGTGAAAATTTGCACTGCAATTAACATTAACAATACCGCCTTTTGTGGAATGTCACACTCTTTTATCCAATCCCTTAATTTTGGGTTAGTTTATAAATTTTCATTATAATAAATATATAAATATATAGTACACGAATTTGTTTATATTGTGTTATATAATTACTACAAAAACTCAAAACTAAGGTTTTGATTAATTATTATGAATACCATTAAACTACGTGTCTTGACAAAATTGTACACTTCTGCGATCAAAAATGATGCTTTTATTACAAAAACAAAAGGACATAACTACAGGTGTGTTTATTTGATAAATGCAAAATGACGCACAGTGTAATCAAATGGACGAAATTAAAAAAAAAAAAAAAAAATGAATGAAATTCGACAAGTTGTTGTTCTAATAATTTTAAACCTTATTTTTTAACCTTATTTTTAAAGAATGGAATATTGCAAGAAATCAAAGTTAATTTTATTTTGATTCCTACACTCCGTTTTGTGATCTAAAAGTGTAAGGTTGTCTTTTGAGTGCTCAGTAGAAGCTTTTAAATAATATCGGAATTTTACAGTTGATTTGAAGTGGTATTTTTTTGAGTTTCCGCATTGAAAAAAGAAGAAATTTATATTTCTTTTAATTTGATTTTGGACAATTTTTATAAAGAAAAACAGTGCCTGCGGTAACCAAATACAAAGGTAACGCTATGGCGTCACGACCTTTAACGGTATCTCAGAAAGCCTTTGATGACTTTGAAAATTCCTTTTCAACTGGAAGAGGAAAAATTTCAAAGGCTGAAAATAAGGAGAAGGAAAAAAATTGAGAAAATGAGAAGAACTTTAGCAAATTTTAATCCCGAATTACTTGTCAAATCGTCAAACCCAAAAAATTCTAACACAACAAATGGTAAAAAAGACGTTAACACAAATATGAATTTTAAAATGGTGGACACGAATATTTTTGTGAATAACAGTATGGCGCCTACGTTGGAAAGCTCAACTAAATTTTCCAATACAGTGGAAATGTCAGGTGACAGCAGCAATAGTACTGAAACTGGAGGTATAATGGAAACTGATAATGATGACAACGGCACAGCAAAACTGGATGAACTAGATGTTCGTAAGAATAATACTAACAATGTTAATTCCAACCACAATGATAAAGCACAACAAATATCAACTGTTTTTTATCCAAGTGAGTATACTGGTAACATTTTTGTTTTGGTTGATACATCCAAATTGGAAGTAAATGGCAACAAAAAATTAGAAATGGTTTCTTTCTGTGGGAAAAAATACGCAACATGAAAATTTCGGGCATCAAAACGATTAAAGCCATAGGTATCACGCTTTATAAAGTAATGTTTGATAATGTGAAAAATGCAAATGATTTTTTAAAAAATAATGATTTAAAAACGAAAAATATGCGGGCCTTTGATCCCGATAGTTTATTAGAAACTTATGGCGTAATTCGTAATATTCCAACTTTTTTATCCGATGAAGAAATTAAAGAAAATATTCAATCACCATGTGCAGTAAAATTAATATGGCGTTTTAGAAAACGATTTATGAATGAAAAAAATGAGGAATCTTTTGAACCAACATTTTCAGTTAAAATAGGCTTTGCTGGCAATGAATTACCTAATGAGGTAATTCTAAATTACACTGTTCTGAAGGTGGGTCAATACTACCCACCTATCCTTCAGTGCAGAAACTGTAGCAGACTAGGTCATACTCAAAATTGCTGCAGATCTGCCAAAAGATGTTTATTATGTGGCAAAACTGGTGTCTGTAATCCAAGCTGTGGAATATTTAAATGTATTCTCTGCAATGGAGCTGATCATCAATCACACGAAAAGGGCAAATGTATGAAATGGATGGAAGGGCAAGATTTAAAGAAAATAATGACAAGTAAGAAAATTTCACGCAGAGAAGTTATGGAGAAATATAAAGGTCAATACAATATTTTTAGTATATTAGAAAACTACGATAATGATTTTCCGGTATTATCTAGTCCCGAAAACATTAGAAATAAAGATGAGGAATTTAACAATATACTAATAAAAAAGAAATTTAACAAAATTGTACGTCGAACAAATGAAAAAAGACAATCTCAACCATTGAATGAAGTTTATGATTATATTCCAAGAATAAATAAAAATAAACAACCCACCATACCTGTCTACTATAAGACTAATTATCATTATGTAAGTGAAATTGAAAAAACTGTTTTTGAACTAACCAAACTTTGTAAAGATATGTTTGTTAAAATTGACTATCAGGATGTCATAACTTCTGTCGATCACTTAAGTAAAAGGATAAATAATCAGTTTAAATTATTTAACGACCCCAATCAGCTAGATTCCAATATGGACTCCCCTACAACATCCCAAACTTTTAACAATGATAAAAATCTGTCAGTACAATTGTCAGTCATTGAGGAGTAATTCCAGTAGCATAGAATATTTTTTAAACACCAATAACATTGACTTTTGCTGCCTTAGTGAGATTTTCTCAAATTAAGGCAGTAATCATAAACTTTTGAACTACAATATTTTAGAGAAAACCCGTTCCAATGATCGCTATGGTGGTGCAGCCATATGCTATCGAAAATTTATTAAAATGAAGAAAATTAAGCATAACCTTTCATCGGAAATAGTTATTGCAGAGACGATCAATCTGGATACCAACATTGTTTTATGTTCTGCTTACTTTAAGCCGGATATGCGAGATATTGATTTTTTTGATGAAATAACTAAACTTTTTGATTTTTTGGGGATCTACAATAATGTGATTCTGTGCGGTGATTTTAATGCCAGAAGCAGTTTATGGGGCGATTCTTTTGAAAATAGCAAGGGAACCAAGTTAAAGCAAAAGTTTTTATCTTCTATTTTTCGGTGTCTTAATGATGGTTTCATTAACCTTCAAACAAAACAATGATAAATATGGTGACAAGGTTGGTCCTGTTTCGGGAAAATTTATATCCAAAAAAAATTGTTGACTTCGCTATCTAAAATAAAAATCGATTCAAACGCCTGTGAAATAAATGATAAGTTCAAAAAGGAAATCGAAAAGTCAACTTTCAAATGTAATGGTAAGTTCAAACCGAAAACATGGTGGCCTGATGGCTTAAAAGTTCTATTTAGACGTTTAAATGGTGCTACAAAGAGCGCTTTCACTCACCCAAGTCCAATATAGTGAATACCTCTTATCACTTATTTTAAATATAGTTAAGCATTATTTTATATTGAGAATACCACTAATATCTGTAATACTGGAACGAACATATGTTGCTTTCCATTATGACAGTTGTCATTGAAATACTTTATGTTTAACATTATTTGATAATAAAGGCAGTCTATATTGAATATCGAATGTGAGTGGTTGTTTTTATTTAATATATGAACCAAACCTCTACATGGCGACCGTGACGTCTGCAAAAAAAATGCAAGCATTTGTGTATGCAAAAATAAAAAAAATGAACCGTAAAGACAAATATTAATGTGTAACGAAGAATATAAAATTTTAACTGCCTAATAAAAACGTTTAACAGACTCGGTAGAAAAATATTTAAAAAAAATATTTCTTAAATGAGTATTACAAGTTAAATAAAAAACTAATAAACGCTGCTCAAACAAAACAATCTAAAAAAAAAGAACTAATAAAGCAAAGATCCCTTAGTTTTAGACAGAATTGTCATTTGCGGTAAAGCAGCACAAATTTGTTTTTCCTAAAATCAGCTTTAAAAAAATATAAACGAAACGGAATAAGCTTCTTATTAAAAACTGATAAAATAATTTTCAAAAGCAATTTTAAGAATATATTCAAACAAAACCTTAAATGGTACAAAAAAAAAATTTGTTCCTAACATAAAAAAAGTTCTATGCCTTTTGTACACAACTGTACATCTTATTATTATCAAAAACATAAATTTGAAAAAAGTTATTTAAAAAAACAATAACGCATACCAAGAATACAAAACAGTTAATTAAGTGCAGCAGAATCTACATCAGGTTATGGCTGAAGAGCAAGCAAGCCAAATTGAGAGAAAAAAGTATGGATTGAGAAAAAGCTTTTTTGTTATTCCAGTCATATGCATCTTTAATTTTTTCAATTATATTCATCTCTAATTCCAATCATATGCAGCTTTAATTCACATCATATGCAGCTTTAATTCAGATCACAATCAGCTTTAATTCCAGTCATACGCAGCTTTACAAGTTTTTATTTATTGTGAATGATACATACATATATATAAAAATCTAAATAATTTATTTATGATATATATATATATATGATTATTTATATATTATTATTATAAAAAAAAAAAACAAAAATTTTTCCTATTTCTTTAAATTGATAATGTAACTGATGTATTTTTAATTGAATTCAAATATAAATTAACGTAAAAGCTATTTTGTTTAATATAAGAAAACAAAACAAATAAAATTACAGGAAAAGCACAACTATCGGATTTTACGTAAGTTACATTATGTTGAACTAAAGTATCAATGTTAATAATTTGATTATATTATAACATTAAAACAAATTCAATTAAAAAATGTTTAAAAATATTTTCGATTAGTAAATCATATTAAAGATTAAAAGGTTGTTTGGTTGTCTTTCTAGGACAAATGTCAGAATTTGACAGTGAAATTTTTGATAAATTGATTTCAAATTTTCAAATTATAAAAAAAAGAATATTGCAAAAAAGACCATTGTCGACAAGAGAAACTAAAAGAAATGAATATATAGAATTGCTAATTGAAAATTACAATTCGATTATAAAATATGTTGAAGCAAACTTTGATGGTTTAGAATCTGAGTTAAGAACCAAAATCGTTAGTAAAATATCCGCTTGTCGTTAACTTTTGTTAAAATGTTTTAACAAACTTCATTGTAAAATAAAGGTTCCGGACAAAGTAAAATTATTTGAACTTGTTGATGCGCGTGTTATGGGTGAAAGTGGAAGTGATTCAGAATCAGAAACTCAAGTAGAAAGCGAATCGGAAATAATTAAAGACCATAATTCTTGCAAAAAAAACCGACTTCAAAACAGACAAACTTAAGAGCATGTTGCTTTAAGACGGTAACTATTGCGACACCCTGTAATTTCCGAATTCAAATTTTATACTAGTTATAGCGGTCGTAGCAATACAGGTTCGTTGTAAATTTCAACCTTCTGTCTGTAACGGTTTAAAAGTTTGGTCATATACATCAAATTACATAAACTATGCGACACCCTGTAATTTATAATTTTAAATAATTATACTTATTATAACAGATATAGTAATGGACATTCTGTCTAATTGTTAAGTGTTTATCAATAACTGTTTAAAAGATAGGGTCATATATATCAAATGACGTCACCTATTGGGACACCCTTTAAATTCAAATTTTAATATAAATACTTTTTAAAGAACACTTTGTTATACAGATTCTTTTTAAATTTTAACTTTGTGTCCATATATATCAAATTAAATCAACTATTGGGACACCCTATAATTTCCAATTTTAAATATTTATACTTGTTGTTATTCGAGACATAGTAGTGAACATTTTGTCTATTTTTCAAGTGTTTGTCTATAACGGTTCCAAAAATGAGGACGTAATGGTCAAATAACATCAATAATGGGGACACCCTTTAATTTATAGATCCAAGTTTTATACTTGTTTTAATAGCGGACTAAGCAATATAGGTTCTTTGTAAATTTCAACTGTCTATCTATAACAGTTGAAAAGTTTGGCCATATATATTACTTTTACATTAACTATTGGGACACCCTTTAATTTCCAATTTTAAATATTTATACTTGTTGTTATACCAGACATAGTAGTGAACATTCTGTCTATTTTTCAAGTGTTTGTCTATAACGGTTCCAAAGATGAGGACATAATGGTCAAATAACATCAATAATGGGGACACCCTTTAATTTATAGATCCAAGTTTTATACTTGTTTTAATAGCGGACTAAGCAATATAGGTTCTTTGTAAATTTCAACTGTCTATCTATAACAGTTGAAAAGTTTGGCCATATATATTACTTTTACATTAACTATTGGGACACCCTTTAATTTCCAAATTCATATTTTACACTTGTTATTTTAGCGGACTTAGCAATACAAGTACTTTGTAAATTTCAACTGTCTGTCTATAAAGGTTCAAAAGTTTGGCCATATATAAATCAAAATAAACCAACTAATGGGACACCCTTTAATTTCTAATTTTAAATATTTATACTTATTATAACAGACATAGTAACGAACATTCTGTGCAACTTTCAAGTGTTTGTCTATAACGGTTCAAAAGATGGGAGAATAAAGGTGAAATTAAGTCACCTATGGGGTCACCCTTTAATTTTTAATTTTATTTTTTAATTACTTTTTGTTGTTGGGAGCTACTGTGATACGCACTTTTTTTTAATTTTAAATTGGTGACCTATAATGTTCATAATACACGTAAAAAACATGTATGTTGTATGGGGACACCCTTTAATTTTTAAAATTTTGAACTTCTTTTAAAATGGGACCAATCTGTAGCCATAACCTTTCTAATAGTGCAAAATTTTTAAAATCGGTTCAGAAATGACTGAGTTCTGCGGGCACAAACATAAAAAAAAAAAAGCAACATTCAGACGAATTGATAACCTCCTTCTTTTTTTGAAGTCGGTTAAAAATCAATCAAATATTAAATTTAAAATGGCAACTCCAACCATTGAAGAAAAGAAAGCATTTATTAGCATGTATGCTTCTATTATTAGGGAAAATTATAGTGGCAACCCCCTTGGTTTAGATTCCTTTTTAGATAAAATAAATTTAATCGAAGGGCTAACAGAACCAAATTTGAATACAACTTTGTTAAATTTTATTAAAACGAAACTAGACGGAAAAGCTCGGGAAGCACTTCCTGAAACTGTAACTCAAATAAATGAAATAAAATCTGCTTTAAAATCTAGAATAAAACCGGATAGTTCTAAAGTTGTAGCCGGAAAAATCGCAGCGCTTAATGTCAAAAATAGTGACTATGCAGAATTTGCAAAGCAAGCAGAAGAACTTGCTGATGCACTAGAAAGCTCTTTAGTAATCGAAGGGATTACTAAAAACAAAGCCCATGAGATGGCAATTGAACAAACAGTGAGCGTGTGTCGTTTAAATGCTCAATCTGATTTGATTTAGTCAATACTAGCATCGTCTATTTTTTCTGACCCCACAGAAGTTGTTGCAAAATTGATTGTTGAACAAACAACAGAAGAAAAGGAAAAACAAGTTCTAGCTTTTCGAAGTTACGACCCGGAAAGATTTAATAGTTCATATCAAAGAAACGACACAATTCAAAACAATAATCTTTATCGTGGCAATAATCGCGGAAGTTATCGTGGCAGCTTTCGTGGTGGCAATTATCCCAGAGGAAATTATAGTTATAATAACCAAAATCAAAATAGATTTCAAACTAATTTTAGGGAAAATAATCGAAATAATAATTATCGTAATAACTATTCTCATCATTCTTACGACCAAAGATCTGCTGTCCGTTCTTTAAACGCGGATGCCCCTCAACAAACAGCGTTGTTGAGGGAAGAACAAGAAGAAGAAATCCAAAATTAATTTCGACTAATATATTTAAATCAGTTTATAGTTTAAATCCAAACTTTGCTGATTTTATAAATTTAGAATGCGTCAATTTAGACAATCCTTGTAGTTTTCTTGTTGATACACAAGCAGATATCTCTTTGATTAAAATTTCCTGTTTAGGGCCTAATATTATTTTAAATAAAAATGAAGTTATAAGTATAACGGGCATAACTGCATCGAAAATAACAACATTAGGTACCATTTATACAAATCTAATTGTTTCTAATTGTCTAATACCACAAGTTTTACATGTTGTCAGTAATGATTTTAATATCCCTTCAAATGGAATACTTGGAAAGGACTTTTTTAAAGATAATAGTTGCAAAATAAATTATGAAAATATGACTATTTCAATTTCTTTTGAAAACCGAACATTCAAAATACCAATTTTACATGGAACGAGTAGTAACAACTGCATTATTCCACCCAGATGTGAAGTTTTTAGAAGTTTTAACTTGAAAAACATTCATGAACCCATGTTTATTGATTCGCAGGAAATCAGTCAAGATGTTTTTGTAGGTAAATGTATCATTAATTCTAACAAGCCAGTTTTACGCATAGTCAACACAACAGATCAGATTAAAACTATAACAAATACTGAAATTAAAACTGAAAAATTAGAAATTTTTTTTTTTTATATTCTATCGATGAATACGATAACAGCAATGAACGTATAAAAACATTGCAAACGGTTCTGCAAAGTCAAATGCCAGGCGATATTGAAAGTAGTTTAATGCCACTTTGTAAACAATTTGCAGATATTTTTGCTTTAAAAGAAGACAAAATGTCAGTTAATAATTTCTATCAACAAAAATTGAGATTAACTGATTCCTCACCCGTTTACATTAAAAATTACCGACTTCCTTATACGCAAAAACAAGAAATTAATAAACAAATAGAAAATTTATTGAAAAATGATTTAATTGAACCAAGTAGTTCTAATTTTAACAGTCCATTGTTGCTTGTCCCGAAAAAAAGTCTAAACAACCAAAAATCATATAGAATGTGCGTAGATTACAGAGCTGTTAACAAAAAACTTATTGCAGATAAATTTCCTTTACCTCGCATAGACGATATTTTGGATAACTTGGGACGCGCAAAATACTTTTCAATTATCGACTTATTTTCCGGGTTTCATCAAATACCTTTACATAAAGATTCCCGAGATGTTACTGCTTTTAGCACGTCCAATGGAGCTTTTCGTTGGAATGTATTACCCTTTGCGTTAAATGTTGCGCCAAACTCTTTCTCAAGAATGATGTCCATAGCGTTTTCTGGTCTAAAGCCTGATAAAGCGTTTCTTTATGTGGATGATGTTATCATTGTCGGTCGTAGTAAAGAACATCACATTAATAATTTGAAGGACGTTTTTAATATTTTTAGAAAACACAACTTAAAAATAAATCCTTATAAATGTAATTTTTTCCGTCATGAAGTAACATTTCTCGGACATAAGTGTACATCCAATGGTTTATTGCCAGACGATTCTAAATTAAAATCAATAATAAATTACCCTATACCATCTGATAAAGATGCGGCTAAACGTTTCGTGGCATTTGCCAATTATTACAGGAGATTTATCCCAAATTTTGCAACGCTAGCAGCTCCCTTAAATGCATTGACAAGAAAAAACATTAAATTTAACTGGGATGAGCAATCTCAAAATTCTTTTGATAGCTTAAAATCTGCTTTGGTGTCTCCTAAAATATTGCAATATCCAGACTTCCAAAACCGTTCGTAATTACAGTAGATGCATCAAAATCAGGTTGTGGTGCAATACTATCTCAAAACTTTAATGGCAACGACTTACCTGTATACTTCGCTTCTAAGGCGTTTAACCAATCAGAGCAGAAAAAACCAATAATTGAGCTTGAACTGTTGGCAATACATTTCGCTATTACGCAATTTCGACCATACGTTTATGGTACCTCTTTTATAGTACGCTCAGATCACCGGCCTTTAGTTTATCTTTTTAATATAAAAGACCCATCGTCGAAATTAACTCGAATCAGATTGGAACTTTCAGAGTATAATTTCACAGTCGAATACATTAAAGGCAAATCAAACGTTGGTGCTGATGCTTTGTCCAGAATTTCAATAAGCGAATTAAAAGATAGAAATGTATATGCTATAACAACTAGAGCAATGACCAAGAAAAATATTAAGCAACCGACTCCGTCGAGGAAACCAAAGGAAAATATTGAACAAGTTAAAATATATGATAAATTCTTTCACAGGTTCAGTAAAAAAATTCCAAAAGTTAGAACACAATTATTTTGTACAAATGAAAAATTAAAATTACTTCGCATAAACGTATATAAACAATTTAAAATATTATTATCTGTAGAATATAAAATTGTTAACGAAACAGTAAATTTAGATTTATTGCTTTCGAGGCTAGAAACTGAAGCCAACAACAGAAATATTTACAGTATAGAATGGCCTAAAGATGATGTTATTTTTACGATATTCACAATTCAAAAGTTGAAGAAACATGGCCTTAAAACACTAAAATCACTGGAAATTATGCTGACCGAACCAATTGAAACAGTCATCGATGAAAGTAAAAAACGCAACTTGTTAGAAATTTACCACAATGATCCAGTTCTAGGCGGTCAAAAAAAGCTATATGCTAAAATTCGAACTAAATTCTATTGGAAAAATAAGACTAGAGACATAGCAAAATTTGTCAAGAATTGTACTAAATGTACTTTAAACAAAGTTAAGCCCTCAAATACAGAAAACCTTGTTCTAACTCCAACACCAATTAAAGCATTTGACTTAGTAGTTTTAGATACAATAGGTCCATTTCCTATTTCTGCTTATGGAAATAAATACGCTTTAACATTGATGTGCGATTTGTCTAAGTACTTAGTTACTATAGCTATACCAGACAAATCAGCCCGAACTGTTGCTCGCGCTATTTTTGAGAATTTTATTTTAATATATGGAAAAATGAACACAATAAAAACTGATCAGGGAACGGAATTTAAAAACGAAGTCTTTTCTGAACTATGCAAATTATTTAAAATTGATCTTCATTTTTCAACTGCATATCATCATCAAAGCATTGGCACAATAGAACGGAATCATCGAGTTTTTAATGAATACCTTCGTGCATATCTTTCCGAAAATCTTTCTGATTGGGATACTTACCTGAAGTACTTCACATTTTTTCATAACACTGCTACCAACACAGTTTTTGATAATAAATTTACACCTTACGAACTTGTTTTTGGGAAAAAAGTTACACTACCAAACGAAATTTGTTCTAATTTGGATCCGCTTTACAACCTAGATAATTACAGTAAAGAAACAAAATATAGAATACAAAAGACAAATAAACTAGCAAAGGAATTAATAGATAAACACAAAATAAGGAAAAAAGATTTTTTCGATAAGTTTGCTAAGCCATTAAAGTTGCTAGTCAATGACATTGTTTTACTGCAAAAAGAACCATACGATAAGCATAAAAGTATTTATGATGGTCCATTTATTGTTAGAAATATAGACGATGTAAACGTCACAATACAAAATGATATTACGAAAAAAACCGAAAATTGTGCACAAGAATAGATTAAGAAAAATTTAAAATTTGTACTTCAATTTAAAAACATTGTACTAAAAGTAAATAAAAACACTGAATTTTTATTATTATATAAAAACTGAAGTAAATTTTTGTGATTTAAAAAACACTAATAAATATAGTTATAAATATAATTACAATATTTGGAAAAATAACATTTGAATGAAATATTATATATTTAAAGCTAAATTTAAAAAGTTCTCAAAATGAAAAAAAAACAATGTAAATTAATATTAAAAAAAAAAAAAAACACATGAATTAATCAGGAATGATCGCCCTGATTTCTTCATAACTTTTTAAATGAAAAAGGGAAGGTATAGTGAATACCTCTTATCACTTATTTTAAATATAGTTAAGCATTATTTTATATTGAGAGTACCACTAATATCTGTAATACTGGAACGAACATATGTTGCTTTCCATTATGACAGTTGTCATTGAAATACTTTATGTTTGACATTATTTGATAATAAAGGCAGTCTATATTGAATATCGAATGTGAGTGGTTGTTTTTATTTAATATATGAACCAAACCTCTACACCAACAAAGTTTGATAAACTTATTGAAGCCAAGAAATTATGGCAAAAAGAGGTTCGAGCTGCCAAAAGAAATAACTACAAAAATAAACTTGAAGAACTAAATAAAGAACCTAATACCAAAATGGCTTGGAAATTTATAAAGAATGTTAAAAACAGTTTTCAAATGTCCTATGACAGTCTATGGAATTCTGAGGATAATTTACTTTATCTTCAATTTCTGAAATCGCAAGTGGTAAATATCTCTACGGACGTTAGACTGTATTTTAATTCTGATATCAACACACACGTAAACTTTTCTATCTGCGAAATGAATCACATACTTGCAAGTAAGAACAAATCCTCAGCAGGAGGTCATGATAAAGTTTCTTATGAAATGATTAAAGCTCTTAATACCAATGCAAAACGTAGTTTGCTAGAGATGTTTAATAAGTGTTTTTCTAATTGTTATGTACCTGATTATTGGCGTATTATAAAGATTGTGCCCATACCTAAAACAGGTAAAGATTTATCCGACTACAAAAATTTTAGACCTATATCCTTGCTAACAGTATTCTTGAAATGCTTGAACCTCATGATAAAAGAAAGACTGCAATTTTATTGAGCAGAATAGAGTCTTACCGGAAAGAACCTTTGCATACAGGAAAAATAGATCAGCAGCAATGTGGATTAACGACCTAATTTTTATGGTATCCCTACTAAAACAACAAAATTTCAAGGTTATAATTTTTGTCTTAGATATAAACAACGCGTATAATTGTGTTGATATCAATTTGCTACATAAGGATATGAAAGCTTTTGGTGTTGACGGGAACATTGTTAATTGGATAACCAACATTTTTTTCAGACGTATTCTCAAAATAGGCAAAGAAAAAATTGAGATTCAAAACGGTATTCCACAGGGAAGTTGTCTACCTCCTATTTTGTTTAATCTATATACTGGAAAACTTCATGAAATAGAAGATCAAAAGACAAGAATTTATCAGTTTGCAGATGATTTTATTATTATGTCTTGGGATGAAGATTTTATTATTATGTCTTGGGATGAAGATTTTATGTGCGCTGTAACAAATTTACAACAGAAAATCTAATCTACGTAACGTAATCTTTTCTTTAATATGGCCAAAACGAAGTGTATGTATGTCGCTAAGGGAAGTAGAAAAAAAGTTGAGTTAAACATTAATGGTGTATCTGAACAAGCTAAAAGCATCAAAATTCTAGGCAGAACTATTTCCAATAGTTTATCTATTCGAGAACATTGTGAACACATTTTAAAAGAATCTAAAAACAATACAAATTTAATAAAATTACTTACACCAATTAAAACTGGCCTTCATCCTCATGTTGCATTAAATATTTATAAGGCTTGCATAAGATCAACATTTGAATATGCTATAACCACTTTCGCAAATGCACCAATGAATAATCTTCTTAAATCCTATCAGAATGCATCCTTTAAGACGATGTTTGGGCTTAACTCCATCCACTCCTGTACATGTTATATATACTATTGCTGGAGAACTAATTCCTGAGAAAAGAGCAAAGCTCCTTGCGATTACAGAACTTTTGAAAATTAAAAAATATTATCCTGATTTTTATCAAATCATCATAAGTGCTGTGAACAACAAATCCAGTTATGACGTTATTGCTGCGAAATTTCGGAGTCAATTAGAAAACACTAATTTTTCCATCAACTTTGCCCATCATTCAAAGCTGACAATTAGGAAAAATGAGTTACACGATAAAAAAGAAAATATACCCAATATTGTTATTATTCAGCACTATTTGGAAAAACTTGACTATTACCGTAAAAATAATTATACGATTTTTGCTACTGATGCATCAGTAAAAGTATTTTTAATGTCACCAATAACGAAAAATTTTATTTCAAAATTAAATTTAAAACCTTATCTCTTTTTGCTGAAATTATTGCAATATATCATGCCATCAAAATAGCTATAGAGGATGGAAAAACAAACATTGTTGTATTTACTGACAGCTTGAGCAGCTGTCAACTACTTCAGTCAAATAGCCAAGATTATTTTTATATTTCGGAAATACATAATTTAATTGCAAACTCCTCTTTAAGAGCGATTGATATAGTTTGGACACCAAGTCATGTTGGTATCAGTTTTAATAAGATTGTTGATGAGATAGCCAAAACTGCGTGCGAAATTGGTGCTGTAATAGAAGTTAATTTGAGCCCGCTGGAAGCGATACGTAGTGTAAAGGAAGTAATATACAATGAACAGAAGAATGAATTTGAGATTCTCTTTACACAAAAAGGAAAATGGTTTCATGAACTTAATACCTGCATTTCTCCAAAAGAATTTTATAAAAAAAGTAATTTAACTCCTGAAAATGTCAAAACTATGAACAGACTTTTTGCTGGGCACTCATATAACAAAATATATCTACAGCTAATAAATGTTAGCAGCACAGCTGAATGTAATATCTGTAAAGTACCTGGAACAACTGATCATATAATTTTCAAATGTCCACTTCTTGAGCCTTCAAGACACAATTTTAAGTTTTTCAATATACATGACAACATTAAAGATATCTTGAAGTCTAAAGACTTCAAATTATATAAAGATTTATTCACATTTATCAGAAACTCCAAGATAACACTTTAATCACAATCAATATCAACATTTTCCAATCATTTTTATTTCTCAACAATCAACATCCTTTTCTCTTATAAACATTTTTTCATCAATCAACTTTATAATTTTTTGTTTCTCATCAATCAACATTTTAATTTTTTCCTCAACAATCAACATTAATTTTATGTTCATCATTCAACTAAATTTATTAATAGTCAACTTTAATATCTAACAGGACGTTTACGTTTACCCTGGAAATATAAGCCTTTCAGGCTTCTCCAACTTCTTTTTGGATATTTACGGTCTTTTAAATTAAATAAATAAATAAATAATTGATTCCTATCTTCGATATTCAGTTGACTTAAAACAAGTGCCTTTCTCAATTCATCTAATTGTAAATAAACTATGAATAAATTTAAACCTCAGAGAAAACAATGCCCACACTAGAATTATTAACACTTTGTCGCTGCATAAAAATTTTGCACCGTTAGTGGTCAGTTGATTTGTATAAAGCTGACTTATTTGTTGCATCTTAGGATTTCTGAATGGCTTCAATTAACTTACGTTTGGCTTCATATTGTTTCTCGTACAATTTTTGGAGTGAATATAATAGAAATCCCAACGGTTTATGTTGGGCGTGTTTGGACTCATATTGACTAATGCAACAATTGTCTATTTAGTATTTCTTTTTACTGAATTTGTAGTGTGAATAGGAACATTACGATGGTAAATACAAGTTATTTTTCCGAAACAGTTACATATGTATATATGTATTTACTATTTATAAATGAAGAAAAGACTTTTTAACCCAATTGGACCGAAAGGTTACTTTTAAAACCCCCTTGTTGTGGGACTATCGTCTCCCGAAATCAGTTAGGCTAATTTAAGAAATCCCAAATGCATTTGTATTGACAGGAAGAGTGGTAGTGGGCGTAAACACCCCATTTTATATATTCTTTTGTTCTTAATGTTGATGGCTTATCTATGGGCAACAATTGGATCACATCGGACCACGTTTTCTATTTTTGTCCCAAAATACACTATGTCGTTTTATTGAAAAGTCAAATTGTCAACATACTCTTCATGCAATATACAGTGATATTTTGAAATTTTAGACTAAATGGTACAATCAAATCAAAAAAATTACTCCGATCTGACTGCTAGTTTTTTTATAGCCGTCTCAACTTCAATACTTTGTATGTTTTACCGAACCAACTCAATTTAAACCTAAGAATTTCAAAACGAATATTATTTTATTATGTGAGCTAACGTTTTTCTTTTTATTTTTTATTTAAAGTAGGATATTTCAGTATACTAAAATTGAAAAAATAAACTCTGCAGACTTAAGTTTTTTTTGTTTGTTTATTTTTATATACATATAACAAAAATCCCTTTTCTCTCCAAATATTTGGACCTGCAATTTTAGCCATACTTTCCATACAGTTGGAAATCACTACCAATACATTGTCTCATATCTGTTTTATATTTTTAATCAATTTCAAGTGCCACCAGGTGCCACCTCTCAATTTGTTGCATTACACAGTACAACATTTTTCAGCTGATTGATTCGCGACTGATAAGGCTCTAGTCGGATTTTGCTTAAACAAATTTAGAAAATTCAAGAATTACAATTACTTTCATCTGCTTATATAACATTTCGCTATGTAACAGTTTCGCAGTTATAAATAAATGTCAAGTCCTATTACTTTCACGTAAAGTCGCATAACAAAATGAGACATAAATCATGAAAATCGATGAACGCGTTTCGCTTTTATTCACAATTAAGTAAAGGTATGAATTTAAACAATTTGCTCGAGATATGCACAAAAAACATTGATGACTTTTTTTTATGATTTTCAGAATTAAAAAAAAATAATAAACAAATGGTTATTTTATTTTATTTTTATGATTGCAGTAGCAAAGTAATAAGTGGTAATAAATTTGCGCGGACAATTAAAAGGAAAATATTTATAAAATAAATAATTATTTGGGTTTTTCCGTTAGTTACCTCCAGTCTTCATACATACCTACATGGAGGACCCTGACAGTATGTAATTAATAAAAAATATACTTTCTTTTTTTAATCGATGACATTTTTTTCAAAATTGTATTTAATAGGTCGATTATGGATGGCGTTGTCAGCTGACAAAATTGTATTACATATGACAACTGGGAACTAAAAAAAGTTATTTCAGTTTTCAAATTGGCTGCCATAAATTTGTGATTGCTGTTAATTTTTTTTACAGATTATAAAGTAACAAAGTCGGTAAAACTGAAAAGCATGTTTATTTATCATACATTTTTGTATATTATTGAAAATTTTAAATATTTGGAACAAAAATTGTATATTTCTTTAAAATGTAGACTTCAAGATTGCAAAAATAACAAAAATTAATAGTTTCAGCAGTTAATACAAAAAAAGAAAACAATCGACACGTTGCCCTTTGTGTTCGGTGTTTTGGAAATAACCATTTTCTTTATGTTTTTGTATATGAAGTTGGACTTTTGTTAAGATGGATAATGTAGACGGGGGTAAAGTTGCCATCCATAATCGACCTACAAATGTTATCGTGTAATTTTTATTTTTTTATGTTATTTATTGTTGTTTTTTATTAAATGAAAAACATATATGTACATATGTAAGAATTTGCATATTTTTTTAATATAATAATACATACTTTTTCATTTCTAGCGCATATCTCAGTGCATATTTTTCTTTTTAAATTCATGTTTTAAGGCCAGGATTCACTATCCTACACAATCGAAAGATTCAATAAAAAAAAAAAATCTGACAGAATTCTGCCCTATTCAAGAAATCGTTTCAAAATGGCGTTGTAGATGCCACACTGTCATACAAAACAAGATTTTGCAACTCTGATTGCATGGAACAATACTATTTTATGAATTTTTGTTAAAAGATTATCAAGTCGTACAGACCTGTCAAAAAGTCTGTCACACACATACGTTTCTAATCCACACTATCACACTTTTTTGGCACAGATGCTGTTTTTGACGGTTGGTGCGACTGAGTATGATAGTGAATTATGGCCTTTAAGCGTATAAAATATGTTTAATTCACAAGCTCCCTTGTATTGCTTAAGGTTTGAATTAAACTTTCTATTGTCCAGTCTTTGGCAGGCAGTTGCCGAGTTGTTTTTTATTCTCGTGTGTGTTTTGTGTTTGTACTAGGGTTTGGGATTTGCTGGGAAACGGGGAAAAAAATATTGGCATTCCCGGGAAAAATTCAGTTTTACTAAAACATAAAAAAGAACGCTAATAATGACTAAATATTAGTATTAACAGTTTATAAAACTTAAAAAAATTCTGGTAAAAAATAACAAGATATAACAAATATTTATAAATACTGAAAAAGTGTTTCATTAATTTTTTTTACAAAATATGATTTTAGAACTGTTAGTGCGTTTAACAAATCACTGGACATTATTTTTATTGTTTTTTAATGCGAAAATCTCTCTTTAAAAGTTGGTTTCATTTAGTTAACAACAGAACTGCTAGTTGACGGTTCTACAGATTCGAGTGGCTTGAATAATCTGTTGAACAATTGTGCTAAATAACGTTTTATGACATTTTTTGGCACATTAGCAATTTCACCACTTTCTAAATACTTAAGTATCACAAACCTTTTATTATCCCTTTGTTCATTTGTTTTTCTTTTCAACCATCGATTTTGAAAGAGTCGAATTTATAACAAAAAGCTGCTCGTAGAGGGTCTGATTAATAACATCTGCTATTAACAAATTTATGCCGCTGCGGCTTATGGCCTCTACTGCAACTTTAATGGGATTTAAAACGGCCACTATATTTTCTAAAATCTGAACATATTCTTCAACCCACAACTCTGCGCAATTCAAATCTATCAGAGTTTTTTTTAAACGCGTTCTTCAACCATACTTATCTTGTTTTTACATCATGAATTAAACGCGACTCTTTGCCATATTCTTGTTTCTTATATTTCTTGTGACAGGCTGTTTTTTGAGGACTTTTTTAAAATAGTTTTACACTTTGTCTTGCGCGATCTATAGCATATTTGTAAGTTTATAGAAATATTACAATTTCAATTCTATTTTTAATCAAGCACAAGGTCTTTTTTATATAAAAATCTTTAAACAATTTTTATTTACAACATTTCGCTACACCATTGGGTAGCATCTTCAGGAAATAAAAATAATAAAAGTTTTAAAATTTTAAATGATTGATAAAAATTCAAATGAATGAAAAAATTTGTTGTCAATCAATTTAAAAAAATTCTAACATTTCAATACATTCAAGTAACAACATTTCAAAAACATTAAATAAGAAGGATTATGAAACACGAATTAATAATATTGTAGAAGATATTACAAAATATAACTTAGTAAATAAGGATCCAACTAACAAATTACAGAAGACCAATAATGATTTAGTGGAAGAACTTTTTAAACTTAAAATTATTACCACTGCTGAGAAGAATAAACTTAAAACAAATATAGCTACTGCACCTAGGTTATATGGACTACCAAAAATTCACAAAGAAGATTTTCCCTTACGACCAATTTGTTCTTTCGTTAATTCTCCATCTTATGATTTATGTAAATATTTGACGAATATATTAAAAAGGATTACTGAACATTCGAGTTATAATATAAGAGACTCACTTGAATTTAAAAATAAAATAGGTAATATACATATAAAAGATGACGAAAAATTAATTTCTTTTGATGTAGTATCACTATTTCCAAGTATACCTGTGGACTTAGCTATTAATACAATAGAAGAAAAATGGGATATTATAGAAAATTTTACAAAAATAGAAAAATCCTTATTTTTAAGAATTCTTAAGTTTTGTATAGAAGATAATAGATATTTTCAATATAATGAGAAAATATACATACAGCAAAAGGGACTTCCAATGGGATCACCTGCTTCTCCAATTGTAGCAGATATAGTTATGGAGAAATTACTAGACACTTGCATTGAAAAATTAAATATAAAACCAAGTATAATAACCAAATATGTAGATGATTTGTTCTGTGTTATTTCCGATTCAGCAGTTGACGATATGTTAAAAACATTAAATGAATTTGATAATTCCATCAAATTTACAATAGAGAAAGAATACGATTCAAAACTTCCTTATGTAGATACTTTAGTAATTAGAAAAGGTAACAAATTGTTAATGGATTGGTACCAAAAACCCACAGCTTCGGGTAGAATTATTAATTATTTTTCTAAACAAAATAAACATATAATTATAAATACAGCTAGAAATTTAATAGAAAAAGTACTAACCATTAGTGACAAGGAGTTTCACAAAAAGAATATAGATAAGATAAAAAATATATTAAGAGCAAATAATTTTTCAATTCAACTCATTAATAAATTAATAAATCAACATAAAAATAATAGAAAACCAAATAGAAAAAATGATACGGAACCAAAAATTTATAAATCAATTACTTATGTACCACATTTATCAGAACGGTTAGAAAAATCAAAAATATTTGATACAGATAAATATAGGATGGCTTACAAAACATATAATACATTAAATAGATTATTTAGCAAACCTAAAGATAAAATTAAAAAGTTAGATATGTCTAATTTAGTTTACAAAATACCTTGTAAGGGTAATGACAAAGAGAATTGTAATAAAGTTTATGTAGGTACTACAAAGAATAAATTGAAAGTCAGGATAGCTGGACATAAATCAGATCAGAGATACAGAGACAATATCAGTTTGCAAAAATCAGCATTATCTTCACACTGTTCGAAAAGTAATCATTATCCTAACTTTGAAAATGTATCAATTTTAAATTTGGAAAATAATTATAAACGTCGTTATATGTTAGAAATGCTACAAATTATTAAAGTTCCAATTGAAAAAAGAATAAATTTTAAAGCAGATACAGAAAATGTTGCACAAAATTATAGGCATTTAGTGCATAAAAAATAACATGAATTTGAATCAAATGTTTATAATAGAAACATTAATTTTTTGTAACATTTCCGGTTAAATTTATGTATATGAATTTAAAAATTTATTGTGTTTTCTCTTAAAATGTTTGTATGTTTTTGAATATCAAAAATTTTCTGTATATGTATATGTAAGAATTTTTTCTATTTTAATTTTTATTTGTTTTTGAAATGTTGTTACTTGAATGTATTGAAATGTTAGAATTTTTTTAAATTGATTGACAACAAATTTTTTCATTCATTTGAATTTTTATCAATCATTTAAATTTTTAAAACTTTTATTATTTTTATTTCCTGAAGATGCTACCCAATGGTGTAGCGAAATATTGTAAATAAAAATTGTTTAAAGATTTTTATATAAAAAAGACCTTGTGCTTGATTAAAAATAGAATTGAAATATAAAAAAAGGTAAAAACTACAATAACTATTTAGAAATATTACAATTTTAAAAATGCTTGTTTTTTATTCAGCACAATAACGATAAAATATATATGTAATAGCAAAAGAAATGCTTATTCAAACATAAGAACTACTGAATTTTCTTTAAAGTGCTAATGATTTTACATTTCCCGTTTCCCGGGAAATTGTTTATAGCTTTTTCCGGGAATTCCCGTTTCCCAAACCCTAGTTTGTACTCAACATACCCAGTGCATAACTAAAATACCGATGAAGCTTATGTACTTGATATGTTGAAGTTATATCCGCTACCAAATATACAAGACAAGAACGAAAACGATACGACAACAAGTACAACAATAAAAAACCAACAAGTATTTTGCAGGGTCCGTAAATAAAAGTTATAAAAAAAAACTAAACTCAAAAACTCTTTGTGTTAGAGTCAACGTAGGTAGATATATGCTGTCATATATCAATAGATTTGTATTGACGAGCTCTTTCAGAAACTATAGTGATCTGAAAAAATCGATCTCTACTCCATACTTAAGAGTTATTTTTCAACAGAAAAATAAAAGTTCAAATGAAACTCTTTTTTCGTCATAAAATAAAACTTTTTTGAGGAGTTTTATTTTTGCACTCATTTTGTTTATTTACATAATTTTTTGTGGACAGATTTGAACGGAGGTTGCTTGATACCAATTTAAGAGCATATAATGCTCTTTCCACGCTTCCACGGGTTGCAGGAACAAACTGTTGACTTTTTTTATAATAATGTAGATATGGATAATGTGTTTTTTTTCCTTCCAGAGAAAAAATTATTAAAATTATTAATTTCCAAGAAAATTTTTTTTCCATCTCAGTCATTTTCTTCCCTTTCTTGTTCTGCTCTAAAAGCGAGGTATGAGGTGTGTCGCAAAAATGCGGTGAAAATGGGTGAAGATCGTTAATCAAACAATAACAAATTAAAAACCTACATTATTTTAATGACGATTCAATTAAAATACAATGTGATTGTATTGGTTATCAATTTATGTACATAAAATGAGTTTTATTTTCTGACGAAAAAAAAAAAAAAAATAAAACTCCTAAAAAAGTTTTATTTTTTAATAAAACTCCTAAAAAAAGTTTTATTTTTTTACGGAAAAATAAAATTCTTTCATTTGAGTTTTTATTTTTACTTTCAAAAATAACTGTGTTAGATGGATTTTTTATTTAATTCTCAAAATAACTTATAAAATACTTTTTTTTAAACGGTAACTGTTATTTACGGTCCCTGGTATTTTGTTTTTGTTTGGTCGGCTGCTTCTGTCAAAATAAATTAATTCACTTTAATTGATATCAAAGCAAAATATAAAAAAATAGCTGTGTTCGCTTACTTTCAAAGCAGAAACTTTCAACATTTATGAAAAATATTTAATTGAATTATTTTTTTGCACAATAATAATTTAGGGACTTAATAAACTTATGTGTGAGGATCCCTAACAGATGTCAAAACGATATGCAATGTTTCAAGAGCTGCAGGCTCCATGACCAGCAAGCAACAAAAAATAAATTTATTAACTATTTTTAAATAATGAACAAACCTAATGCGTTTTGTTTATTTTTACTAAGATAAAAAACTAAGAAAACAATAGAACTAAAAAGCAATTAAAATAAAAGCATACAAGAAAAATAGACCCACCGCAGCACATTTAAATTAACAGAAAAAATTCCGCCTAATTACATATGTCGTAGTCACGCCGAATCTTTGTCGTTTTTTAAATATGGCATTACCCATGTCGTTTGTGAGACTGAAACACGATTTCGTCAAATTCTATTACAAATTGTGATATTTTGTATGCCGTTTTTTATTGTGAAATTCGAGAAAAACAGCCGTAGTGTATTTTGCTGGTGACAACGTCGAATTATTAATTTTTTTATTAAACTAAACAGAAAATGGGTGTAAAAACGTAAGAGCGTTTTTATCAAAAATATTTATTAAATATTTAACAAAATTATAATTATAATCTCTTTTTACTTATTGAAGACTGAAAAAAACAACACCAAAGCAATTTGAAAGCCTTGTTCATATTATGACACAAAATCCACACCTTGCTAAAGGGTACAACAAGAACCAAGACAAAGTTTTAATGAAGGAGCAATGGAACACAATTAAATAAAAGTTTAACAGCATTGGTCCACCCTCACGCGACTCCGAGGGATGGATGAAAGTCTGGGCTGACATGAAGACAGGTGTTAAAAAGAAGCTTGTATAATAAGCAACAAAATTGTGGAACTGGAGGTGGTCCCTTTACACAAAAAGCTTTAACAGCCCTAGATGAGGCAGTGTCGGGATTATTACAGCTTGATTCCATAATTAATCCGAAACGAGTAAACATCGGTATTCAAAACGCGACATATAGCCGCAACAAAGAAACCCATAAGAGTGGACAAACAATTGATTGTGTGGAAACACACGATAGTTTAGAAGCCAATGATGAGGATGGAAATAGTAACGGTTCAGGAGACAATATAATTTTAGAACAATCCAGAGCCAGAAAAACAAAAAGACACTCTAAAGCATCAGAAAACCAATCACTTTTACAACACCAGCTTAAAATCCAATGTAATTTATCCACAGTAAACTTACACGGAACTTGAAAGATCGAATATGTTAGACCGGTGTCTTAGTTGTCTCCGTAAACTTATAAGTTCCTGGCTCCTCTCATGTTCTTCTTCACCAGAAGATGCAAAATGTGCAACACTTAACATTTATATTAATAATTTTTATTTTTACTTATTAAAAAACAATTAGCAAATAAAAATTATTGAATCTGATGTTTCTTCTATTAGCTGATCTGTTATTGTAAATGAATGAGCGCATCTAATCTACTACAAAGACACTCACGTCGAAAGTTTTACATAATGCCCATAAAATGTAAATTCGGGTTCGACTACGACAGTTGTCACAATTCGACTATGACATACGTAATTAGCGGAATTGTTTGCTTCTGTTAAATGTTTTAATTAGATTTAGATACAAATTTAATTTAATATTTTATTAATTCAATTATTTATTTAATCGAATTTTATTTTGTTCTTAATTAAATATATAATTGTATCAATTAAATAATGAATTAAAATTATATCTAAAACTAATTAAAACCGTTAAAGTGTTATAAATAAAAAACCAACAAACATTCATATGTGACGTCTTTTTTAAATAAATTTTTTAAATTCAATTTTGTGTTCGTGTTCATTATTGTTTAACAAATTTTGAAAAAAAAAAACTCCAAAAACCTAAACAAACAACACTGGGCTTTCAACACCACCTGATATAAATTTGTCTTATCTGCTACATACAAAAAAGTTTACTATATCTGTCATGATAGTATATTAATACAGGTATGTGAAAGGCGAATTAAAAAAAAAAAAATAAGCAACCTGTTTTTACCCGACTGTGTTAAAATATTTTACTAAAATATAAAGAAAAATATAAATATCATGAGCTGTGTTCGCAAACAACACTTCTATGAAAAATTATTCATTATGATAAAAATAATTAAACATTATAATAAAAAATAATTATAATAAAAAAATAAATAATTAAAATAATTTGTAAGTAAAAGGAACGAACCATTTTTAAGAATTTTTTTTTTAAATATTTAATAACCCGAACATAGAGGTGTAAATAGATTTTAGATATTTGTTAAACATAAGTAATGACATTTAATTTAAAAGTTAAATTTTTTAAAGATTAATTTCTAATAATTCAGTTTGATCGAGATTAAAATTCAGTTTTCAAAGTTATTCTGGTTGATAACCTGTACAAGCCATAATATCATAGAGACCCACGCAAAACCCTGAGTGTTCTGTGTGCACACACACAATCTCAACGAGACTCTCAATAGAGAACAAAACATACAAAGCAGGTTTTTGTGGCTTTGTGTAATAAAATAAGTACACTGAAAATATTTAAGCATAACCACAATTTCGTCAGTTTGAAATAATATTTATTATTACATACAATGAAATTTTTATAATCAAGCTTAAGTTCGTTTTTATTCTCTCCAAAAAAGAATTAATTAAATTACAAATTAGGTGATTATATTAAAGAAAAATTGGGAAAATTTAATTTTTAGACACCAGCACGAGCGGAATGCACATTTTCTAGACAGCCACGTCCGTTATCAGCACTCTTGTATATAATCTACTTAGGGTAATATTTTACAAAAACCTTTTGTGGGCAATTTTCACAGCCATAAAGTATTCATATGCTACCATTTGTTGCAACTTTTTCACTCTATCTTAACAAAAAACTTAAATTAAAATTTGGTTAACTCATTCAAAATTAAACGCTTCTGTATGTACTATTGTTAAACAATGTGATTTTTTTCAGTGCAAAACAGCAATACATTCTCATTTTATCCAGTTTTAACAACTTTCTCTGGTTGGGTATGCTTGCATAATATAAAGATAACCAATGCACACTGTCATTATTATTGTGGGTTTCAATATACCACTGCTGAGTACGTTTCGCTTTCATTAAGGGACTCTGTAGATACACAGGGATCCTGCAGTTATAGGAAGGACACATAAATAAATATGCAGTACTTGTGAACTAAATCTAACGAGCCTAACGAGAATATACTTAATAAGTCCAGCCATACATACATACAATAATGTATGTTTCACGATCGTTGAAATCATTTACGGGTCATCCTTCTAACATACGGCCAAGAAAAGCAGTCTCACTTCTTTTTAGTCGAGTGTAGCCAGGAGCATTAAGAATGTTACACGCCAAAGGATTTGGATGAGTTTCAAGCTTCTTCAAATACGTTACCGCATGTTTCGCTATATCTAATTTAACTGTTAACACGTTTGGATCCGTGTGGATATTAGAGTTTTTGAAATACCAGGGAGCAACTGTGATCATTCGTAGAATCTTATTTTGGCGCCTTTGAATTTTTTCAACACTGCTAGCTGAGGCAGTGTCCCATAATTGAATCCCATAACACCAAATTAGTTTAAGGATCGACTTGTACAGTATTAGTTTGCAATCTAAGCTGAGAGTTTCTGCCAATAAGCAAGTTTAGTAGGACAGCTTTTAACTTCATTTGTGTTAACTTGGATTCTATGTGGCTTTTCCAAGTAAGGCGCCGATCAAGATGTATACCGAGGTATTTGACGTCTGAAAGCTGAGGTATCGTTTGGTTATTTATGCGAATAGGGGGGCATGAGTCCCTACGCAGTGTGTAAGTTATATGAGTGCATTTTTGTTCATTCACCTTTATTCTCCATTTCTTCATCCATTTTTCCAAATTGATTATGTGGTCTTGTAAATGTTGCGATGCTACTTGGGCGCTTTCATGAATATTTAAAAAAGCTGTATCATCAGCAAACAACGTTGATGTGTGCACTTGATTGCTAGTTGGCATATCGGATGTATACAGCAAGTATAAAATGGGTCCAAAAATACTACCTTGTGGAACTCCGGCTTTAATGAGCTGAGGCGAGCTTAAGAAATCTCCTTCTTTTAGTATGAATTTTCGATCAGTTAAAAATTTTGAATGAGCTTATAGAAGTTTTTGGGCAAGTTCAGCTTTAACTTGTATATAAGGCCTTCGTGCCATACCTTGTCGAATGGTTGAGAAACGTCGATAAAAAGTGCAGAAGAGTAGTTTTTCTTCAAAGGCCTTTTTTATTACATTTACTAATCTGTATGTTTGTTATGTTTGTTGGATCTTACTATGTTGTTTTCTAAAGCAAATTGATGGTTCGGAATACATTCATTCGCGCTCAGAATTGATTATTAATATTCTCTCAAACAGCTTTGATATGCTTGATAAAAGGCTTATAGGTCTGTATGATTCAACATTGGTGTGGTCTTTTTCAGGGTTAGGTATCATAGTAATCAAAGAAATCTCCCACTCTGTAGGAAAGTACTCAAGACGTAAAATGGCATTAAAAAGAATAACTTTTTTGGACTATACGGGGCAATTCAAATAACATCTTGTTACTGGTTTTATCAATGCCAGGAGCTTTCTTGGAGTTTAAATCAGTTATTGCCTTTTCAATATCTCGAAGCACAAACCTTAAGGTAACTGCAGGACTTACATCCATAGGGGACAGCTCAGCTATATCAGTCGAGACAATTAGAGTAAACACGTTTTTTAAATGATCAACAAACAGAATACCTTTTTTTGTATCATTTCTTGCCCAGCCTCCATAAGAAGTTCGTAATGGACTGGTTTTTTGAGGTTTCCATAATAAATAATAAATAATTTGGAGTTGGGTCCAGATCTTCGAGGTAATTTTTCAGCGATGCTAATCTTCGAATTTCTAGTAGGTCTCTTAGCCGCTTCGTGCAATCCTTAAGTTTAAGTTTTAAGTTGAGGAGATCTATGTGTTTGTAATTCTCTCCGAATTTTTCTCTTTTCAGTCAAGAGCCGCTTCACATTTGCAGAATAAATGTGATTGCATCTGTCTATTTGCCTGGTTACTGTTGCATGTTGGGCATCTAATTTGATGTTTGGATCAAAATCAGTAAGACACTGTTCTACGTCTTCTGGTGTTATTAGCGCGGATAGTTGACAATTGGTGGATTGTCAACTCGAGATCACATTCAGACGCATTTTTGAAATTATGTCAAACAAAACACGACCTTTTGGAGTTATTATAAAAATATGCCAACGTCCACTACTGAAAACAGCATGACAAAACAAACTCAGATAACGCCCAAAAACCCAATATCCATCCTGAGGAAATAAAAGCGGGCCTTAAAAAGACTGGATTCAAAGTAAAAACTGTATACAACCTTAGAAATCGTGAATGCATCTTACAACCACTATTTCGTGTTGAATTGGAACCTGGAGATATCAATGCAATGTTGAAAAAGAACGAAGCGCATCCTATTTATAGTCTTAAATACCTGCTGCACCGAAAAATCACCATAGAGGAACCGTATAAACAATCAGGACCCGTCCAGTGTTTTAACTACCAAGAATTTGGTCATACTAGGTCTTATTGTAAGCTACCCCCAGTTTGCGTTGTGTGTGGCGAGCTACATGACACAGCCCAATGTGATAAAACAAGAAACGATACAAAAGTTAAAAAATTAGCAATTGCGATGGAAATCACACTGCTAACTACAGAGGTTGTCCTGTTTACTCTACGATAAGGAAGACTTCTCAGAAACTAAATACTCCTTCTAAGCAGCCGCAATATACACCAAATACTCATTTTCCACAGCTACCCCAGCCGACCACTAAACATGTATCATACGCTGATATGTTGAAAACAAATCATACTCCAGTAGATAATGTGCCACCTGCATACATATATTTCAAATCCAATTTTGCGACCAGAACCTCAACAACAATTTCTTTTAAAAATGCAATCTATGATGTTGCAGGCAGTGATTAGTAAATCATGAACTGTTTAAAAATATGTTTCTGGAACGCAATCGGCTTACGCCAACTTAAAAATGAACTCAAATACTTTATCAAGAACCAACAAATTGATATCATGTTAATTTCTAAAACACACTTAACAACAAATAGCTTTTCATCAATGGCTATATTTTATATGATACTAAATACCTCCGAGGCAGAGCATGTGGTGGTTCAGTAATACTAATAAAGGCTCAAATTGAACATCATTTTTGTGAGAACTACCTTTAAGCAACAAACACCTGCATTGAAGAATTTGAACAGATTCTAGTTATTTCTTCGATTTATTCACCTCCTAGATTTCGAATATCAGAGTCAATATAGCGACTTCAACAAATCACTAGGTCCCTGTTTCATAGCATCAGGCGACTACAACGCTAAACATACGTTTTGGGGAAAAAGACTAATTACCCCAAAAGGTCGTGTTTAGTTTGACACGATTTCAAAAATGCGTCTAAACGTGATCTCTAGTGGACAACCTACTTATTGGTCTACTGATCCGCAGAAGATACTTGTTCTTATTGATTTTGGCGTGACTAAGGGCATTTCCAGAGAAATGATTAAAGTTGAAGCATCTCTAGAGTTATCTTCAGATCACTCATCCACTATTGCTTATATTTGGAACCAACAAGATATCGTATATCCAATCAAAAGCACATGCATAAATTAGTTAAAATACAGAAAATATCTTAGCGCTCATTGCTCGGTAAATATACTTTTAAGATCAACAGAAGACGTAGATATGCGTCTTTTTGAATTTGATAAAAAAAACTAGCTGCCTAACAAGCAGCAGTAACCCGACAACAAACTAGATGTAATCATTTTTATTCTGTAGGTGTCCAACGGCTCTTAAGTGAAAAAATAAGAATTCGCAGAGAGTGGCAATCACACAGATCTCCTCAACTTAAAAGCAGGCTAAAAGATATCACGAAACGGCTACGAGATCTACTAGAAGACCGTAGAACTGCATCACTACAAAAATACTTGGAAGGCCTTGACGCTAGCCCATAATCGGATTATTCATTATGGCGTGCAACAAAAAACCTTAAAAGACCTGTCATACAAAAGCCTCCCTTGCGAACCTCGAGTGGAGGTTGGACAAGAAATGATACTGAAAAAGGCAATTTATTGGTAAACCATTTGAAAAATGTATTTCCCACGTAGCAGTAAAAATCATTCTTTTTATTTTTAATGCCATTCTACGCCTCCAGTACTTTCCCCCAGACTGGAAAGTTTCCTTGATTACCATGATACCTAAGCCAGGAAAAGACTACACGGAGGTAGAGTCATACAGACCAATAAGTTTGCTATCAAATATGTCAAAACTATTTGAGAAAATCTTAATTACTAAGCTTAGATTGCACTCTTCTACTTTATAATTCGATTCTTAAACCAATATGGTGTTATGGCTCTGAGTTATGGGGTACTGCCTCAGCTTCTAAAATAGACAAAATTCAAAGGCGCCAAAATAAAATTTTACGAATGATTACAGTCGCACCCTGGGTACATTAAAAATTCTAACATTCACAAAGACCTAAACGTGCCATTAGTTAAAGCAGAAATATCGAAATAACCAGCAATAAATCTAAAGAAGGCACCCAAATCTGCTGGCTCGTAACATCCTAAATGATCGTGGTTACGCTCGACTAAAAAGGAGGGACATTGATACTATCGTCCGAACATCAGAGGGATGACCCACAAATGATGACATCAACCGTGCACTATAATTTTTTTTGTCTAGCATTGGCTGGACTTAATTAAGCTTATCTTATTACTATTTTTCTTTTATATTAATTTTTCTTTTAGACTTAAGATATGAGTACTTATTGTTAGTTCATATACATTGAAGATACAATAAATAATATGAAAACAAAAAAAAGGCATTTATGTACAAATTGTTTTCAGTTGTTTTGTTTTTATTTGTTTGAATATTTGTTTCTACATTTTTATTAAGAAATTAAAGAGGCTCATTATTGTTTTTGCTTTATTTTAAAAATACAACAATAATGCGTTGTAAAAAAGAATGAAAAAAATACACACAACTTTGTTGTTGTATTAAAACAGGTTTTTTGATTTTTCGTTTTTTACGTTTTAAAATGTATACACACTATAAGTTTGTTTTTTGTTGATAACGAGCTTAAAAACACACGTCTGCACTTCTCAACGCTTAAAACAGAACTGAAATCTTGAAAAATCACTCCGATGCTGATTTATTGATTCATGCTGGCCAAACTTGTGGGAAAAAAGATGCCCCAAGTCTGCTTAAAGAAATTATGTGTTCTCCGACAAGAGCTACAAAACTTACAAAAAAAAACATACAAAGCTTTAAAAGAGGATAAAGTAAAACAGATAACACCTCTATAGAAGTGCAAAGGAGAAATTGTTTTAAATAAATAATTAATAATTTTAAATAAATTAAATAAAATTAATTAAATAAAATTTATTGTTACAATTATAAATAAGTTATTATGATTAAATTAATTAAATAAATACTATAAACTAATAAATTACAAAAATATATTTGTATTAATATCCTTGGGAGGCGGGTATTGCATTGGCATTGGAAAGTTTAAAAATTAATATTTTTAGGAAATTTTTATGGTTTTAAGGCGTATGTAATCAATTTTTAATAATTACATTATTTATTCAAATAATATTTTATTTAACCGCAAAAGAGGGCAGAGCTACAAATGGCATTTTAGAATCTCCGGGGTCCAACTTTAAGTTTTTAAACATTCTTTCACCTTAAAAGTTGCAATTGCTAAACAAATTGAGCTAAACAAATTAAGCATTTGCATTTTATAGGATTAGTTCTTCTTAGGGGAACTTTTTTCTGCCTTGTCCAATTTTTTCTATTTTAAAATTTTTACAGTCATATTTCTGATAAGTTTCATTGATCTAGAGGCTCTCATTAACTTTTTAGAGCCAATATAAACTAATCCAGATAAATTTGAGCAAATTTGTCATTTTTATCCTAATATATGAACAAACTAATTGTCGCCAAATGGCTTATAAATATTTAGATTTATTTTTCTTTTAAAATTATTTTTGTTTTCTCTTTGTGAGCCCACTTAGTGTTGTCTTATTTGTCTTTTTGATATATTTTGATATGTGTATTTTAATATACAACCTAGCATTCCGTCCATGTATACGCAACGTAAAATTTAAGATTTGCCGGAATTTTACGGTGCTCCTGAGCACTGGCCCATGTTTTTATCAGCCTTTTAACATTCTACTGCCGCGTATAACTACAATAATTTTGAAAACTGTTTAAGGTTACAGAAATCGCTTATTCATCCGAATAACGTTCCAACGGTAATTGAGCAGCTAAAACTTTAGTATGGGCGCCCGGAGTTTCTAATGCGACGTCAGTTGCAGCAAATAGCAAAAATGCCGTTGACAAACTATTACCATATTCGATTAAGGTAAGGAATTTAGCAGCGTTTCTAGAGACCGCAAATGGGCAGCAACATTTATCCAGAAAATTCTTCTACTGTTAAGCAAGTTGTGAATTGTGTTTCAAAGTCATGTGGAAAGAGTGACATGTTATTCCAGATGTACTTCATTTTCCAAATTGTGTCATAGAAACTTACGCACTTTTGGATTAAGGTTCGTCGGTTACTATAATAGATAGTTCATTAGTAAGGCAACTCGGGCTGCGTGGTACACAAAGTCGGTTAAATTTGAGTTGGTATGGTGGTAAATCGGAACAGGAATCAGCGGAAGTAGTGTATCTTCACATAAGCGGTGCAAACAAAAAAAAAAAGAAAGAAAGTATTACTTAAAAAATGTATATTGTGTTTCGAATTTAAAATTGCCGAGTCAAAGTTTTAATGAGGAGTTAGTAAAAAGGTATGGGAGACTATTGAGCTCCTATGAATATGTGGCTCCAAAAGTACTTATTCGTTTAGATCACTGCCATTTGGGATTGCCTGATAAAATAGTGGCTCTGGTCCATTTTCTGCAATTACGCCCTTGGGATGGGTTGTTTTCGGAAACTTGGTGGAAAGATATTTTGAGACTGAAAATTTTAGTGTGAAGGCTCTACCTGTTATTGAGTCAAACGATGACTTCCGCGTAAAAAAGCTATTAGCAAAATGGACTAAGAGGGTTTAAGGAAGATTTCAATCCAGACTTCTAGATTTCTAAAGTCTACAAGAAAATAATAAATGATTATTTAGAAAAGAAATACGTGCTAAAAATACCCTGAATCCGGTTAATATACCTCATCCGAGGACATGGTACTTGCCCCACTTTGGGGTCGTGAACCTTTATAAACCGGTGAAAATACATGTGGTGTTTGATGCAGCTTTGGTGGAAGATGTTTCTTTAAATTCGAAGTTGTTAAAAGTTCCTCAAGAATATAAGCCACTACCATCAGTGATGTTTAATTTTAGTAATTGGCGCCAAATGTTAATAAATGTTGTTCATTTGCAAGTACCACGATACTATTTTGGAAAGGATTTGCAATCCGATCTCGAGATGCGTATTTTTGTCGATGCTAATGAAAAGCATTCGTTGCTGTGGATTATTGGCGATATGTTGTAACTGATGGAAGTATTGGAGTATCATTTATTGCTGCCAAAACAAAATGTGCCCTATTAAAATCTATGACAATTCCCCGATTGGAACTGCAAGCTGCCGTTCTTAGGACTAGGTGGATGTGTACAATTTTAAAAGATCATGAAATTGGTATTTCGATCAGAATTCTACCTCAATAAAGACAGATTTGCACAAGTTATAACGTTGAGGTTAGAATATTTTCCTTAAGGTATACCATTAGCAATAATTTAAATTACAAATTAGGTGATTAATATTAAAGAAAAATTGCGAAAATTTAATTTTAGATACTAGCAGAATCGAAATCATTTTTTAGACAGCTACGTCCGCCATCAGCACTCTTCGTATATATCTACTTTGGATAGTATTTAGTAGTAAACATCATCTATTTAACCAACCAAACTCAGATAAAGGAATACGATAAAAACTGTATTCAACCATCAATCGTCAGTTAGTGAGAACGAAGTCTATCACTACCTAAAGCTTCCCTCTTGATTTAATATTTACCACCTTATATTTGTTGTTGCTTTGTTTTTAAATTATACTTAATTAAGTCCAGCCAATGCCGGGCTCAAGTTTATTTACCGGTTTATGTCATCATTTTGGATTCATCTCTCTGGGGTTTGGATAAAAAGGTAATATCCCTCCTTCTTAGTCGAATGTAGCCGCAGTCGTTTAGTATGTTACGCGCCAGCGGGTTTGAATGTGTTTCGAGCTTTTTAAATATGTTAATGCATGTTTCGCGATTTCTGCTTCAATCAATGGCACGTTTAAATCTTTGTGGATGTTCGAGTTTTTAATATACCATGGAGCGCCTGTAATCATTCTTAAAATTTTATTTTGTCGCCTTTGAATTTGTCCCAAGTTTAAAGCTGAGGTAGTGCCACATAACTGAATCCCATAACGCCATATTGGTTTGAGGATCAAATTGTATAGCAAAAGTTTGCAATCTAAGCTGAGAGTAGAGTTTCTGCCAATAAGCCAGTTAAATTGGACTGCTTTCAACTTCATTTGCGTTTGCTCTGATTCTATATGCCTTTTCCATGTAAGGCGCCGATCAAGATGTATACCGAGGTATTTGACTTCAGAAACTTGAGGTATGATTTGATTATTTATGCGAATAGGAGGGCATGAGTCTCTACGCAGTGAGAACGTACTACATTTTTATACGTTCACTTTTATTCTCCATTTCTTCTATTTGGGGGCTTTCGTGAATGCTTAAACAAGCTGTATCATCAGCAAACGCCGATGTGCGGTTGGTAGTTGGCATATCCGAAGTATACAATAAATATAAAATGGGTCCCAATATACTATCTTGGGGTACTCCAGCGGCAATAGGCTAAGGTGAACTTGAAAAGTCTCCTTCTTTCAGTTAAATAACTTTCTAGCGAGTTATAGAATTTTTTAGGCAAATTTAGCTTTAACTTATATATTTAGCCTTTCTGCCATACTTTGTCGAACGCTTGAGACACGTCTATGATTTGTGTGTTTGTTCGATTGTACTGTGTTGCACTGTGTTGTTTTTATTGGTCTGTATGACTCTACTTTTGTGTGATTTTTTCCGGTTTAGGAATCATACTTACCAAATAAATCTTCCAATCTAATGGAAAGTATTCAAGACGACAAATGGCATTAAATACAAAAAGAATTATTTTTAATGCTATACGAGGCAGCTCAATTAGCTTCTTATTGCTCGTTTTATCAAAACCAGGCGCTTTCTTGGTGTTTAAATCACTTATTCCCCTTTCAATATCTCGAAGCTCAAACCTTGAGCCGTTTATTTTGAAAGTGGCATAAGTCAATTTCCAAAAATACCAAGGTAATGATAACATTGATTACAATTTAACGGTATTTTTTCATTTTTACAAAATTTACAATCAAATGTTAAGCGCCACTTACCCAATGATCATGAATTTGGTATAATAGAAATGGCTTTGGGAAAACCAAAAAATTAAATAAATCGACTTAAAAAAACGAAAGTGACTTATGCCACTTTCAAAATAAACGGCTCAGTAACTGCAGAGCTAGCATCGACAGGTGGCATCGCAGCTATATCAGTCGAGTCATTTGGAGTAAAAACATTTTTTAAATGGTCAACGGTATCATTTCTTGCCCAACCCCTACAAGAAGTTCGCAAAGGAGGTTGCGTATGACTGGTCGTTTTAAGTTTTTACATGCACGTCATAATGAATAATCTGATTGTGAAGTTGTGTCAAGATCCGCCAGTTAAGTTTTCAGGAATGCTATTCTTTGGCATTCCAGTAGCTTTTTAAGAGTTTTCGTGCACTCTTATAGTCTATTTTTGAGTTGGGAATATCTGTATGATTGCCACCCTCTTCGTATTCTTCTTTTACCAGTCAGGAGGCGTTTAACATCCGCAGAATAAATTTGGTTGTACCTAGTTTGTTGTCGCATGTTGAGCGGTCAGTCTGAGGTTTTTCTCACACAGCTCTACGCCTTCTATTACTCCTCCTATTACCTCCACCACAATTACTGCATTTTTTGCATTTATGTCATCTTTAGTTTTATTGCACTGAGCTGTAACATAAAGCTTGCCACAGACAACGCAAACTGGTGGCAACTTACAATAAGCCCTAGTATTACCAAATTATTGACATTTTAAACACTGTACGAGTCCTGATCGCTTATACGATTCCTCTATGGTAATTTTGCAATGTAGCAGATATTAAATATTGTATATAGGGTGTGTCTCATTTTTTTCAGGTTTCAATTCAACTCGAAATATTGGTTGGGGGGCACGCTTTCTGAGATTGGCTACGCTTTTTACCTTAAATCCATTTTTTGTAGACTAGTTTTAATTTCAGCTGGATCGACGCAAGGGTCCATACCTTTTATAACTACCTGCAAACATTGCCTCTTTTCAATTGGTTGGTGTAAAAATTCTTATTGAGGTTTTCAAATTCATTAACTAATTTTCGGAAGTTGCTTATTTTTATTGAATCTTACGTTACCACGCTTAAGAGGAATCACATAAAATGATTTTTTTCCAATTATTGAAATTAAACTTTTTATTAAATCATTAGAATTTTGTTCTCTCACAAAAATAAAAGGTGGTTTGAAAGATTTGGGTAACGTTGTAGGCTTACTTATTTCACTATCCAAGATTACAAAACGGTTTTGGGAACTATGTCTATTAGAGTCCCTATCTTTAGGTACTTTAGAAATTGAAGCCAACTACGAAGATTTAGGGCTACGTCCTCGTTTTAATACCGTCACGTATCTATCTATGCCCACTTGCGTCTTGGGTTTTTGAGCAATGTCCATGTTAGTTTTGGTCATACTGTGTTGAGAAGGCGAAGATCACTTGTTTATATTTATTTTGTTGTCGCTACAAAGCAACAATTTTAAACAGGAACGTGTGCGGTATATTGGCACAGCATTTAAAAACACATCCGTTCTTTGTTTTTATTAGTTTGGATCTTATCACTGTTTTCATCAGCATTTAGTATAACATATGCTTTTCTACTGCATATGTTCGCACTTTTTTCAGATATATTTAAATTTGAGTGACTCATAAATGAGCCCTCGCACTTTTTTTTTGGTTTCTCTTATTACTAGTAAAAATGCCGTTGTAAAAAAAATTACTACAACGTTGTTGTTCTGTATCAAACAGGTTTTTATTGTTTTGGTATTTTGTTTGTTTTAAATTCACCCACTATATGTTTTTGTTTTTTGTTAGTTGCGAGCTTTAAAACTTTCATCCGTTTTGTTCCACGAATAAACTACAACTCCTCTGACCAAGCTTGGTGTTCTAGATTTAGAATAGTGAATCGTAGCCGATCCACGGTGGTGGAGATGTGGCTTATAAATTGGATTGGTTGGCAACACTTGCTGTGTAAAGTCAGATTTTTTCTTCGCTCCGTATAGTTTAAAAATAAATTAATATTTATTTAATTAAAAGGGTTTATTTATCTTATAAGAAATCCAAATTAAAAATCTAAAAAGTGCAAAGTATTTGAAACTTAGAAAATATGCCAAAAACAAGCAGGCGCAGTATTAAAAATAATAAAATAATTTGTGCTCAATGCAAATTGTATATTGACGAAAGTGAAGAAAGCATAGAGTGCGATAAATGCACCAAAAACTTTCATGTTGTTTGTACATCTTTAGATAAACGTAAGTTTGAGTATTTACTTAAATATGAGAGTGATGAATTTGTTTGTCATCTATGTATGTGAAGATAACAGAAACAAATTTTCAGTAAAAGCAGAACTCAATGCAATTAAAACAGAGTTAAAAAAACTTGATCAACTTTCTGCTCTAAATGAAACGATGACTTTTATGTCCAAACAATTTGATGATTTAGTGGAGAGTTTACAAAAGGAAAATAAAGAACTAAAAGCTGAAGTAAAAATGTTAAAAGAGTCTGTAAAGTATATTAATGATCAGAGAGTAAAAAATGATTGTTTGTTATCTTGAATTGACGTAAGTGATGGTGTGGCTGCTGCAGATGCCGTGTTAAAGTTTGCTAATAATATGGGTGTAGAAATAACAAAAGGGTGCATAAGTGATGCCCACTTCCTAAAATCCAAAAACGCTTCAAACAAGATAAAATCAGTTGTTGTCAAACTTAATTCTAAAAAGTCAAAAGAGAAACTAATGGCAGTTAAACCCATTTTACGAGAAAAGGAAGAAACAAAGACAATATTTGTAAATGATTATTTAAGTCGGGAAACAATAAGCTTGTTGAACTATACAAAAGCTTTAAAAAAAGTTGGATATCGTTCAGTTTATGTATCAGATGGAAAAGTATTTTTAAAAATGAGTGAAATATCAAGGCCTAAATTAATAAGATGTGTTGAGGAAGTAGATAAACTACTATTGGAGGCAACAACATACTGTGCTAGGAGGATATAAGCTCAAAATAATAAGGACTGTCTTGATGACTCGGATAATTCTTTTGTATCACCAAGTCTATAAAATATTTTTATTGTTTTACCTTATTTTTTGATTTAAATACATTTTTTTAAATTTATTATGGTTATAAATCAAATTTTCCATTCTTTTGAAGCATTTAAAGTGCATTTAAATAATTCAATGAATAATTCCTTTAATATCATATCAATTAATATCAGAAGCATGTCTTCAATATCAAAGTTTAATAAATTTAAAACAATAATTGCAGAATTTCCTAAACTTCCTGCAATTATTGCTGTGCAAGAAACTTGGTTTAAACAAAATTTGGTTCAAATATATAACATACCAGGGTATAAAGCTGTTGTTGTAGATCAGATCATTATGTTCATAGTAGTATTAATTTTTCAGTTGAAAAAATATCAAGTCAGAAATTTATATATTCTGTTGTTTTAAAGTTATGTGATTTAAAAATTGATGGAAAAGAGATTATTTTCACTTCATTTTATAAATCGCAAAAATGTGTTTCAAATGACTTTTTGATTTTTATTGAAAACTTACTGTCCTCTTATGGTAGAAACCATTGCATTTTAGCTGGTGATGCGAATATTAATTAATATATTGGATAAAATATGTATGTCTCAAGAATTTATAAATTTTTTACAAAGCTATGATTTTAAATACTGTCATAATCTTATTACGCGTGAAAATAGTGGAACATCAATTGATCATGTTTACACTAATATGTATAAATCAATAATTGTTGATTCTGTTAATTCCAAAATTTCAGATCATAATATAACATCGTGTAGAGTTGACATAAAAGATTTTCAAATAACAAAGAGTGTTAGGTGTAATTATGAACAATTGAAAAGTATTGGTAATTCATCAATTGACACTTCTAATCTTATTTCTTGTATCAAAAGTGCTGTTGATCGTTCTACTATAACAATTTCTAAGAAGAAAAATAGCAAAGATAAAATAACGCCTTGGATAAATGGTAATTTGCAAAAATTAATCGCTCTAAAAAGAAGTCTACTAAAAGAGAGAAAAAAGAAGCTTAATAATAACATTGAAATAAAGCTGAGAAGAATTAGTAGTCATAAAGATGGCTCTTCAATGAGTAATTTTTATGTTAGTAACTTGGAGAATATAAATCATGATCCCAGCAAAACGTAGAAGTTTATAAATGAAACTCTTGGGAGGGTTAAAGAACACGAAATTTCTATTTTTGATTCAAGTGGGGAACATGTGAAAAATAATGCCTGTAAAGCTGAAAGGCTTAATTCTCACTTTTTGCAATCTGTTGATACAATAAAACAAAAAATAGTCCATTTTCCTTCTGATTCTTGGAATGGGTTGAGAACACTAAGACCGTTTTATAACAGATTTCGTCTTAAGTACACATCTTAGGAGGAAGTTGAAGAAATAATTACAAGTCTTTTACCAGGAAAAAGTTGTGGTCATGACAAATTTATCCTAAAGTTTTTTTTGTACTGTTCCAATTCTATTTCACCAACTCTTGTAAGCATTTTTAATAATATGGCTGATACGTCAGTCTACCCTGATATTTTGAAAGTTCATAAGGTAGTCCCTATTCCCAAAGAAAGTAAAGCAACATCAGTAGAACAATATCGTCCTATTTCGATACTTGCCATTATTGACCAAATTTTTGAACGTATATTACATAACCAAATTTTTATTTTTTTGATGGAAAACAATTTATTAAATGATTTTCAATATGGCTTTCGAAAGGGCTGCGGCTACTGTAAATGTGCAAAATTATATCTGTAAGGGTTTAGATGAAAGTTATAGCGCTGTGGCAGGAATATTTTTTGATTTGACGAAAGCGTTTGATCTTAGAGATCATAACATCTTGCTGCAAAAGCTAAAATATTACGGTATTAATGGTAAAGAACTATTGCTTTTGAAGAGGTATTTAACTGATAGAAGACAATTCGTTCAAGTTAAAGAAAAAGCTAGTGTTTTGAACACTGTTAAGCATGGTGTACCACAAGGAAGTGTTTTAGGTCCTTTGTTGTTTTCTATATACATCAATGATTTAGAAAGCCTAAATCTAACAGGAAAAATGTTTGTATATGTTGATGATATTAGTATTTTTTATCATTACAAGTAAGAAACTGCATTAAAAGCTTACATGGGGAAGGATGCTTCATTAATTTCAGAATATGTTCGCATAAACAGACTCTTTTTTAAATCCGGTTAAAACCAAGTTAATAAGGTTTAAACCACATTTTGGTTTTAGTAACGAGTTTAGTGTTTTTGTTGACGGCAAGGATGTTCGAGAAGTTTCCTCTGTTAGACACCTAGGCATTTGTTTTCAGCAAAATCTTATGTGGGATCAACATATTAGGAATTTAAAAATTAAAATTTCTCCTGCCCTGGGCTTATTATATAAGTTTAAAAACAAATTTGATGTAAATACGAAATTCTTAATTTTTCAAGCTTTAGTTCAAAGCCATTGTAATTACCTTACATTAATATATTGTTTCAAGAAAACGACAAGGTTTAAATCGCTACAAAACAAAGCGTTAAAGAGCGTAGCAAATTTGCCAATTCGATTTCCAACTGTTAATTTATTCAAAGATGTTTTTCCCACTGTTTTGCCAATATTTGGGCTTTACAAATTTCAATTGTTAGTTTACATTTTTAAATGTATTTATAGTGTTGGATATAATACCATACAATTTTCAAGAAATCAGAACACTTTTCCACAAGAAATAGTGACAACTTAAGAATAGCCTTTTGCCAATCTGAAACAACAAAGCAACGAGTGGAACACTCTGGCTGTAAGTTATACAAAATTAACAGGTTGAAAGACTATCGCAGTTTAAATCTTCCTTAAAAAATTTTTATTTGAACATGTTGATGAGCTTCTAATATAACATAATAATTTTATTATTTTTTTATAATTTTTTATGTTTGTATATATTTAAATTAATATGTATTCAAAATAGTATTGCATACATTTCTGAATTAATTGATGTAAATTTTTTGATCATGAATTAAATATTTAATATTACATATAAATCTTAGTTATAGAACATAAATTTTTAATTTGTTTAAGTCTTTGCCAACAAGCCTCTATAATGCCAATCTGGCGCTGAGGTGAATAATTGAAATATGTTATATTTTATAATAAAAATTTATTGAAAAAAAAATATATTTAAATTTATGTATTTTATTTTGTATGCTTTTAAAATTAGTTTTGTTTTCTCTTTGAGAATAATTTATGTCTTTCTTGGTGTTGTTAAATTCGCCAAAACATTTTCCTAAAATCTGAAATTGAACAACAATCAGTTTACAAAGATCTTAACCGAAGCTAATGAAGTATGTATGTAACATCTGCTACCACTCTGTCAAGTAAAAGAATGTCAAAATATGTAATAGTTAAAAGAGGTCGTTAAGGCGTCAATAGCAAGTTTCCTTCTTTAGGTCTAAAGCGCAAACTTAATCAGTGCCAACGACTATTGCATACTAAACCATCGACAAATTCTAGCAACTACTAGATACAGTTACTAGTCGACAGTCTGAAATCACAAAAGTCAAAAGAAAAGGCTGGCTGTAGCACGTGACTCAATGAAAGTAAGGTTACCGTAAATTACAAGTCGGTTGCCTATAAATGAGGAGGGATGGGGGGTCGAAAAGCGATCCATTAAAAATGTGGTCTGCTTCGATTATTATTAATGTGGGGCGAATTAATAATAAGTGGAAGAGAAATGCAAATGAAAAAGTTGTGGCATTTGCTAACCATTTAGAATGTGTTTTACACCATAAGCTGGCATGAATCCGATTACCAATGATGACTTAGTATAAAGTCTTAGTTATTTTCGGTTCTCTGCTGTGGGTACAGCTATTTAAGAACTATAGCCAAAAAATCTCCCAGTAGTGACATAATTACTGCTATGATGATTAAAAACCAGCCAAACGCTTGTACGTCTTTAACGCTTTACTACGAGTTGGTTCTTTTTCAATATCATGGAATTTATCAGACCAAGAGAAGAGAAGAAGCAGTACTGCTGCAGAGCAGACATATAGCATATATAGCAAGCTTTTGACAATGTGTGGTACGATGGATTGATTGTTATATAAAACCACACTCGTTACCAGATGTGCATACATTTCTAAAAAGATATTTAAAAGACAGATGTTTTCAACTACAATAGAAGGCAATTAAATAATTTTTGTCAAAAAAACTACGACAATCCTTTGAAATCTACCAAACTTTTAAAGCTATTTGAAACCATACATACATATGTAAGTAGTTGGTATAAAGTACGATTTATATTGTTACGAACGAATTTATTCATTATAGGCTCTGAACCACAATACTCTCGAACAACAACAACATTAATGGTTTGTTTTCTTACAATGATGAAAGAAAGAAACAAACAATAAAGAGTAACGCCTTAAACAAATACACACACACATTAAATAAACACTCATCAGTTAAATACACAGCGACATACATAAATACAAGCATAAACAAATAAACAACCACACAAACAGAAAACAAGAGCAATAACAATCGAACCTGCCAGATATGTCTGGAATTGAACATTCTGGTGCTTTTAATCACATATATAAGCGAATCGTGCTGGCGAGTAGTATGGCATTATTAATTTAAAAGTCAAAGAGTTCAGTTGTCGAATTTTAAGAGTGTTTAACAGTTTGCTGTATTTTTGAACAGTGGTATTAATAAATAAAGCGACTTACAGTAAAAGTAATAACAGTGTGTATTTATTTTGCAATTAAAAGAACCAAACGTAAAGTAAAAACGTAAGAATTGGTGACAGAAGTGAAATTGTAAAATAAAATAACTTAAAAAATAATAAAGTATTCCCTTATCTGGGTTTGGTTGGTTAAATAAATGATGGACGTGGCTGACTAGAAATTGTGCATTCCGCTCCTGCTGGTGTCTAAAAATTAAATTTTCTCAATTTTTCTTTAATATTATCACCTATTTTGTAATTTAATTAATTCTTTCTTAGAGAGAATAAAAACGAACTTAAGCTTGATTATAAATTTCATTGTATGTAATAAATAAAAATGAAATTTGAAGATCTTAAAGTGGAGCAGCTGATAAAGGAGTTCAGTAAGCTGGATTTGCCAACAACAGGTAACAGAACTACAGAAGAGGTTCATAGATGAATTTAAGCGTCGTGGCATGGACATTGGCGCATATAAGTTCGATGAAAAAGAGGTGACAGAGGTATGTAGCCGTGAAACAACAACAGCAAGTAGCATGGACTTCAATACGATGTTTGCCGCTATGATGGAGAAAATAGGAGAAAACTCTAGAATGCTTCTAGAAAATGTAAACGAAAAGCTAGTTGAAGTACAAGAAGCTTCTAGAGCAAACAGCGAAAAACTGTTAGCTGAAGTAAGAGATGAAGTACAAGAAGCTTCTAGAGCAAACAGCGAAAAATTGTTAGCTGAAGTACAAGAAGTTTCTAGAACAAACAGCGAGAAACTACTGGAAACAGTAAATGGAGAAAAATCAACAACTTCTAGCTGAGATTCAAGAAGTTTCTAGAGCGAATAATGAGAAACTTTTGGGACAAGTCAACGAAAACCTTATACAAATTTCTGAAACCATTAATAAGCGAGTAGACTACGTAGAAGTCAAGTTCGACGAAAAAATCTCTGCCGTAGAAGTGCAACTGTCCGGTTTAAACAGAAAAGTGAATCTTCTAGAAACTAGTGGCGTCGAAGTACAGGTAAAGGATGTCGATGTAAAGCTGCAGGAGCTTGAAAACAAAATTATGAGCCTGGAAATAAGAGAAGGTCCAGTACGAGTAGTGACTGAAAACACAAATAGGATAAAAGCTCCCAGTTTCGACGGCAACGTACCCTTCAACGTCTTCAAATTTCAGTTTGAGACAGTGGCCAGTAAAAATCTATGGAGCAATGAAGAGAAAGCGATTGAACTGATTCTGGCACTTAAAGGATCTGCAGCACAAGTCCTCGAAAGCCTACCAACTAGCTGCAGAAATAATTATGAGGACATAATGGTGGCGTTACAGCGGATATATGGCGGCGATCATAAAAAGGAGCTGTATAGAATGGATCTACGCGGCAGACTGCAGAGAGCAAATGAGACGCTTCAGGATTTCGCCATGGAGATAGAGCGCTTGGTGCAGCTAATATACCCTGGGGAAAACCATCCACTTTTAGAACAGTTCAAAGTGGAGGCATTTGTTAATGGTATTCGTGACCCAGATATTAAGCACGCAGTTTGCGCTAAGCAAAACACATCCTTTGCTGAAACCATTATTTACGCTGTGGCTCAAGAAACAGCAAAAGTCATTTCGAGGCCGCAGTCATACAAAGTGCGAAAAGTTGAAGTTACTGCTGAAGATGAGAAAACAACAATGGACGACATAAAGCAAGTACTTGAGTCGGTAAAGAAAGTCTTAGATGAAAGACAAGGTAAAACAAACGCTAAGTGCTTTAATTGCGGCAAAGTCGGCCATTTTCAACGAAACTGTAAGGCAGCAAGAAAACGAGCCAAATCTGTTTCGCTGCCAAGAAACAATAAACGTGCGACTCATGGAACATCTCGAGAGTCGTTAAACTAAAGAGAGCTAGCACTACGGGGCATGAGCTAGCTCCCACAACCGAGGGCCCCACAATCTCCATATCTGTGATGCAGCAGCAAAATAGCAATCTTACTGCAAGCGGGTATATCAACGGAGGAAAGCGTATTCTGACAATAGACACAGGAGCGTCGCAGTCTATAATAAGGCCCGATTTAGTAAAGGGAAAAGTGGAACAATTGAATAATGTAAGTCTGCGCACCGCTACCGGAGAATTTGCTACTGTCTATGGTAATGCCAAAGTCAGATTAACTATAGCCAACATGAGTGTGGACCATGTGTTCATTGTTGCCGATATCGTGGACGAAGTTTTTATTGGCGCAGATTTTATGATCATGCATGGAGTCGATCTGCGCATGGGGCAACAAATAATGATCTGGCGAAACGTCGAAATACCCCTTGATATTGGATATGTGAGTAAATCTGCAGTAAGGAAGTTGGTTGCTGTAGCATCCCAGAAATTACCACCTCAGGCAGAAACTGTGATATGGGCACGTATGGAGGAAGATTGTGAGGACAACCGGTTGTGGGTGGTAGAACCATCAGGAATTAAGAGTGAGACAATAACAGCAAAAGCCCTCGTGAAAACCTGTAAGAATGGAAAAATTCCTGTGAGAGTGTTAAATCTATCCAACAGTGAAAAAGTAATTGGTAAAAACTCTCAGATAGCTCAATGTACACCAGCAGAGGCCATAATTAATTGCGAGAGTGTCTCGGAGCCTGAAAAACTGTCAACTAAAGAGCGCGAAATACTAGCAGAACACGTAGGGAAATGGGTAGCAGAACTGGAGCCACCTGACAGAAACAAAGCCAAGCAGCTGCTACGAAAGTACGCCTCTGTCTTCGCCCTAAAAGATAAAAGCCAAGGTAGAACGGCAATAGTGAAGCATGAAATAAATACTGGCGAAGCGAGGCCCATAAAACAAGCCCCCAGGAGCATTCCCCTAGCCAAGCGGAGCGAAGTAAAGCAGCTAGTCAACGAAATGGAGCGAGACGGAATCATCGAACCATCTTCGAGTCCTTGGAGCTCGCTGGTAGTTTTAGTAAAGAAGAAAGATGGCAGCACTAGATTCTGCGTTGACTACAGAAAGCTCAACGTTGTTACCAAAAAGGACAGTTATCCGCTACCAAGAATCGATGACACCTTGGACACGCTAGCAGGAACTAAGTAATTTTCTAGATCTACAGAGCGGTTACTTAGTGCTCTCAATGGTTTATGGCAGTTTAATGTTATGCCATTTGGTCTCTGCAACGCTCCAGCCACCTTCGAGCGTTTAATGGAACGAGTGTTAAAGGGACTCAATTGGAAGTCATGCCTGGTGTATCTGGATGACATAATTGTCATGGGATAGACCTTCGATGAACACCTAAGGAATATGGAAGAAGTCTTCAGGCGTATATCAGCGGCTGGACTGAAGCTCAGTGTTAAGAAATGTGCATTGTTTCAGAAGGAAGTCAAATACTTGGGTGTAACAGCAGAGGGCATATCAACCGATGAAGATAAAATACGGGCAGTAAAGGACTGGCCTCGTCCTCAAAATCTTCACGAGTTACGAAGTTTCTTGGGACTCTGCACATACTACAGACGATTTGTGCCGAATTTTGCTAGTGTTGCTGCGAGCCTACATGAGCTAACCAAAAAGTCGCGACCTTACCAGTGGAGTGAAGCAGCCGAAAAAGCATTCCAGAAGCTCAAGGAATTGTTGTGTGTGGCACCTATCCTGGCATATCCTGTAGCTGGGCAAAAATTCATGCTAGACACTGATGCAAGCGGATATGGAATAGGAGGCGTGCTGTCGCAAGTGGTAGATAGGACAGAAAAGGTTATAGGCTACTACAGCAGAGTACTTTCGAAGCCTGAAAGAAACTATTGCGTAACGCGACGAGAGCTTCTAGTAGCATTGGAGTGCATAAAACACTACCACAAGTATTTGTATGGCCAACATTTTACGTTGAGGACAGATCACGCCGCACTCAGGTGGTTGCTGCAATTCAAGAGCCCTGAAGGACAGCTTGCACGCTGGATAGAGCGACTTCAGAGCTATGACTTTAGTATTGAGCACAGAAAAGGAGGCAAGCATAACAACGCCGACGCCCTTTCTAGGCGGCCATGTGATCTGGGGTGTAAGCATTGCACAAAGGCGGAGAGAAAAGAATTTGTTATTGATGTTCGGCTTACACATATAGAATCTAGTGAAGACTGGACGACTGCACAAAGAAACGATCCCATATTGGCAAAAGTTATAGCGGCTAAAGAGGAAGACAGAAGACCGACGCGAAGTGAGATCTCACCAGAAAGTCCACTGGCGAAGGCATATTGGGCCCAGTGGAACAGTCTCAGGTTGAAGGATGGCTGCTTATGTCGCACCTGGGAAAGCACAGACGGTAAAACTGTGACTTAATCGTTGTGCCATCCTCCAAGATCAAAGAGGTCATGAAACAATTCCACAATGGTCCTAGCGGAGGTCACCTCGGGGTAACGAAGACGCTGGAAGAGATAAAACAACGGTTCTATTGGGTCGGCTGTCAACAAGCCGTAGCAGAGTGAATAGCCAATTGCCAGGAGTGCATTGCAGCAAAGGGTCCAGTACGAAGGAGTCGGGGGCAGCTTCAGCAGTACAATTCAGGCGCTCCCTTTGAACGTATAGCGATGGACGTAGCAGGTCCCTTCCCTGCTAGCAATGCTGGAAACCGATACGTTTTAGTGGTCATGGACTATTTTAGCAAATGGCCGGAAGTATATGCCATTCCCAATCAAGAAGCCAGAACGATTGTAGACGCTATTATAAGCAACTGGGTGTGTCGCTATGGTGTTCCCTTAGAACTACACTCCGACCAAGGCCGAAATTTTGAATCCGTTATATTCAAAGAGATGTGCGAGGTATACGGAATAAGAAAGACCAGAACGACACCGTTACATCCGCAATCTGATGGTATGGTCGAACGATTCAATCGAACCCTGGAAGAATACCTGAGAAAAGTGGTCAGCACACATCAGAGGGACTGGGATGAGCATATACCCACATTTTTGTTGGCATATAGATCAGCTGTTCAAGATTCAACCTCACGAACACCAGCGAAAAGTCTTTGGATCTGAGCTAAAGTTGCCTGCAGATTTAGAGTTTGGTGTTAAGCCAACATCGACAGAAGGAGACGGCGAAAACTCTAGTCAGGCACAAAGGGACCTTCAGGAGATTCACGAATTCGTGCGGAGTCGGATAAAATTAACCAGTGATAACATGAAAGCCAGATATGATCGAGCTGCCAACTCTGAGGGATTTAACGAGGGACAACTGGTTCTACTTTTTAACCCACAACGGAAGAAAGGATTATCGCCCAAACTACAAACGCATTGGGATGGACCTTATAAAGTAATAAAACGGCTAAATGACGTAGTTTACAGAATACAGAATTTTCAGAGCCCAAGATCAAAAATGAAAGTTGTGCACTTGGAGCGGCTAGCCAACTATGGAAAAGGTACATCTGTGCCTGTTCGGGACGAACAGGTTTGAGAAGGGGGTAGTGTTACGAAAGAATTTATTCATTATAGGCTCTGAACCACAATACTCTCGAACAACAACAACATTAGTGGTTTGTTTTCTTACAATGATGAAAGAAAGAAACAAACAATAAAGAGTAACGCTTTAAACAAATACACACATTAAATAAACACTCATCAGTTAAATACACAGCGACATACATAAATACAAGCATAAACAAATAAACAACCACACAAACAGAAAACAAGAGCAATAACAATCGAACCTGCCAGATATGTCTGGAATAGAACATTATGGTGCTTTTAATCACCTATATAAGCGAATCGTGCTGGCGAGTAGTATGGCAGTATTAATTTAAAAGTCAAAGAGTTCAGTTGTCGAATTTTAAGAGTGTTTAACAGTTTGCTGTATTTTTGAACAGTGGTATTAATAAATAAAGCGACTTACAGTAAAAATAATAACAGTGTGTATTTATTTTGCAATTAAAAGAACCCAACGTAAAGTAAAAACGTAACAATATTAAAAAAAAATAGAGGCCTTAATTTAAAAGATTGTAAAATTTTCCAATCAAATCTTCTTTAAAATATATTTGGTAAGGAAAAATTGTTTGTAAAAGTTTAATATCTTCATGCATAAAATCAAATCTAGTGTTTCATTAATTTTATTTAGTAATTTAATATTTTTATTTCGCTTCAAAAATGTCTTTCAAATTAAGATTTTTATCAGCTTTTGTGCAAAAAATTTTTAAAAACATTCGAGTGATAATTTTCATTTGTTTAATAAAATTACATATTATTTTAAGTTTCTTTTGGAATTATATAGTTAGAAAATGTATGATGGTTAGTATATTTCCCATATGTACAATTGCTATATGTACAAAATAGCGTTTTCCTTAAATCTCTTACTTATATCATTCACGTCGGAGAAACGAGGTTTAAAAAACTCAGTATCAAAGCATACCTCTTTTCTACAATTCATACAATACCAACTTGTAAAAAAACCATATTATATGTTAAATTCGTAATATTTAATAGGATACAGTAAATTAAGTTTTATACGAAACAAATTGTAAATATTAACACAAGTCAATATTACTCTACATTTCGTTAGCCATCCAATTTCGATTTGTTTTATAAATTCTCCTAAACCTACCAAAACTACGTACAGCCTACCATCCTACCAAGCGACAAAAAATTCGACCACATTTGGTAGGTAAAGCTCAATAATGGTAATGCTGATTGTAAATAACTTTTTATAATTCTGCCCTTCCTGTAATATGCTCACTCTCTCTTTTAATTTGATCATAATTCAAAAGCAGATTCAACCAGTTTGCACTATTTAAAATATCAGTTAACATGTGGTAGTTTGTTTTTTTGAAACAAAATAATTTTCCTTCCACTTGCACAAAATTGGCTGACTATTAATCGTAAATAAAACTAAATCAAGTAGTTTAAACTTTTAATTAGGCATTTAATTAGTTGGTTTAGATTTAGATTAAGTAGACTATTTACAAAATCCATAAAATACGTATGTATTTGTTCTGGAAGTTGTCGGCATTAAATAGCCTTCATCGCGTGATGAAAGTCAACAGATCGTAATTGCCCGGCCAGCGAAAGTATTAAAGTAGCTAGAAATAAATATTCCGGAATCATTGGTGATAAATTAATAATGCTAAGGGGTTACTCTCTATTGCGATGCGAAAGCAATTTTGATTCGAAAGCTCACTATGACTTTCGCAACACCTTTCGCAAAATGAAAGCGTGGCAACATTAACAACGCTGGTATAATAAATCTGTTATAGATTTTTTTTCAAATTCATACAGCTTTATTTGAACTTTTTCCGTTACTGAAAGTTCTACAGGAAATCCACGCAAATAGTATCATATTTTACATAAATTATAGCATAATATATAAATTTTTTAACCAAATATATCCCTTACAGGATCTCCATCAGATTGTCTAAATATTTTGTGCTACATTTTGCTTTCGGCATTAACTCGCAGCAATGGTTTCATCTACTAAAATTAAAAACTATAGTTGTTTTATTTGTAACTATTTGGCTTTGATTTCCCCAAAAATAACAATTTAGATATTAAATAAAACACATTTTTAAAGTAATTACATGTTTTCTTCCTTTGCGCTTACTTTTTTACTATCGCAAAATATTTGGGCTTATCAAACAAATTTGACATACGCTTTCGCCTTACAGAGTGTGGTGCTGCCATTTTTGCGAAAAAGATATGCGAAAGAAAAATGCGCGAACGCTTTAAAGAGTACAAATCGTTCGATTTCGTACCATTTTTCTTTCGTATCGCAATAGAGAGTAACCCCCCTGGACGAAGAGGGCATTGATCAATCCTTCCCCCAATTAAAGACAAAACATCCTAGAATGATGGACAATGCGAGAGAGAAATCAATCATTTGCAAGAGTTATAAAAATGAATGCCAATAGACAAAGAGAGGAAGAGAATGACAGAAGAAACATAAATCAATGGATACAACTTACAACAGAGAATGAAATTATTTTACAAGAAAGAAGCAACATTCGGTGTCTGATGTTGAGAGATGGCCTCCAAACTGAAGTCGGTGGCAAATTCCTTTTTTGGAAGAAGGGAGGAAAGTTATAAAAATCAATGCAAATACAAAGAGAGCAAAAGAGTAAAATAATGCCAAAAGAAACATGAATCAATGGAATTAACTTACAACAGAGAACGGAATTATTTTACAAGATTGAAGCAATATTCGGTGTCTGATGTTGAGAGAATGGCCTACAAAGAGAGATTGGCCTCCAAACTGAAGTCGGTGGCAAATTCCTTTTTTGGCAGAAGGGAGGAGAGTTATAAAAATCAATGCAATACAAAGAGAGCAATAGAGCAAAATAATGCCAAAAGAAACATAAATCAATGGAATTAACTTACAACAGAGAACGGAATTATTTTACAAGATAGAAGCAACATTCGGTGTCTGATGTTGAGAGAATGGCCTACAAACTGAAGTCGGTGGCAAATTCCTTTGTGTTAGCAGAACGGGAGATAAATCTCTATCAGATAATGACAAATTGGTGAAGTAGCCAAGGCACTAGAGATTACCGCATCAACAAGTGGTGCTAGAAAAATAAAATAGTAGTCACACATTGCACTTGATCAACAAGATGGTCTTAACTCAAAATTTTTAAATTTTCACTTTTTGCAACGTATTCTGATTACTCTTTCATCTCGAAACCCGCATATGATTTCATTTTCGTGATAGTTTCTTGAGAACCTTTATATCAACAAAAATGTATTATTTTTATTTGGCGATAATTGTAAACAAATTAAAAGAAAAACAGTGTAAATATATTATTAAATGGAATTTACTTACCGTAATATGTATGGATTTTTAAATTATCTTAAAATGTAATCACAAACAGTTTTTTACCTCTACTGAAAATTTAAAAATTTTGAGTTTTTATTCACAATTAAGTGAAATCAAGTATTAAAAAATGAGCAAGAAAGCCAGAACATTTTTATGTAAAACATGTAAAACAAATAAAAATGTTCTGCCTTTCTTGCTCATTTTTTAATACTTGAATTCACTTAATTGTGAATAAATTCGAAATAATCAATCGATTTTTATGTTCGATACCTTATTTTGTTCCTATTACAAGTGGCTTTGCGATAAAGCAAAAAATATTTCCCGTTTTCGATTTTCCATGATTTTTTTTTAAACAAAAAACTTGGTATATTTTTTGCTTACATTTTTATTATAACTCCGAAACTACTGGGCCGATTGAAACGCAATATATTAACGGATTAAAGGTTATGTAAATTTCAATTTTTCTTTCTTTCACTTTAAGAATATCGGACAAACGCTTTTTGAGTTATTATTAATTATGTAAAGAAACGTCTAAAACAATTTTAAATTTTACTTAAAAATTAAAAAAAAAAACTCCATGGAATTTCTAATTTGGACCATATTTGTACTACTGGAACCACAATACATCAAAATTGTATAGTGGTTAAAAGTTCACATAAAATTTTTTCGATTTTGTATTCTTGTGTAATTTACAACAAAATTATAATGTGCAATTTTAAAAATAGTTTATGATGCCATAGTCTAAAGTTGTTTTATTTTTTTAATTAAGATTTTAGAATTTAAAAACAACTCACCTGGAATAGTATTCCATAAGTAATTCTAGATCAACATTCATAGCAACTAATTTATCTGGTACAATACCTTCTGGTAAATGTAATTGACATGCCTTTATTTCCAATTCTCTTATAATAAATGCAAGTGGAAAGCAATGGCCTGACTCGCCGAATTCTTTAAAAAGATTTTCTATTTTCGAAAATAACTGCGTACTTCTTTCTTGTATTGAACCGGAACCTTCTACAGATTTATTAATAATTTGTCCCCATACTGATTCAATAAGCAAAGGATCGTTATGATGCGAACAGTTAAGAATAGTAAGTTTGCATTCCCACAAGTCAAATGGATCCGCAAAATTTTCATACAGCTGTGTAATGTCATATAAGGTTTTGTTCAAATTTTCTAAGGCTTTATTAGCTTCGCTATATGTAGGTGCTAGAGCCAAAAGTGCATCCAAGACTGTTTTTTGAACCCGAGCAATTTCTAACTGAAAGTAATAGAATAAGAAAATTTTTGGTTCTATTTAATCTTAAATATACTATTTTATTGCTTCTGAATATATATCAAACCTTATCCTCAAGTTCCTTAAGTAATACTCCATTTGTTATTGAGTAACCAACACCGTCATTTCGCATACACATCACTGCTCTGGCCAAATACTCAATTCTTTGCACCAACGGAATATCATTACTCTGAGTAGATGCTAAGTTATCTAAAATGCGTGCCGCTTGCGCATGATGTCCATTTTTTTCGTAATATTTCCATAACAAATCAATTAACTTTAAATTATCTGGATTTCGAACAACGTTTCTTCTCAAGAATTCGCTTAACGTTTGTTCTTTAACCGACAATAACTCAGAGAGCATATCATGCACCAATAACCATTCATAGACACAAACATGTAAAATCGGATCTTTAATTTGCATCGCCATGTCAACAATTTTCATAACCTGATCATTGACGTTCATTTCTTGTTTATTGCAAAGTTGTTGAGTAAATTCTTGGTTTGCATTGGCATTACACACAGACTGATAGACATGATCCATCATCAGTTTTACTTCTTTGTAACAGTTTAAACTTTAAATTCAATAAAGATTAAAACATTGCAAATATTAAAATTTATGTATTATATTTACCGAGCAGCATATGCCGCATAACCTTCGCGATCCTCTTCGGGTTCGTCACTTTGGTAGAAGTGTATTCCAAATTCCTCAGGATCAATTTTAGCAGCGCATGTGGATGTTAGCTCTACGACGCCTTCAAAAAAGCCACTGAGCGTAAACTACAGAAGAGAATATATTAGTTTCCGTAGCCAAAGGGTAAAATCATAATCTTATTATTTTCGCTATGATGCACAGTGTCAGATTTTGCCATTTTAGGGGAACTAAAGTCTGTAGTTGAAAACTATTAAGATAAAGCTACGAATTTTTTAAATAGGTATTATCATAAAAATACTCATATTTGTTTTTTTTTAATTGGCAAAATCAGATGTGTGACACCCATCCCCCATATAGCAGTATAAATAAATATGGTCTCTCATCCAAAGATGCAATTTGATCGCTAGGACGTTACTACACTGAAAAATTTAAGTTAGTCAAAAATAGTACTATTAACAAAAAAAAAAAAAAACAAAAACGTACACTGTGAATAATTTCAAACAAAAGTAAGAACCCAAAACCTGTTTTTACTACAACAACAAAGTTGTCTGCAAATTTTCTTTTTACGTTCTTTCTTTTAACGGCATATTGCATTGCTACTTTAAAAATAAAAAAAAACAATAGGGGCTGATGAGCCTCTTTAATTTAAGTAAAAACAATGTGGACAATATTGATATAAATAAAAACAAAAAAACTAGTGACAATTTGTGTATAAATGCTACGCCAGTTTTACGTGCTCAATCTTGTTCATCGCTTTTGTTAAGCGATGACAATAAAATAGCTACAAACAAGTCGCCTTCTGAACACAGCACTACAAAAACTAATATGGATAGTTTAGAAAAACGCAAGTGGGAATGGACATATACATAACTGTATTAAAAAGAGGTCGAAGCCCTAAATCTTCGCAGTTTGCACCAATGTCTAAAATACATAGATATAAGGACTCTAACGGAATAAATTCTAAAAATCGTTTTGCTATTTTAGATAGCGAAACAAGTGAATTTAAAGCGGCACCCAACTCGTTCAAACCTCCTCCAATTTATTTAAGGGAGAAAAATTCGAACGACTTAATAAAGAAGTTAATTTCAGTTATTGGCGAGAACTCATTTTATGTAATTCCCATCAAGCGTGGTAACATTGATGAGACAAAAATACAATTTATTGCCGAAAACAGTTATCGTAAAGCAGTAAACGAGTTTGAAAGCTGCAAAAAGAACTTTTATACCTATCAGCTGAAGAGTAGTAAAGGTCTACAAGTAGTTATTAAAGATATAGACTAATATGTTGATTCAGTTGATATCAGATATCAAAAAGTGGGTTTTGAGGTAAAAAGTGTAGACAATCTGATAAATCGAGAACGTGTCCCTCAACCTCTTTTTGAACTGGAACCTGGATTAAAAAGAAGAGGAACCGCATAAGCGATCAGGACCTGTCCAGTGTCTAAATTGCGAAAAATATGGTCATACTAGGGGTTACTGCAAGTTACCTCCGGTTTGCGTTGTGTGTGGCTAGCTACATTGTTACGCTCAATGCAGCAATTGCGGTGGAATTCACACTGCTAACTACAGAGGCTGTCCAGTTTTTTCCATGGTAAGGAAAACTACTAAAAAATTAAATACATTTGCCCGCAATACCGGGTAAATGCTCATTATCCTCAGTTAGCCCAACCAACAACCCAACATGTTTCATGGTACAATTAAATCAAAAAGAATTACTCCGATCTGACTGCTAGTTTTTTTTTATAGCCGTCTCAAACTCAGTAATTGTATGTTTTACCGAACCAACATAATTTAAACCTAAGAATTTCAAAACGAAGTTAGGCACGTTGAGCACTTTTTGGTTGAAGAAAAAATACTGATTTCAAAAACCGTCGTCACCAAAATCGCCGTCACCAAAAACCGTCGTTACCATTACTGATTATTATTGAAGTGAAAATTGAAGAAAAAATATTGAACTTAAAAACCGTCGTCACCATTATGCACGATTTGGTTGAAGAAAAATTATTGAACTCGCATCATCGTCACTATGGTCAACATAACGTTGGTTTTTATAGATAGGTCTGCTGGTTTCTATAGATAGATAGACTGAGTGACTGTGTGAGTGACTGTGTGATTAACTGTCTGACTGACTAACGGTATGACTGCTTTACGGTCGGACTATTTGACGGTCTGAATGTTTGACGGTCTGGCTGTTTGACGGTCTGACGGTCTAACTGTTTGACAAACTGACGGTCTGACTCACTGTTAAATGGTCTGAAGATCTGACGGTCTGATTGTCCGACAATCTGAGTGTATGACTGCCTGACTGATTGACGATCTGACGGTCTTACTCACTATCTGGCTGATGGTCTTACAAACTGACGGTCTGACAGCCTGACTATTTGACTATCTGACGGTCTGAAAAAAACGAAACATGTTTTCTCTCTGATACAAATTTTGTGCTGATTCCCTCAACATGTTTATATTGCTCACTGTAACACATGTTTTTACAAAGGAGTTTATGCGTGTTAGCTTATTGAAAGCATTCCTTCCGCAAAAAGTGGGCGTTGTATGTAAAATGGGCGTGGTAATTTTTAATGGCGTTTAAAGAATATCAAAATATAACGATTTAGAATATTAATGTATTAATTAAGAAGTGGAGAAACCCCATTTTGGAAATTTTAAAATTCGACTGCATATGCGCAGTCGAACGAGGCTTTCGGGCACAGCTTTTTAATATTAATAATAAATATGAAAAACTTTAAAATAACAACTTTGTAATACATAATTGCGAAATTTTCATTAAAAAGTTTTATTCGAATTTAACATATAACATACATATGTACATACAAAACAACATTATAATATTAATATATATAAAAATAATCTTTTATTTAAATTATTCTATATCTTCCTGTATGAAAGGATCTAATAATAACGAAATCTCTTCATCATCTAATAGTTCTTCATTTCGAGGGCTAAGAAATGGTTTTGTTGAAAAAGATGAAGTTAATGGATCTGATGACAGAAGCAACTATTTGAAAAGATCTTCCATTGATGTCTCTCGTGACATCTTTCTAGTGTGATGTTCACGAATAAATCTGAAATCTTTGTTCGGAGACTCAAGCGCATCCTCCAACATCATTCCTATCGGAAGTGCCGCATTTTGCATTATGTCTGCGCCGTGAACCAAAATTTTGTACACACTCGATGGCATATAGTACCATTCGTACAATTCCTGGCATACCATAACAACCCCATTTATAAAGACTAACGCCAGCAGCGAAAGCTAGGTTCTCATGTAAACATTCACTAACCAACATTCACTAACCAAGCGCTTTCCCTTTTCAGATTTACCTAAAAAAACCTGGACGAGGTCTGCCAAAATTTGACGTTGACGGTTGGATCCCTAAATCCTCTAGAATTTTTAATGCGTTTTCAGAAGGAAGACAAATTTTGTTGGAGTCTTCAATATGTTTCTTTTTGCTTTTATCCATCTTTCGTTAATTGAATACGTTAATCTCCGTATAGCTAACTTAACTTTAAACAGGGCACAATTCATTTCACGGGAATCCTATTTAAAAGTTACTGTAAAAACCATAAAATGCTAAATATTTACTTCACAAAATACATATTTCATCTTACCCATTATTTTACATACAAAACATTTAAATTCAACATTTATTTGTAATATAGGTAGATCATATCTGACATAATGCATTATAAAAAAAAGAAACTCAAAATGTGTTATTGTTTGATGTTACAAACAGTTTAAAAGTGATTGTGAATCGACTGGCCTCCTATAACAACAGAGACAATGTAATTGATCATTTTCGAAACATCATAACAAAGCAAATAAGAAAAAAATAAAAAAAACCTGATATACAGTTATGTACAGTGGATAGTTGTCTAACAAATACCAAACAAATTATGCGAATTTTGAAGCATAAAAAATTGACTTTTTTCCAGCTAGATTGGCATCTTGGACCACTGTGCGATGCACGAAACATTACTGACCTGTTGCATTTCTGTGATAATAGATTGCAATAACGTTTTTAATCCACGAGGGCAATCGTGTAAGGCCTTTTCCAACTATTTTATTGAACCGTTTACTTTGCATACTATTCCTCTAAAAATGCAAAATTAAGAGAATTTACGTTTGGCGTACGTTGTTTTGAAATTCAGATCCAACTTCTGTGAAAATTTCAAGACTCTACATATTATGGTTCAAAAGTTAGGCCTTATTCATGCAAAACACGTCACTTTCGGAAAACTCTATAAGTGTTAGTATTTGTTGTTGCCACAGTAATAACGAGTGATTTTTTAAGAGCTTGAGAACTTTTTTTTTTAAAAAACGCATAAAATTTGCAAAATCTCATCGGTTCTTTATTTGAAACGTTAGATTGGTCCATGACATTTACTTTTTGAAGATAATTTCATTTAAATGTTGACCGCGGCTGCGTCTTAGGTGGTCCATTCGGAAAGTCCAATTTTGGGCAACTTTTTCGAGCATTTCGGCCGGAATAGCCCGAATTTCTTCGGAAATGTTGTCTTCCAAAGCTGGAATAGTTGCTGGCTTATTTCTGTAGACTTTAGACTTGACGTAGCCCCACAAAAAATAGTCTAAAGGCGTCAAATCGCATGATCTTGGTGGCCAACTTACCGGTCCATTTCTTGAGATGAATTGTTCTCCGAAGTTTTCCCTCAAAATGGCCATAGAATCGCGAGCTGTGTGGCATGTAGCGCCATCTTGTTGAAACCACATGTCAACCAAGTTCAGTTGTTCCATTTTTGGCAACAAAAAGTTTGTTAGCATCGAACGATAGCGATCGCCATTCACCGTAACGTTGCGTCCAACAGCATCTTTGAAAAAATACGGTCCAATGATTCCACCAGCGTACAAACCACACCAAACAGTGCATTTTTCGGGATGCATGGGCAGTTCTTGAACGGCTTCTGGTTGCTCTTCACTCCAAATGCGGCAATTTTGCTTATTTACGTAGCCATTCAACCAGAAATGAGCCTCATCGCTGAACAAAATTTGTCACATTTGAACATTTCGAACCGAACACTGATTTTGGTAATAAAATTCAATGATTTGCAAGCGTTGCTCGTTAGTAAGTCTATTCATGATGAAATGTCAAAGCATACTGAGCATCTTTCTCTTTGGCACCATGTCTGAAATCTCACGTGATCTGTCAAATACTAATGCATGAAAATCCTAACCTCAAAAAAATCACCCATTACATCTTGTGTGAAATTTTCAAGACTCTAGCTTTTACGGTTCTAGTGATAGAAGGCGCTGACAGACATTGTATCGACAGCAATACGTTTTACCCTTTGTGCACGGAACCCTAAAAACGGTTAAATAAAATAGCTGAAAAGAACTTAAATAGCAAATTTTTAAAAAGTATTACGTTTATTAAATAAACAAACGTATTTTTATGTTTTAAGCCTAGTACTCTGTTCGAATTTGTGGAAAATGTTGAGCAACATCTATTATTTCACAACGAAAATTTGACATTTAAAATGTGATGTCTATCTCGCGATTTGGAAGAATTTTACGATGTTATAGCTTTTAAATATATCACATTGTTTAAAAAAAATTTCCACAAACAATTTTACAAAAAAATTCCACATTATTTCAAAGTTTTGATAAAATTTTGCCAGAAACATTTCATGTTTTTCCACAGTAAAAACAGAGTACTACTTCTGCAACATTTTTTCATGACTTTTTCATACAATATTTTATTCCGCATGAAAAACTGAACAGAGTACCAGACTTTAAGATTGATAATTTATATTGAATTTTTGCAAAATTATACAGTTAACCGCAGTGATATATAAAATTTAAAATAACACTATTGCATTGTTCTTTTTTAGCTGATAAAAATCAACTCATACGATATGAAATGAAAAGAATTGTTGTCTTTTTCTGATAACTCTACTCTACACAATTGTTTCTCATCTCATTTTAATTGCGTTGAACTAGAACTTGGAGATATGAGATTAAAGAAAAATGAAACGCACCCTATTTATAACCTGAAATATTTATTACACCACAATATAAGCGTAGAGGAACCCCATAAGCGATCAGGACCCGTCCAGTGTCTAAATTGTCAAGAATATGGTCATACTAGGGCTTACCGCAAGTTGCCTCCGGTTTGCGTTGTGTGTGGCGAGCTACATTGTTCCGCTCAATCGAGGGATGACTCGAAGGTTAAAAAATGTAGCAATTGCGGTGGAAATCACACTGCTAACTACAGAGGCTGTCCAGTTTTTTCCATGGTAAGGAAAACTACCCAAAAAAATTAAATACTCCTGCTAAGCACCAGCAATATCGAGCAAATGCTAATTATCCTCAGTTAGCCCAACCAACAACCCAACATGTTTCATACGCGAATATGTTAAAAACCAATCATGTTTCAGTACATAAAGCGACACCGAAAAATAATTCTACTCCAAATTTGCACCCAGAATCTAAGGAACAACTATCATCTGGTAACTATAATCGCCACGAAGCAAGCATCGAGACATTAGTGCATTCGTTAAACAGTTTTATGAGCTCTATGAGCAGCATGATGCAAGAAATGGTACGCATGCAATCTATGATGTTGCAGGCGGTACTAAACAAACCATGAACTGTTTAAAAATATGTTTCTGGAACGCAAACGGCATACGCCAAGATAAAAATGAACTCGAATACTTTCTAAATAATCAACAAATTGATGTCATGGTGATTTCAGAGACTCACTTAACAACAAATAGCTTTTTTAAAATTAATGGCTATATATTACATGATACCAAGGACCCTCGCGGAAGAGCATGTGGTGGATAGGCAATACTTATAAAGGCCAGAATCAAACATTATTTACTGTGTGATTATTGTGAGGATTACTTTCAAGCAACAAATATCTGCCTTGAAGAATTTCATCAAAACCTTGTTATTTCTTCAATTTATTCACCTCCTAGATTTCAAGTATCAGATAGTCAGTACAGCGACTTCTTCAAATCACTAGGTCTCTGTTTCATAGCATCAGGCGACTACAACGCTAAACATACATTTTGGGGATCATGCCAAATAACTCCAAAAGGTCGTGTTTTGTTTGATACAATTTCAAAAATGCGTCTGAATGTGATATCGAGTGGACAACCCACGTACTGGCCTAGTGATCGGCAAAAAATACCGGATGTTATTGATTTTGGCGTGATTAAGGGTATTCCGAGAGAAATGCTTAAAGTTGAAGCATCATTTGAGTTATCCTCTGATCATTCACCCACTATTGTTTATATATGGAACCAGCAAAATATTGTGTCACCAACAACTAGCACAAGCCTTAATTGGTTGAAATATAGAAAGTATCTCAGTACTCACTGTTCGGAAAATATACCGCTAAGAACACCAGAAGACGTGGATCAAAGTCTTATTATTTTTGATCAAATCCTTAAATCAGCTGTCCAACATGCAACAGTAACCCGACAATCAGCTAGATACAATCAAATTTATTCTGTAGATGTCGAGCGGCTCTTGGCTGAAAAAAGAAAAATTCGAAGAGAGTGGCAATCACATAGATCTCCTGAACACAAATCTAAACTTAAAGATTGCGCGAAACGGCTAAGACATTTACTAGAGTCTCGAAGAGTAGCATCTCTAAAAAATTACTTGGAAGACCTCGACGTAATTGCACAATCAGATTATTCATTATGGCGTGCATGTAGAAACCTTAAAAGACCAGTCGTACGTAAGCCTCCCTTGCGAATTTCTTGTGAAGACTGGGCAAGAAATGATACCGAAAAAGGCAATTTATTTGTTGAACAAAGGTTTTCACTCCAAATATGTGTACTGATATAGTTGAGTTGCCACCAGTTGAGAATAGTGCCTAAGTACCCCTAAGATTTGAATTTAGCGATATTGAAAGGGCAATAGCAGATTTAAACACCAAAAAAGCCCCTGGCGTTGATAAAACAAGTAAAAAGATGTTAGTTGAGTTGCCCCGTATAGGTCGCAGAATTATTCTTTTTGTTTTTAATGCCATTTTACGTCTTGAGTACTTTCCCACAGAGTGATTTTATGATTCCTAAAACACAAAAGTAGAATCATACAGACCTATAAGCCTTTTATCAAACATGTCAAAGTTGTTTGAGAGAATTGTAATAACTAAGCTGAATCCAATTCTTAGCGCGAAAGGATGTATTCCGAACCATCAATTCGGCTTTAGAAAACAACGAAGTACGATCCAACTAACACACAGATTAGTAAATGTAATTAAAACGACCTTTGAAGAAAAAAAATTTTGTTCTGCGCTTTTTATCGACGTTTCTCAAGCATTCGATAAGGTTAGGCACAAAGATTATTTAACGAATCGCAAGTTTTTACTAAAAGAAGGTGACTTTTTAAGCTCGCCACAGCTCATTGAAGCCGGAGTTCCCCAAGGTAGTATTTTGGGACCAATTTTATATTTACTGTACACATCAGATTTCAATTAGCACCCTAGTCCACACATCAACTTTTGCAGATGACACAGCTTTTTTAAGTATTCATGAAAGTGCCCAAGAAGCATCACAACTTTTACAACACCACATACTCAATTTGGAAAAATGGAGAATAAAAGTGAATGAACAAAAATGTACTCACATAACTTTCACTATGCGTAGGGACTCATGCCCTCCTATTCGCATAAATAACCAAATGATATCACAGCTTTCAGACGTTAAACACCTGGGTATACATCTTGACCGTCGCCTTACTTTGAAAAGCCACATTGATTTCAAGTTAACACAAATTGAAATTAAAAGCAGTACAGCTAAATTGGCTTATTGGCAGAAACTCCACCCTGAGCTACTGTACAAGTCGATCCTCAACCCAATTTGGTGTTATGGGATTCAGTTATGGGGCACTGCCACAGCTAGCAATGTAGAACAAATTCAAAGGCGCCAAAATATGATACTACGTATGATTACATCTGCTCCCTGGTATATAAAAAATTCGAACATCCACAAAGACCTAAACATGCCATCAGTTAAAGCAGAAATAGCGAAACATGCAGTCACATATCTAAAGAGGCTTGATTCTCATCCAAACCCTTTGGCGCGTAACATGCTGAATGAACCTGGTTACATTCGACTAAAGGCCGTACATTAGAGGGATGACCCGCAAATGATTGCAAAATTGTCTAGCACTGGCTGGACTTAAAAAGCATATTTTTATTTTAGACTTAAGATACGTGTAATTATTGTTAGTTCAAAAATATTGAAGATACAATAAATAAGTTATGCAAAAAAAAATTTATTTAATCCGTAACTCATTTTTGTAACGTATGTGTTGTTTCATTCGTTTCGTAAACTTCGGCACAAAACATGTTTTGAGTTGAAAATAATGCGAATGATTTAAAAGGCGTTTTAAATGCATTCATGCAGATGTCTAGTATTTACTTTACTACTCGTTTACTGCGTCACCAACGCCACAATATATATATATATATATATATATATATATATATATATATATATATATATATATATATATATATATATATATATATATACATATACAGTGAGTGTCACTTAAAATCGTACAGCAAATATTTTTTAGAAATTATTTAAAAAAAATTTTATAACTTTTTTTAATTTTCCTTAAAGTTCTGTTTTTGCATTAATTTTGTTAGTGTTTTCCTAAAAATAGGTCAAAATTATAGATTTCTCTTATAAATTATACAAAAACAGGGTAACACTCTTGGCACACCAGCAACGCATCACTTAAAATCGTACATTTATAGCTTGCAAGCGTTTTTTTTTAATTTAAAACCAAAAGTTATTTTTAAAGTAAGACTTTTTATAAAAACTGTTGTAAAAGAGCCTTTTTTTAAAGTTTAATATTTAATGTAATTTCAGTAAAAAAGCTATTAATATGAGACAAACAAGTGAAAGTGAAAGAGAGTTGGTTGGGGATGTATGTCAGCTAGTGGTGTTGTCAGCTTAGTATTTATAGAAGGTAATATGAATAAATTATATTATTTGAGAATATTAAAAGACAATTGCAAGCAAGCCGCCGAAAAAATGTGTATTTTGAAGAGTTTTAAGCTCTATGCCGACAACGACCCAAAGAATCCATTTTACGTTCCTCGTCTCTGGACGCTGTATAACTGCACAAAAGTTATTTAAACGCCTGTCCAGTCACCTTAAATGAACTTCATTGAGCACCTATAGGAAATTTTAGATAAACAAATCAGGAACACCCCATAGCTAACGTCCATGACCTGCCAAATGCTCTTCACGAGGAATAGGGTAACATGTGAAAAAAGCAGTGAACTCGATGCCAATAGGGCCTTAGGCACTTAAATACAGACAGGGATATCCAATCAAATGTTTAAAAAATTGTATATAAATATAAATAATTGTTTGACATACATTAATACAAGTGTACGATTTTAAATGACGTATGTTTTTTGTGATAAGTTTATATTTGCGGACATCTTTTTAGAAATAAACTGAATTTCCGTAATTTTTTGCTTTTAACTAATGCGTTTCATATTAATAAATAAAATACTATTATTTTTCTTATTAATAAATTATAGTTTTCTATATATTTACAAAATAATTTCTTGTATGTAGATGTACGATTTTAAGTGACACTCACTGTACTTAGATATGTATGTATATGTATATTTTCAGAAAAAGTTTTTAATAAGCGGACATTTAAATAATTCTTACAAAAAAATACCGACTTCAAAACAGACAAGCTTAAAATCATGTTTCTTTAAGACGGTAATTATACAATGATTATATTATATTCGAGGAGATTGTAGCTGTCAATTCAGATAAAAAAACTAGTTTTTGAATTCAATTATCTAAAGCAAATATCAGTCGATTTTCTACCGGGGGAACAGTTCTTCCGGAGTATATAGGGGCACAAGACCCCAGGGTTCTGGTCTTTTTCAGTTCAAACCAATGCCAAACGACTGTCTGTGTACAGCGGATCAACATTTTGGCTATATAAATAAAAATACACTAACTATTGCGACACCCTGTAATTTTCAAATTTTATAGTTGTTATAGCGGTCGTAGCAATGCAGGTTCATCGTAAATTTCTGTCTGCCTGTAACGGTTTAAAAGTTTGGTCATATACATCAAATTACATAAACTATTGCGACACCCTGTAATTCTAATTTTAAATATTTATGCTTATTATAACAGACATAGTAATGGACATTCTGTATAATTGTTGTGTTTGTCAATAGCTGTTTAAAAGATAGGGTCATATATATCAAATGTCGTCACCTATTGGGACACCCTTTAATTCTCAATTTTAAATATTTATACTTGTTGTTATACCAGATATAGTAGTCTATTTTTCAAGTGTTTGTCTATAACGGTTCCAAAGATGAGGACATAATGGTCAAATTACATCAATAATGGTGACACCCTTTAATTTATAGATCCCACTTTTATACTTGTTGTAATAGCGGACTAAGCAATATAGGTTCTTTGTAAATTTCAACTGACTATCTATGAAAAGTTTGGCCTTATATATCACTTTTACATTAACTATTGTGACACCCTTTAATTTCCAAATTCATATTTTGCACTTGTTATTTCAGCGGACTGAGCAATACAAGTTCTTTGTAAATTTTAACTGTCTGTCTATAACGGTTCAGAAGTTTGGCCATATATATATATATATATCTATATAAACCAACTAATGGGACACCCTTTAATTTTTAATTTTAAATATTTATACTTATTATAACAGACATAGTAACGAACATTCTGTGCAACTTTCAAGTGTTTGTCTATAACGATTCAAAAGATAGGACCATAAAGGTGAAATTACGTCATCTATGGGGTCACCCTTTAATTTTTAAATTTATTTTTTAATTACTTTTTGTTATTGGGAGTTATAGTGATACGCACTTTTTTTTAATTTTAAATTGGTGACCTATAAAGTTCATAATACACGTAAAAAACATGTATGTTGTTGGGGACACCCTTTATTTTTAAAATTTTAAACTTCTTTTAAAATGGGACCAATCTGTAGCCATACCTTTCTATTAGCGCAAAAATTTTTAAAATCGGTTAAGAAATGACCGAGTTCTGAAGGCACAAACATAAAAAAAGCAACACAGACGAATTGATAAAATCCTTCTTTTTTTGAAGTCGGTTAAAAAGAAACAAAACTCGTAGAGCCGAAAACTGTCGTAAAACTGTTAACTGCAATAATAAAAAGATTATTATCAATATTTGTATTTAATTATTCTGTGAAAACTTAAATGATCCCTTTGCTTTGTATTTCATAAAAAATCGTAGGAAAAAGTAATCACAAGTTACTTAGTTTTCACTTCTATTGGCAGTCCCAACGACTGCCCAGCACATTTTTTATTATGTGAGCTAACGTTTTTCTTTTTTATTTAAAGTAGGATATTTCAGTATACTAAAATTGAAAAAAAAAAACTATGCAGAGACTTAAGTTTTTTTTTTTGTTTGTTTTTTTTATGAACATATACATAACAAAAATCTCTTTTTTCTCCAAACATTTGGACCTGCAATTTTAGCCATACTTTCCCACAGTTGGAAATCACTACTAATATATTGTCTCATATCTGTTTTTACATTTTTAATCAATTTCAAGTGCCACCAGGTGCCACCTCTCAATTTGTAGCATTACACAGTACAACATTTTTCAGCTGGTTGATTCGCGACTCAATTCTGTTAAGGATTTTGCTTAAACAAATTTAGAAAATTCAAGAATTACAATTACTTTCACCTGCTTATATAACGTTTCGCTACATAAGCGAAGTTATAAATAATAAAAATATTTTTTGCCTAAAATTTTTTTTTTAATACATAAAAAATTCAAAACGGTAAAAGTGTCCTATTACTTTCACGTAAAGTGGCATAACTTAGGAAGTAAAGGTATGAATTTAAACAATTTGCTCGAGATATGCACAAAATTCTTTGGAAAAAACATTGATGACTTTTATTAATAAAATTTTTGGGAATTCAAATATTAAATATTTTATTTAATATTATGCTAATTACCCATAACGTTTTATAATAAAAATGCAATTAATTTGTTGGGGGAAAAGAGCTAGTCCCTATACGCATTTCACTGGTTGCTCAGGCCAGATGATCAGGAAACCTTTTTCCTAATTTTAGAGAAGCCAAAAATACTCTATAAGTAATAAAATTCTACAAAACACAATGAGAATTATGCATGTTAATAGAATAATATTACAGAATATTAAAGCTTCAACAAAACACAAACAAAGAAACTACGTTTTTATTTTTCCTTACTGTCTTTCTACAATTGGATGGTTTTTTGCCATCACTGAATGCAGACGTAAGGTGTGGTTATTTGATTTTTATGATTGCAGTAGCAAAGTAATAGCACTAATAAATTTTCGTGGACAATTAAAAGGAAAAAAAGAAAGTGCACTTTTTTAATTATTTCGGTTTTTCCGTTAGTTACCTGCGTGACTTTTTTACAGAAATTGCACTCACAATACTCCTGCTAGGCAGCCACAATACCAAGCAAATGCTCATTACCCTCAGTTAGCTCAACCCACAACAAACATATTTCATACGCGGATATGTTAAAATCCAATCATGTTTCAGCACACAAAGCGACACCTACAACCAATTCTACCCCAAATATGCATCCAGAAGCTAAAGAACAAACACCATCTGGTAACTACAATCGTCTCGAAGCAAGTACCAAGACATTAGTGCATTCGTTAAACAGTTTTATGAGCTCTATGAGCAGCATGATGAAAGAAATTGTTCGCATGCAATCTATGATGTTGCAGGCGGTACTTAACAAACCATGAACTGTTTAAAAATATGTTTCTGGAACGCAAACGGCTTACGCCAACACAAAAATGAACTCGAGTACTTCTTGAAGAACTAACAAATTTATGCCATGATGGTTTCAGAGACTCATTTAATACAAATAGCTTTTTTAAAATCAATGGCTATATTTTACGACACTAAAGATCCCCGTGGCAGAGCATGTAGTGGTTCAGCAATATTAATAAAGATTCGAATTAAACATCATTTACTGTGTGATTTTTGTGAGGACTACCTTCAAGCAACAAACATCTGTATTGAAGAATATCTTCAAAACTTTGTTATTTCTTCGATTTATTCACCTCCTAGATTTCAAATATCAGATAGTCAATATATCGACTTCTATAAATCCCTTGGTCCCTGTTTCATAGCATCATCCCTGTTTCAACGCTAAACATACGTTTTGGGGATCAAGACTTATTACTCCAAAAGGTCGTGTTTTATTTGACACTATTTCAAAAATGCGTCTGAATGTGATATCAAGTTGACAACCCACCTATTGGCCTACTGATCGACAAAAAATACCTGATGTTATTGATTTTGGCGTGACGAAAGGTATTTCGAGAGAAATGATTAAGGTTGAAGCGTCACTCGAATTATCCTCAGATCATTCACCCACTATTGTCTATATATGGAACCAGCAAAATATCGTGTCGCCAACAACTTGCACAAGCATTAATTGGTTGAAATATAGAAAATATCTCAGTACTCATTGTTCGGTAAACATACCGCTAAGAACACCAGAAGATGTGGACCAGACCAGCTGCCAAACATGCGTCAGAAACCAGAAAACCAGCTAGATACAATCAAATTTATTTTGTAGATGTCGAGCGGCTCTTGGCTGAAAAAAGAAAAATTAGAAGAGAGTGGCAAGCACACAGATCTCCTCAACTCAAATCTAGACTTAAAGATTGCACGAAACGGCTAAGACAGCTGCTAGAATCTCAAAGAGTAGCATCTCTGAAAAATTACTTGGAAGACCTCGATACAACTGCACAATCAGATTATTCATTATAGCGTGCATGTAGGAACCTTAAAAGACCGGTCGTACGTAAGCCTCCCTTGCGAACTTCTTGTGGAGACTGGGCAAGGAATGATAACGAAAAAGGCAATTTATTTGTTGGACATTTGAAGAAGGTGTTCACCCCAAATGTATGTACTGATATAGCTGAGTTGCCATCAGTAGAGACTAGTGCCGTAGTACCCCTAAGATTTGAATTTAGCGATATTGAAAGGGCAGTAGCAGATTTAAACACCAAAAAAGCCCCTGGCGTTGATAAAACAAGTAAGAAGATGTTAGTTGAGTTGCCCCGTATAGGTCGCAGAATTATTCTGTTTGTTTTTAATGCCATGTTTCGTCTTGAGTACTTTCCCAAAGAATGAAAGGTCTCTTTGATAACTATTATTCCTAAACCAGGAAAAGACCATACAAAAGTAGAATCATACAGACCTATAAGCCTTTTATCAAACATGTCAAAGTTGTTTGAGAGAATATTAATAACTAAGCTGAATCCAATTCTTAGCGCGAAAGGATGTATTCTGAACCATCAATTCGGCTTCAGAAAACAACATAGTACGAACCAACAAACACACAGATTAGTAAATGTAATTAAAACGACCTTTGAAGAAAAAAATACTGTTCTGCGCTATTTATCGACGTTTCTCCAGCATTCGATAAGGTTTGGCACGAAGACCTAATATTTAAGCTAAAGCTGAACTTGCCCGAAAACTTGTATAAGCTCTTAAAAGATTATTTAACGAATAGCAAGTTTTTACTAAAAGAAGGTAACTTTTCAAGCTCGCCACAGCTCATTGAAGCCGGAGTTCCCCAAGGTAGTATTTTGGGACCAATTTTATATTTACTGTACACATCAGATATGCCAATTAGCACCCTAGTCCACACATCAACTTTTGCAGATGACACAGCTTTTTTAAGTATTAAATACCTGAGTATACATCTTGACCGTCGCCATACTTGGAAAAGCCACATTGACTTCAAGTTAACACAAATGAAACTAAAAGCAGTACAACTAAATTGGCTTATTGGCAGAAACTCCACCCTAAGCTTAGATTATAAACTTCTACTGTACAAGTCGATCCACAAACCAAAATAAGATACTATGTATGATTAAATCTGCTCCCTAGTATATAAAAAATTCAAACATCCACAAAGACCTAAACATGCCATCAGTTAAAGCAGAAATAGCGAAACACGCAGTCACATATCTAAAGAGGCTTCAATCAAATCCAAACCCTTTGGCGCGTAACATGCTGAATGAACCTGGTTACATTCGACTAAAAAGAAGAGATACTGCTTTTCTTGGCCGTACATTAGAGGGATGACCCGCAAATGATTGCAAAATTGTCTAGCACAGGCTGGACTTAAAAAGTATATTTTTATTTTAGACTTAAGATACGAGTAATTATTGTTAGTTCAAAAATATTGAAGATACAATAAATAAATTACGAAAAAAAAAACATTTATGAGTGCTCATGTTTTGGAACGTTTCGAAATATGTGCCCATTCATAAGTACCTGTCAGTAAAATATTGAAAAATACGTAGTATTTATAGGTGTTCATTGATCGATTTTTGCCATTCAACAAGTGCCGACGAACGCAAAAAGTACAAGCGATTTTTCTCCGGTTTTTTTAATTATAACTGAAACTAAGGCCCAAGAGTTTTACGCCAATGGAAAGTTTTTCTATTTCACATGGGGTTTTAGATGAAAACATAATCAAGAGGTTTTCAATAATTCTCGAAGCTATAACAATCACCGATCCAAAATAATTTGGTGATTTTTGTCATATGGTACCACTGTACGAGTGGTACCATATGCCACCAATTCACAAAATTCTGATTCATGGAAAAGATATAATTGAAAAGTGAATTTTCCTGTAAGCTTACTATCCGAAGAGGCTCAGGAAAGTCGTAACAAAGACTATAAACAATATCGGCTTTGAGACACTCCAGAAAATGCAGTCGAATTGTGTTGTAATTCTTCCCCTTAAATCTTTCTAACACGAAGATTACGTCGTTTTAAATAAAACAAAATAATAAAATCTGCTAAACATTTGTGGATTTTATTTACATTAAAGAATGCCTCCAAACATCTAAACTCTTTTAATGGGTATCCTTCACATTGATTTAGATCGATATATTTTTTTATTTTTTGTAATTATTACTCTCTGTACACATATCTCAGCTAAATAATGAATATACCTTCATCTTGCTTTAGCCTTAACAATTTAATTACAGATTCCAATGACATTCAACTAACCTTCTGGAATATTCCATTATGTAATTATTTTAGGGTAATTACTTCTAGTTGTGATAATCATAAAACATTCTTGAAGCAAGAGTTGTGCGATCAAGTAAAATAAAATAAGGAATAATTATTCAAATAAAATTTAAATAAATAGATCAGAAAAATACTTAGTTTTAAAACATATGATAATACTTAATCTTAAGGAAATCTCTCCTTTTTACAAGTTACCTACGTATATTTTGAAAGACGTTTTTTTATATAAGGTAAGAAAAGAAAAAAACGTGGTTTCCCTAAAATATTAAAACCTTAATTATCTTCACTTTATTTAAGGTAGCCATTTTGCCAGCTACCAGTAGGCACCCCTAAGGCTAAGCCTACGCCTTTCCATCACTCGATTCTCCACACCAGAATATTTCCAAAATAAGTCAAGTTGAATATCTATGCTTTTACTACGTGTTTGGATAGGAAAAAGCTATACAACACTTATAACAGTTCCTAAAAGATCGTATGTTGAAAACGATCCTAAATTATTTTATTCAAATTAAAAAAAAAATTGATATTGTAATTGTAATTGATCGAACCGATCAAAAAGAGCGAATAGTGTTATTAATTACTCGACAAATGTAATTAATATAACTCCGAACTATTATGTTTAAGTTGTCAAATTTTTCATATTTTTTACTTTAAGATTAAAGTTGAATTTGTAATATTAAAATTTTTCTAATCAAACTAATAAGTGAAATGTAATTATCATTTTTTTCACACTAAAATTTCAAAAGATCATTCATATTTAGTATTTTTTTATGAAATTAATTTAATTAAAACCGCGTGAATTATGATAAACAATATACAAATGTAATTATATATACCATATAAAACAAAAACAACGAATTTTTAAAAATATAATTTCTTAATCATTTCCATTATAAAAAAAATTATACAATGTAAAATATTTTATTACTAACAAATTTCTGTAAGTGTAAACTAATATCTTGTACTTCCTAAGTTATTTTTTTGCTGTTATTATACATCTTATTATTATTCAAAACGTTCTAAAAAATAGCCAAAATGAGAAGACACAACTACAACACATTGATTGCTGGGCCCATAAACTCAAGTGTGGAATGTATGCTCCTGTTTTGTAAGTCATAACTCTCTTTAATTACTATTTCATTTCTTTTATTGCATATACATATACATATTACAATTACCTTGGTCAGTCCGTTTTCCAATTGTTTCTACCGCCTTTAAATGCCTCTTTGTTAAATCATTAACTAAAAGTTATTTAGTCTGCTGCAAACATTAACAGCATTAAGATCATATGTATGGATAAGTTCCTTTCTTTTTATAATAACATTATAATATTATGAATAAACATATTTTAACATGAATTATTTAAAATGATACACTAAACTTTTATTTAGAGGGAATGATAACCAATTAAATATGTCAGTATAATTGTAGAAGTTACATCTTTTTAAGGGACGGATTGCAAATGATCGGTAATACGTCTGTCAAAGGAGTTTCTATTGACATTTGGAAGGGAAAAATTGTACCGAACATGGTAGATCACCTGACCATGTATTGTTTGTCGAATAGTTAAATATAATGGATTTATTTGTAACTACTCTTTGTATTCTCTTATTTATTTCAAGCTCTAAGGGTGTATAGAGCATTTTATATGTTTGCGTGTCAAATACTTGGGTTAAGAACCACGAAACTTAAGCTAGAGCTAGCTGGACTATATCTATTCATGCCCCTTAGCCACTGAATTTGATTGGTTATAATTCGTATTAGGACATCATTTAAATTTTGAAAAACTGAGTTAGTTAACAAAAGAAGATCTATCTACTCGAATCTTCGCTTATAGACTAACTTCTTAACGTAAGTCATAGTTTATTATAAATCGATAAAAGATAGTAAATCTATTCGCGACGCATGGAAGTTAAGGCACTACAAACCAACATATATGTAAGTTGTTTATTTCAAATAGTCCAAGTCTAAAATTTTTACTTTTATAATTTTAGTATTTAGTACATTTGAAATTGTGATATCTTCGTTATTCAAGTCTATTTAAGACCTTTAATTTTTAGGCCTTTAATGATGCAGTTTAATTGATTTTTCACTTATTTAATAAAAAAAAGAAAAAAGATATATATCAGAAAAAGGTTGATCATGTTAGCTAATAAAGACAGCTTAAACGTTGCACTCTCTTTCTTTTATTTATTTTTTCTCTTAGGTAATTTCGATGTACTTATATTGACATTTAAGCAAGTTATCGTTCCCTAATTTTTTATAAAAATAATTCATTTTGCTAAACCTTTTCATTATTATAATTTGTTTATTTTGAATTTTATATTCCAACTCTAATTTATTATTAATATTTCTTCATTTATTTATTTTGTGTAACGTGAAACTCGACATAAACAAATGTCTTTTAAAGGACATTAGATTTTTATTTCCACAAATAGTTCGCTTTACTTTCGTTATGAATGCTAGAAATTCTGGACGAGGTCTTAGAACTAACTCATTTAATAAAGGTCGTGGTCCTAGAAGTTCTTCACACTAAAATGTGTTCTCTGTTCCAAGACATTCAGGCCATGGAGAACCAAAATATCTCTTCGCAAACACAAATTTTTGTGCCAGTTAGTGACGAAGCTTCCGTATCTGGTTCAAATCAAAATTTAAACTAACAGTTTGAGATACCTGCAGCTGCTACAGCCACTGCAGCTACTAATCAGAACTCAGGCACCTCACTTGAGGCGCTTATAGTTTTTATGGAACATACCATGAAAAACACTAGAGAGGAATTTCACAGAGAACTAAGCTCTGTTAAAGATAGTATATCTCAAATCGGCAATATAAATATACCTTATCAGAATAGACCTGAATTTTTGCCAATTTTCCCAAATTTAAATAACACTGATACCAATGCTAATGCAAACCAGACAATAAGAGCTCAAAATGACTCATGTGTACTTGATAGAAACAATGTTAAAGTGGAAAAATGGAAAGTTTCATTTGATGGCACAGGTTCTGTGTCTGATTTTCTTTTTAAAATGGAAACACTTTGATCCCGCGCTAGATGTTCAGACGAGCACCTACTGTCAAATTTTCATGTTCTGCTAGAGGGGAAAGCAGAACAATGGTATTGGCTTTTTACAATGCGAAATTGATCGGTAAAATATCCTCAGCTTAGTAATGCCTTGACAAAAGAATTCGGTTAAATAGAATCCGACCATGAAGTAATATTAAAATATCTCTACGCAGGAAGGCATATAAAGAATCCTATGACGACTATCATACGACAATAGTGTCTATGAATTTGAGACTCCCTTATCGATATAATCAAAAGAAATTTGAATTCAAATTTACGGTTTTTGCTATTTAACACCGAATCCCGGAATTTAAATGATTTTCGAGACGTAGCAAGAAAAGCATAAAAAGTTCTGCGAGATACAAAATGTCAATCGCCAAATCTTAGTCTGCCTCGCAATATAGATGAAATAGAAGCTCCGTTACAAGAAACAGTTAGTTCAGAAGCAATAGATCTACAAATAGAAGCAATAAGCTTCTACAATAATAGAAGCAAACTTGTCGAAAAGAATCGCAAGAAATGATTATTCAAAAATATAATGCTGGAATTGTTCACAATGCGGTCATTCTTATATATATTGCTCTAAATCAATAGAAAACCCTTTTTGTTTTAAATGTGGCCATAAAGGCGTCTTGACCCCTAAATGTCCAAACAACCATAATTTTCAGGGAAACCAGAAAATGGGCGATCTGGCGACCGGCGACACTATTCCAAACCCAGAAACCCCGAGTTTGAAATAAGTTATAAAAATTTTCATTCTTTTTATAATTCTAACTTAAATAAACCAGAAGTTTTAAATAACTCAACCCATCCCGATCAACAACTCTCGTTTTCCACTAAACGAACGAAAATAAATCAGTTCGTAGAAAGGTCAGTTAACAAGATAGTAAAATGTAGGTTGTGTTATAAAAAACGCAAGGCTTTTAAAAAAATGTTGGAATCCACCATTCTTTATACTAACGATGATAACCGTTTGCGAAAGTAAAAGTTTTTGATGAAACTTTAGTTGGTTTTTTAGACTCTGGTGCAATGTCTCCGTACTAGGTCATGATAGCTTATCCTTTTTAAAAAGAAATAATATTTCATATATTATTTCTTTCATATATTATTTCTTTCAACAGCCAGTGGTGCTAAACAAAATGTCATTGGATTTTGTTGCCTACCTGTTCTTTTTAAAGGCGTAATTAAAAATATAGATTTCTATATAGTACCCACATTAAAACAAAATGCATAAACTTCTGGAAAGGGTTCGGAATAGCACCAGAGTTGTTATCACCAATATCAAGCACAATATCCGAATTATTAGATGATGAAGATTCTACTGTAAAATTTCACGAATTGACTCCTTATCAAAAGTTGGAGCTTGAACAAACCATTCTCAAGTTTCCCTCCTATAAAAGGCTACGGTTAGGACGTACCGATTTGTTAGTACACGATATAGATACAGGTAATGCAGACCCTATTAAATGCAAACACTATCCCTTATCTCCACCACGGCAAGAAGAGGCATATCTTGAAATTGAGCGTTTGTTAAGCATGGGTGTGATAGAAGAGTCTAATTCTCCCTGGTGTTTTCCGGCAGTCTTAGTTAAGAAGCCAGGAAAATTACGTTTATGTATAGACTGTAGAAAGTTAAACGTAATTACCAAAAAGGACTCGTATCCCTTGCCACATATTAATGGTTTAAGTAGGCTAAATGATACTCATTATATTAGTGGCATAGATTTAAAGGATGCTTTTCTACAGATTCGTCTATCCGAATCTTCAAAGGAAAAGACCGCTTTTTCCATACCAGGAAAGCCTCTTTAACAATATAAATTCATACCATTAGGACTTTGTAATGGTCCTCAGACTATGAGTCGTCTCATGGACAAAGTCATACCATCAAGATTCAGGGAAAATGTATTCATTTATTTAGATGACTTGCTGGTTTGTGGCCCAGATTTCGAATCCCATGTAAAGCTTTTGTCCGAAATCGCTGAATGTTTAAAAAAGGTAAAGTTGACCATAAACGTTGGCAAAAGTAAATTTTGCCAAAAAGAAATTAAATATCTAGGATATATTGTTGGCAACGGCTGTCTAAAAGTTGACCGGATAAAATAAAATCAATTAAAGAATTTCCAATGCCGAAAACACCAAGGCAATTCCGTCGGTTTATAGGAATGGCAAATTGGTATAGGTCATTTATAAGCCATTTTGCTGACCTAGCAGGAACACTAACTGATTGTTTGAGCAAGTCGCAAAAGTCATTTTTGCTGACAGATACTGCAAAAGATTCTTTCAATAAACTTAAAGTAGCACTTTCATCCGCCCCAGTCTTAGCACAGCCCAATTTTAATAAAGAATTTGTTATTCAGTGCGACGCATCTAAAATAGATGTAGGAGGTGTTCTATTTCAATGTGATGAACAGGGCAAAGAACATCCAATTGCCTATGTTTCAAAGAAAATTAATAAATCACAACAAAATTACACTGTAACAGAGCTAGAATGTATGGCAGCTGTTATTTGCGTGAACAAATTCCTACCTTATATCGATGGGCTACCATTCAAAATAATTACTGACCACGCCTCATCATTTGAGGGTGCTGTAGCTTAAGTGGTTAGCACGTTGACTACTAAGCAATGGTCACGAGTTCAAATCTCAGCCGTGGCAACATCAATTTTTCCGATATGTATTAATTTTTCTTTATAATAATGCATATCACAGCGCCCTCCTTCGCCGGTATTACCACATAGCACTAAATCGCCGGCGAAGTAAAATAATTATAAATTGGCTATGCTAGCTTCAAACTAATTCGCCTAAATAACACCAGAGGCGCAGCAATACTGTTCTAAAAATAATCATGACGTGCAATTGCAGTGTTGCCAGAATCGAAGCTTCACTATCACTAACCATCTGTCTTATCTACTACTATCCCTTTCCAAAGGAAGTACCACAGTTTCTGCCTGAGTGGTACTTCTCTTTAAAAAAAAAAAAAAAAAAAATGGTTAATGTCCCAAAAGGACTTAAGTGGACGTTTGGCTCGCTGGAGTCTCAAGTTACAAGGCTACGATTTTAAAATTGAACACAGGAAAGAATCTATGAATGTAGTACCCGACTGTACACCGATCAAAGGGATCTGTACGCAAAATGACATTATTCAAGCAGATTCTACAAATGTGTATGACAGAAGATGAGTGTATAAAACAATACATATGCAACTTTGCCGCCGTTGTTGACAAATTGGCCGAAACAGATGTTACACTTTAGGAGGAGCTTGCCAAAATCAAACGAAAATTTAGTAGTGGCACTTGAGGCAAGAGATGATCTTCCAAAATTATCAGTGCTAAAGGTTAAGCTAATTGAGGAGGTTGAACGACGAAAATCTAACAACAACAACCAAACTACAAGTACAGACAGTGTTGAAGTTTTTGTGGCACGAGAAAACAAAGAAAAGAAACGTTATAAGCAATACAGTTATAATAAAAACCACAATGACAATAGTAGCAAAAACTCGCGTAATAAGTCAAATTTTAAATGTTTTCTTTGTGGTCGTAATGAGCATTATGCAGCGCAATGTAGAGAAAAAGGCACAAAAGCAGAGCAGAAAGATGATCAAACACATCGCGTTTTTTCTATTTCAAATGAAAAAACGTTGCGGCAGAATATTTAGTCCGTCGAAAGGGGAGCATCGGCACATTTGTGTTTCAACCGCATGTTTGATAAGTTTGAAGAACATACAGAAGAAATTATACTTGCTGGTAGTAACAGAATTTAAGCTGGGGGTAAAGGGCAAGTCTGCATTAAAGAGTTTAATATAACATTGAAGGATTTTCTCTATGTTCCGAGTTCAGCGACAAAAAGGTAATTATTGAAAAAAGCGGTAAGGTGTTGTTTAAAGCTAAAAGAGTTGGCGGATTGTTTTTATTTGGTATGAAAAATAACGAATGTTTATTTGTACATATGTGGTACTTCTGACGAGGCGATGATGTGGCATAAACGCTTCGGACACATGAATTTTTCTAGCTTGCAACAATTAGTAAACAAGAATATGGCTTCTGGTATAAATGTAAACATTCCTGATAAAGTAAGCTGTAGTGTATGTTTGCAATGCAAATGCAGTGTCAGACCATTCAAATGTTCGGAAAATAGAGCTAATGATTTACTGGAAATTATACAGAGCGACGTTTGTGGCCCTATGACCACTATATCTTTTGGCGGTGCAAAGTATATGTTGACATTTATTGATGATAAAGGCCGCTATGTATTTGTTTATTTCATAAGGAGCAAGGACGAAGTATTCGATTAATTCAAGGAATTTAAACGTATGGTTGAGCAGCAGGTTAATCGCAAGATTAAAATATTACGCAGTGACAATGGCACTGAATTTGTCAATGAGTCCTTTGATAAGTAATTAAAAGAAAACTGAATTGTTCGGCAGCTGACAGTATCATATACACCCCAACAAAATGGTGTGGAAAGGTTTAACCGGACGTTGATAGAGATGGCAATGTGTATGTTAGTTGGTGAAAAACTTGCTGAAAACATTTGGGGTGAAGCATTCAATACTGCAGAATATTTGCGAAATAGAGGACCAACTAAGGCGTTAGGAGATATTACACCCTATGAAGTTTGGTTTGGACGTACACCAGTAGTCAAACATTTAAAGATGTTTGGATCAGTTGCTATCGCTTTAGACAAGAAACAACATAAATTCAGAGCTAAAGGCAAGGAAAACATTATGGTAGGGTACTCGGAAACTGCAAAAGCTTATCGCTTGTTTGAGATGGCTACCAGAAAAGTTATCATAAGCAGGGACGTTTACTTTATAGAAACAAAAGGGAAAGATGACGTTGAACTGAATTGCTTCCAAACAGAAATGAACAACAGAATAATGCTACAATATTAATAGATGATGCCAAGCCAAATGCTACAAATGAAAGTAACAGTGAATCTGAATATGAATTTTATGGATTTGATGAAGTACCAGTTAAAGAGGACAAAAATAAGTCGTAACGGTACACCTGGTAGGTCAAAGAAAATGTATAATACTATTAATTTCACGAGTTCTGAGAATATTGAGATTCCTGAAACCGTAAATGAGGTCCTATCTAGTGAATATTCGCAGTTTTGGTGGGATGCGATGGAAAGTGAATACAAAGCACTTTTAAAAAACAAAACTTGTGAGCTCGTGGAATTACGTAGTAATCATAAAGCAATCGGTTGTAGATGGGTGTTTTCACTTAAGAAAAACAACAAATAAATTGCATTTTTATTATAAAACGTTATGGGTAATTAGCATAATATTAAATAATTAATATTTAAATTCCCAAAAATTTTATTAATAACTTAATATGCAACTGCTTGTGCAAACCTTTGGCAACACTTGTTATTTTTCGATCTCTTGCGAAAACAAAATTAACTTGTGTATGCATTTCATCACACCTTACGTCTGCATTCAGTGATGGCAAAAAACCATCCAATTGTAGAAGGACAGTAAGGAAAAATAAAAACGTGGTTTGTTAAGTTTGTTGTCAATTTTTAAAAGCTAATAAGGCCTGGTGTTTATTATAGTAAATAAAAATTCATTTTATTTAGTTTTCCCAACGTTTCGTAGATGTTTTGTCTACTTTTTCAAGGGATGGTCTATTTAAAATATAAAAACAATTAGTTTTAAACCCATATTCAACAATGAAAAATTAACACTTACAAATTGTATGAATTATTACATTAGAAAAATAAAAACAATATTAATTTTATAATTAAATACATATTATAATATTGGTGTTTACTTTAGGGCAACTCTGTAACTTGTGTTAATGTTCGCTGTGTCTTCTTTTAAATTCATTGTTTTATTTATTCTTTGCTGTATTCGCAAACTTTCAATAGTATATCTTTTCCTTTCTATCTTTTCTGTGTCCAGTATTTTAGCACTTTCAAAATCAGCTGCATGTCCCGTTTGTAGAATGTGTTGCGCAAGTGCTGTTGTTTCTTTCTTTTTGTTTATGTCCAATACATGTTCGTTCATACTTGTCTCAACACTTCTTCTTGTTGTACCAATGTAAATAAGTTCACAATTCTCATTGTTTTTCCCTTTGCACTTGATTTCATATACAACGTTGCTTTGTTGTAGTTTGTCAATTGGTGTTTTTGTTTTTGAAAAAATAGTGTTTATCGTTTTGTTTGGCTTGTATGCAAAATGCATATTAGTTAAGTTGAATGTTCTTTTTAGGTTGTTGTTGTCAATGAGGTTGGGAACATATGGTACACTGTGTAAAATTTTCTGCTCTTCTCGTATAGAACTAGTTGTGATGCGTGAATTATTATTATTTAATTATTTCCTTGTATTCTCAACAAGTGAATAAATAAAGTTTCTTGGGAAGCTTTTTTTCTTAAGAATTTCAAAAATTAGGGTTTGGTTTTTACAATGATATTGTTTATCACTTATGTGTAATACTCTTCTTATGAAACTGATAGCTGTATTTATAATTTGACTTTTAGGTTGAGTTGAATAAAAGTTCATAATTCTGCCCGACGATGCTGGTTTGGTATACCAGTAAAAATTAATCTCATTGTTAACTCTGTGTAACATGGCGTCTAAAAATGCGATTCTATTATCCTGTTCTATCTCCATTGTAAACTTAATTTTTGGATGAAAGCCGTTGAGAACTGATAATGTCTTTATCCTTGGCTTGGATTATAGCCAATACGTCCTGTTCTATCTCCATTGTAAACTTAATTTTTGGATGAAAGCCGTTGAGAACTGATAATGTCTTTATCCTTGGCTTGGATTGTAGCCAATACGTCGTCTACATATTTCGTAATGTATTTAATGTTTATCCCTATTTCCTTAAGTTGAGTAAGTGCGTCGTCAAGTAGACTGCCAAGTATTATATCCACTACGGTAGGTGACAGAGGATTCCCTATAGGCATTCCAAAAATTTGATTGTATATAATATTGTCATGGATAAAATAGTTGTTGTCTTTAATGCAGAAATTTAATAATTGGAGAAATTTCGAACGAGGTATTTTTGTTATTTTGTTATATAGGTTAGCTAATAGCAAGACAGATATATACCATTTTCAAATAAAAGAAAATATATAAAGAGAATAAAAATAAAGAAAATGTTTACTTGGTAGTATAATATAAAAAGAAAATAGAGTTTACAAGTGTAAAAAACAATTTCAAAAAGCTCTATCTCCTATGAAATAAATGTAAAATTAAAAAATTTCTCATATTCTATTTCCTTGATAAGTTTGTTTAAATAGAAAATTAATAACAATTGAAACTACCGGGTAGATCGATACGAAGAGTACTGATGAAGGACGTAGCTGTCTAGAAAATGCGTTCTGCTTTGCTGGAATGTAATTTTTCTTTATCTCTTTAAAATTAAGAACTTAAGCCTAAATAATTAATTTATTAAAATTAATTTTTATTTACTATAATAAACACCAGGCCTTATTAGCTTATAAAAATTGACAACAAACTTAACAAATTCCAACTGGCCAAAAAACAAACAAAAACGTGGTTTGTTTGTTGGTGTTTTGCATTTTTATTATAAAACGTTATGGGTAATTAGCATAATATTAAATAATTAAAAATGGTGACATCCACGCCTCGTCTGGTGGCAAAGCGTTGTTCAAAAGTTTACGGAGTGAATTACGATGAAACATACAAACCTGTACATACTGGTCCACTTCTTATGGGTACCGGGTCACATGGGTCTCAGAGGAAATGTTATAGCAGATACTATTGCCTCAAACCATGTTACAAATATTGACACAAGCTTAATCCCTATATTTGGCACAGAAATTAACCCGTTAGACAAAGCAAAATACAACACCGCTTGGTAATCTCGATGTGATAACTCTGAACATGGTAGATTTATATATAGTATTTCTCAACGAGTCAACGCGACCGCATGGTTCTATAAAAAATCCCTAAGCAGGCCGCTAATCGTTTTCATAAATCGTCTTAAAATTAATCACACAATGTGTAAAGACCACATCTACAAAATTATTATTATTAACAACGACCTATGTTCCTGTGGAGTTCCTCAGACAGCTGATCATCTTTTTTTCCATTGCACAAACATAGACCAGAGGCTCAGGTAAGCCTTAGTTGATAAACCCACTAGACTTAATATAGAGACATTTAATATGTCACATATATTAAAAATTTACAATATTGAAATATGTATATAAGCGGAATTCACTGTTTGCTTTGTAGACCTTTTACATCTTGTAGTACAAAGCTACAAGGCGTAAAAGGTCTACAATAGCAAACCGTGAATTCCACTATAAACAATTATTTAAATTCAGCAAGAAGTGTCAGTTCGAATAAAAAAAAAATATAAACAAATAAAACAAAAAACACTAAACTCAAATCAAGAATCCACTTTCTAATCTCTGTCTTGTAATTATACTTCACCTTTCATATTCTTATTGCACCATAGGGTAAATATGTGTATATATAATATACACATGTTTCCCCTGGGTGTAACAGGACTATCGTTACATGATGTTTTTCCTCTCAATAACTAACATTTCTCTAGAATCACCCTATTCTAAATATAGTTTATGTATATGTATTTATATGTATTATCTATGTTATACCTGTCCATATCTTAACCCTAGAAATAAATCTGTTCCTCTATATCTCACTGTAAATATTTCTTCCTAGTACATACTAACTTATGTATAACAATTAACGTATTTATTGTAAATATTGTAAATATGTATATTGAAATAAAATTATAACGATATATGAAAAAAAGAAAAAGATAAGTATACATATATACAAAAAATAAAAAAAAGATAAATAGAAAATATATAAATCAAATAGAAAAATATAAATACGAATACAAAAAAAGGAAAAAAAGCGAAAAACAAAATATTTATGCGAAAAACAAAATATTTAAGCGAAAAACAAAATATTTATTTACAATTTTACATATACAACCTTAAATTTAAATATTAAAAAAAAAAATAATAATTAATCTGTTCATACAGGTAAAACAGAACTGAATGGGATCAAAACTAATAAGCACCATTCATACACATCAATCTAAATATTAACGCCTGTTCTCAACACAATAAACTAAGTAAAGACTTCAATATGGACTTAGTGTCTACGGAAGTCTTTTTTTATCACATTTTCGCTCTAGGCTGAACGACAAAATTAAGAAGAAGAAGAACCTCAGAGTCGTGTGGCCATATTTTTTTTCTCATAAATCTTCAAATCAACAAAAAAAATCTTTTTTTTTTTCATTGAAAATCTTTTTTCGTACATTTTTAATTGTTTCATTATACATGTCTTAATAACCTCTTTTATTAATTTCTTTTGAAATTTGTGCGATTATGATGTGGTATATCTAATATGTTCTTTATTTCGCTTTTATTGATATTGATTCAGGAAAAAGTTCTTTCAACATTAGCTGTTGCTATTAGCAGGTTTATCAATTAAACTGCATAAACTTTTTTATAATAAATCATATTGAAACAAATTTGTTCAGCCAATAAATTTAAAAGAATTTCGGTAATTGGAAATAACTTTAGCAGGTGATAAAAACTCTACAAATAAAAAAATCATTGCAAAATCCAAACTTTTTTAATAAACTGTTACACAACCTCGTATAAAACTTTAAACAATAATATCTTCATCGGATAGATTATGGGTAGAACTAAGTACTTTTGCTGCTTAGGCACTAAATAAATATACTTAGGATCTTTAAAATATGTATGTACAATTACACAGTGCAACACATTATTTCGGGACTCACTTCTGATAATTGTTTATGAAAGTAGCCCCAAAATGAAGAACTTCTGCATCATTCGTTTGGTCATGGTACATCAAATAATAATTTAAAAATTAATTTGAAGTTAGTAAGTATCGTATAATGGAATTTGTCACGTTTTAGGCTCTTTTGTTTGTCATAACTCGAGAATCACTAGTCCGAATAAGCTCAAACAAATTAAAAAAAAATTAAGAATTACGTTTAGAGGTCTCCTGAATATATTGTGACTATTTTCGCGATGATGTCTGTGGGTGGGTGGGAGCGTGGAGTTTGTACAGGCCATACCGTTTGACATATCAAAATAAAATTTAGTATATGCCTTTGGTATGTGGAGATGAAAAGCTGTATAGTTTTTGGGCATAATGGAGAGGGGGCAAGGTTGTTTCCCTACCCAAAATTTTGTGAACGCTCTACAGGTCATAGCATATGACATATTAAAACAAAATTTAGTATGTGGCTTTGGTTTATGGAGATGAAGAGCTGTATAAATTTTAGGCATAATCGGGAAGGGGCAAGGGGTAGTTTACTTACTCCCAAATTTCGTAAACGCTCTACATGTCATACCGTATGACATATCATATTAAAATTCAGTATGTGCCCTTGGTTTATGGATATGAAGAGCTGTATAAATTTTGGGCATAATCTTGAAGGGGCAAGTTTACCTAACATCTCAAATCGAAAATAATTTTTTTCGATTCGAATATACTTTGAACTTTTATTCTTTATGTAATATACTTACTAACTTCAAATTAATTTTTAAATTATTATTTGATTTACCATGACTAAACGATTGACGCAGAAGTTCTTCTTTTTGGGGCTACTTTCATAAACAGTTATCAGAATTGAGTCCCGAATCAATCACCTCAAAAATGTTGTACTGTACTATATCACTTGGTCTGGCTGATGATATCTTTCTTAAATTTCTTTTATTTTTTTTTTTTTTGCTTTTTTTCTTTTCTTCATTTTCTTTACTTTTTCTCACAGTTTCGCCTAACGGACCAAATTCCAAATCATAACTAAAATAACAAAAATAACTAATTTAAAATATCCTCAAAAAAAACGTATTCTGGCATGAAGAGGAGACAATCCAAATTCATACGCTTCCTTAAAACTATCGTCTTGTGGTGGGGGTTAACTTCATTAACTTGATGTTTTTTTTGACATATAATGCAGCTTGACGATGACTTTGTTTAAGTTAAAGCTTGTGCTACTTTCCCATCAATGAAGTCTTAAGGAATTGATTGTTCAGCATGTGCAACATTATATCACCAACATCTTTTTGTTGAAAATAAATATTGCCACCATAAAAAACAGACAAAATAACGCAAATAAAACACTCGCACGACCAGTTTTGCTTGTAATCATGCTACCATTCCTAAAAATGAACAAGTAATAACTGTGAACAAATCAGGAAAGAATGGATCAGTTCATTTCAAGGAACTTTATTAAGAAAACAAATATTGAGTTTATATTAATTCCTCTAACATTTTTGTTTTTATGAACAGGGTCCGCCAAAAGTAGGAGGATCCAACACTCAAGAAGACGATTTCATTAATAATATTTTGTCTTCAGATTTATATTAAAAAGGCCAAAATACTTCAAAAAGCAAAAAGAAAATATCGGACCTTGGGTCAGAAAAATTATTCTGGTGCCCACGGTCGCAACCCGGCGCGCATATAATGAGGTATAGAAGTGTAGGGGAGTGTTCATACTACAAACTGGTGATAGATTTTTGAACCTGGTTACACCTCTAGGAGTTATGTTCTATTAACTCGGAGATTTTAACGCTTTATGGCCTTAAAAAATATAAATTTCTGAAAGACACTTAACTGTTAGGAACTATTAGCGTATAAGTTACATAACTATACAGAGTTTATTTTGCATCAAAATCTTTTAAAACAAAACAGTTATGGGTATGTATTTAAAAATTAACATTATATAAAAAATTAATTTTATCAAAATACAGAGAAAGCCCATTTTGGACCACCCTGTTCGCTGTGATAATGTTGAAATAGAACAGTAATATTTTGGCACCCGAGGTACTCTGGTATTTACTTTCAAATAAGTAATATAGCATTGAAATCGGTAACCATAAAAAAAATTGATTTTTGACCGCCTTCTCAAAATAGTGCACCGGTTCTGGGATCCACATTCTAGGAAGCCCACCGAACTGTTGTCTGGACAAGTTCTAGAGGGAGGTCAGACTGTAAGTCGACAGCCAAGCGGCACTTAAGCCTTGAGAGGACACACTGTTAAATAAAGGCTAGCAGGCAGGTGCAAAAAGGCTATCGATGCGCTGGCTGATAAGTATAGTGTGAGATTGTGCTGGATCCCGGGTCATTGCAATGTTAAGAGCATCGAAATCGCTGACGAACTCGTAAGATTGGGCTCGGAGGATACTAACTTAGACATTGAATCGGTGAAGCCACGGATTAGCCACTACTATAGGCTTCTGTCCGATTGGGTAGTGGAGAGAACTGAGAACGGTCCTGGGACGCTAGCGAGGTTTGCAGAGTCTCACGCGCAATTTGCCCCAGACTTTACACTGAAAAAACTAAGCAACCTATAGGATTGGACAGGAAAGTTCTGAGAGTTGTAATAGGTATGATCAGTAGCCATTGCGCCATTAGTGCAAGAATCAGTAGACGGGCTACCGGTACATAAGACTTTCGTAGGATGTGCGAGGACGAAGGGGAGTTGGAAACTGTAGAGCATATCGGTATTACAAGGCCGCAGTCTCTCCATGGGCTCTATGGCATCGCGCGTATGTATATAGCAGGACGCATATAAATCGCTATTTTTCTTTTTGTTTAGCTAAATCACAATAGACCCTCTAATTCACCGAGTAAATGTGCCATTATTGGCACAATTCTTAACCTAACCTAAGGTATTGTTTTATCCGTATTGACTATATACAAAAGCATAATATCATCACCAACTACATATTACGGATAAGTTATTGATGATGTGTGATACTCATCATTGCATTAGACCTGCTTTCCACCGGGCAAGTTTTCTTGTGCAAGTCTTACTTTTTGTGTAAGAGAAGTGAAGAATCATTTCGCTTTTCTTTTTTTTTTCTTCACTCATTTATTTATATTTTATTGCAAATTCTGTTTGTTTTACCAATTTTAACCTTCCGCATATATTTCTTCGTTTTGTTTTTTAATTAAAAGGTAAATTTTTCTTGTGTAGCGTAGTATTTTTTAGTATAATTTGGAAACAAAACTAAAGTTGCATCACTAAATACCACTAGATTTTGTCAAAATCAGGTATCGAGGCAGATTTCGTTTTCTATTGGAAATCTAGTCAAAATTAACAATATTTTACTCGAAATCCTAGACTTCGCTCAAGTGTAAAGCAATATTATAAATAATTACCTGTTGACAGATGTTTTGTAATGGCAAATTTGGAGCAGCATCTTTGCACAGTTGTAGTGCTGTTCGCAATTTTTCCTGTTTTTCTTCAATAACTGTACAATTTTTAGAATTCATTAAAATTTCAGTGGCTTTAAAAGTGACGGCATCCTCATGACGATATAAATTCGGACATTCGTCACGCAATTTTGATGATATTGTGCTTACAGATGCATTATCTTTTAAATAGGAATTTATTAAAGCCACAATTAAAAGGGCACATGATTCCGAGCGTGATAATATTAAGTCACGGAAAGTGCACGATAACAAAACAGATTGTTGCTCCTTCAACAATTGTCTGGCAAGAAGTTGAAATTGATGTTCACATAAAATCTTCCACAAAGCTATAACTTCACATGCATGTTCTTGAATAAAAAATAAGAAAGTGATTAGTGAATTATAACAACGTTGTATTTTCAGAGCATTTAGATTCAAGTCGTGATTCTCTATTAAAACTTACTTATGAAGTGGTTCAAAGCAGTTAACGATCGCTTTTCTTCCGTTTGGGCTTGTTCAGCTGCATTCATTTGTGGGTCGTTTATGTGTTGCACATGTGTTGTATTTTGCATTAAAATTCCATATCCAGTAGAAAGGGTATTTTGATTATTAAAAGCTCTCATGGTATCTTTGAAATGTTAAAGTAAAGTGTTAGTAATTTTTTTTTCAGAAAGTAATGTCAATGTAAAACTGAAACTTACAAGATAAATCATTAATGGAGTTTGCATCTAAAAAGTTTTTAAGCGCGTACAAATCCTCTAAAATAAATGTGCAGTCCGCCTGGGTTAATGTACTATTAAGATTCACATCTACACAACGAATTTTCCATATTGGACGTAAGAGACGAGCAACATAAATATACAGACCATCGTGTTTTGCAGAATAAATAATAGAGTTCATATCGTTTATAGGCGCAATACCCGATCCAATAAAGGAATTTTGATTGCAAACTACTAAAACCAAAAAAAGAATTTAGAAAATCTATTGATGTTATCAACTTGGGCTATATTTGAAACTTACTTGGACTTAAGGGATATTGCGAATTTTGTAAAGGACTTTGAGTAGGTGTGTTTGGAAGTGTACGGTTTACAAAGCCACTATTTCCAGTATTTGACATTGGCGTAGATATAAACATTTGTGGAGAGTTGCGTTGATCTAAGCCGACAGTGTCTCTTGAGTATACACGCTGGAATGGTAAATTTCCCATCAATTGCATTTGATTAGAAATCATTGGATCCCCACCGTATAATAAAAATGCCTGGGCTGCCCACGTTGCTAAATCTGTCGCACGATACTGTTCAGAACATGTTAGAACCAAAGCCGTAGCACATGCTTCGCGATCTCCTTGAGCCTATATATCGGACAAAATTTAGAAAATAGTTGGAATTTACTTTTAACTTTACCTGAAAGAATGCTTTTACTGCTTCATGATGGGGACCATGACATGCTATTAGCAATTGCTGTAAAATATCAGCAGGTTTTAATAGTGAAATAATGTGAGCTCCTTGATTGGTAAGTAAGACTACTTTTTTTGGTTTTTGTGCTTTTCGCAGTATCGATTGAAGTTGTCCTTTACATCGGTCGGGCATCTCTGATAAACTCCAAACGATACCATCCAAAGGAATGACAGTGGTCGATTCAGTTAAATATGGACGGTGCGGAAATGGTGCAGAGCTTATAGACCACAAAATATCCTGATCCTGTTGTGGCGATGAAACAATTAATAATGTTCCTTCATTATAATGGGCAGAGTGCACTTGTTTCGGTTTATTGATAGTTGTATTCGGTGTATATCCTGGCGGCAGTCTAACATGTAAAAGATATAGACCTTGTTGCTTTCTTGGTTCAATTGCTGGTCCAATTGGCGATAAAGGAGTTGTCACTGTACTCGCCGTGGATCCTACTGGAGTCGTTGGTAAATTGTGGATCACTTGAGATTGATTAAGAGGAGCTTGGTTAATATTTGGATTTAAACATGTTATTAGAGGACTCGTAGCAAAAAATAACCGCACACCACATTGTGTTACCGCCAATAAATGAAGATATTGACAATCATCAACGGAAAGAGGGCAAATTGATTTAATGTTTTTAAACACCGCAGGGTCAACGGTTCTAAAATTAGATTTAATATTCAAATAAAGCAAATCGGAAATGGTAATCATAACGTACTTAATAATGTTTGCTGCACTATGAGATATTTCATTTTGAGTCGCTTTAGCGATACGATGCATAGCATTACAATCCTGTCCCATTTCCCAAGCCTCTATCGAACCTTTTTCGGTTAAGACATATAGTAATGAACGGCTACTGTCTATTGCCAGTCGAATAATCGGATCATTTTCCTATTAATATGAAATAAAAATATATACAAAAGAATAGTTTTTGGCGTTAATATTTACCGAGAATACTTTCAAGAAGCTTGGAACGATGTATGAGACTATGCCTTGTGAATGGTTAATTTTTTTACATCGTTTTCCAAACCAACTTGATTCTGCTTGATATGATATTTCGTAAAGACAACCATCACGCCCTCCCAAAAAAATTCGACCATTTTCACTCCCTATTACAACATTAATAGAAACGTTATCGGTGCTTATTACAAAAATCGGTTTGTTCATTAACTGCATCTCTTCAAAAGTTGCAGTGCTCTTAATGCTTCGTGAAGGCGAAGATATAATTTTTGTCGTGTCGCCAAAAGTAACACCTGTAAAAATTAAAAAGTACACAATAATATTCTATTTAAACGTCAAAATTTATATAAGATGCCGATGCTATTTAAGTTCGAAAATTTAAAAAATACAAATATTTATTGAAAGACTTTTTTGTAAGTTTTTTCTCAATATTCTGACATTCATTATTATCTATTGTATATCTATGTGGTGGCACTTTAGGAGTTTTTTTCTTTCTTAACATAAGGAACTTTAATTTAAATGAAAATAATTTTAATAAAAATTTAAGTGGATAACACTGTTCTGCAGAGAAATCATTCTTTAAAAAATGAAATGAAGAAGAATAAGAAGAATTTGCTTTTAGTATTTTTTTATCACTTCGATATTTTTTAAGAGGTGTGTCATATTAGTCCCTCAATCAAGCGTTTAAATTTGTATATTTCATTATAACTCGAGAACGGTTTATCTGATTTGGGAAGATGAGACACCAGAATATTAAGGACAAAATTCATGTCTGTGATTTAGGACTCTGCTGCGTGGGGTTTTTTATTTTTACTCTTAAAAAAAAAACTGTGAATAAAATCCAATTTTTTTTATCGATTTTGGTGAAATGGCCTCTTTTATCTTACATATAATAAAATAGTAACTCATTTCCGTCTGTCTGTGGCTTCTCGTTTGCGTTCACGTCCCGTAAAAACTACTGGATGTATTTTAACAACATTTTGTGAGGAGGTATCTTAGCATCCTGATTCCAATATATGATACTTTTTTCCCGAAAAAATATTTTATTTCCAAAAGAAAGTGGAGAAAAAGCAGTGAAAGTACAGTTATTTTAGTAGTAAAGTAAATTCATAAACCATAACTGAACTGAACTAAACCGGATCTGCCTACTTTATTTTTTACTAGCTGTGCCCGCCACGTCGTAGGTGTTCTGATAATATTTTGCTCGATTGTAAGTTGCTTTGAAAGTATTCCACACACCTATTGTAAGACTTACTTTTATAGAATACCACGAAGATGAAACTAACAACAACAGAATTTTATATTTTTATTTTAAAAATTAACGCTAAATAACAAAAATAATGTAATCACGTAAATACCTAAGTATGTATTTCACAAAATAACCAAATTATACAACACGTAGGCGACTTAAAACAAATACAAATTTTATTCACTTGGCTATTTTGCGCCATCTGTGTTTAAATATCAGAAATTAAAGGTGCCGTGCCGTACTAAGTAGTTAAACCGATCTATGTTTTAAAGTATACAACTTTTAAAAATTAAAGGTGCCGTTCTGTACTAAACAGTACATACTTAGTTAAGCCTTAAGTTTTCTACATATCAGTTTATGTATTTTTTTACTTTATAAAAAAATAAAGTATTCATATCCAGTTTGTTCAACTGCGTACTTTCACTGCTTTTTCTCCACTTTCTCTTGAAAATAAGATATTTTTGAGGAAAATAAGTATCCTATATTGGGATCAGGATACTTAGGTACCTCCTCAAAAAATGAAATGAAAAATAAAAATCATCCAGTAGTTTTTACGTGATGCGAACCTAAAAGAAAAGCAGACAGGCAGACATACAGAAATGAGTTACTACTTTATTATATGTATAGTTAAAGTAAATACATAAACTGATATGCAGCATAGTTTAAGGCGGCATTAAAAACATAAGAGTATTTGGTATGGATTGCTTTCAAAGAAAAATCGAATAAAATATTGCAAAATCGCTGATGGAGTGGCGGGCACAGCTAGTTTTTAATATATCCACCTTCATGAATAAAGATAAAAAACCTACAGTGCCAAGTTACCAAAATCGTTTTGCTATCTTAGATAGCGAAACAAGTGAATCTAAAACGGCACCAAAGTCGTTCAAACCACCTCCAATTTATTTAAGAAAGAAAAATTCGAACGACTCAATGAAGAAGTTAATTTCAGTTATTGGGAACAACATTTTTTTATGTAATTCCTATCAAGCGTGGTAACATTGATGAGACAAAAATACAATTCATTGATGAAAGCGGTTAGCGTAAAGCAGTAAACAAGTTTGAAAGCTGCAAAAAGAACTTTTATCCCTTTAGCAAAAGTCTACAGGTAGTTATTAAAGGTATGTTGATCCATTGAAATAAGAGCTGGCCTCCAAAATGCAGGATTTAAGGTAAAAAGTGTAAATAATCTCAGAAATCGAGAACGTGTCACCCAACCACTATTTCGCGTTGAACTGGAACCTGGAGATATCAGATTAAAAAAGAACGAAACGCACCCTATTTATAATCTGAAGTATCTGTTAGACCGTAAAGCGGACCGCATAAGCGGACAGGACCCGTCCAGTGTCTAAATTGCCAAGAATATTGTTACACTAGGGCTTACTTCTAGTTGCCTCCAGTTTTTTCTATGGTAAGGTGGTAAGGAAGTCTACTTAAAAATTAAATACTCCTGCTAAGCAACCACAATATCAAGCATATACTCATTATCCTCAGTTAGCCCAACCAACAACCCAACATGTTTCATAAGCGGATATGCTAAAAACCAATCGTTTTGCAGTATACAAAGCGACACCAACAACTAATTCTACTCGTTCCTACGACAATTGGATCTTCGCTCCGGAACGACACGAGTCACACGCGGCCAAAGATTGTCAACTCAGCAACAGCTGTATTAACCGGAAGTTTTTTTCCCAGGAAAGAACTTCAGACAGCAGCAGAACTGTTACAACAACAATTCTACTCGTTCCCACGACAATTCGATCTTCGCTCCGGAACGACCCGAGTAATACTCCACCAAAGATTGTCAATTCAGCAACAGCTGTACCAACCGAATGTTTTTTCCTCAGGTGAGCAAAATATGCCAGCTATTTTGTTCCAGTTACTATTATTATAGCTGGCATTCAGCAAAACAACTCAAACACACAGATCAGGGTTTGTTCAGTGTGTCATAACAAGATAACCCGCAATATTATATAGGTCAAATGTTCAGTTTGTGAAAACTGATGTCAGCTGAAAAGGTGATCAGGTCTCACCAGCCACCGCGATTGGTGCCCAAGCTTTGTGGCGAGTTGATGTAGCAATCAACCAACAAACTCCAGCTTTACTGCTAGGCTGCAGTGGGAGTGGTAAAGCTCATTCCCAACTCTGAGACACAGTAGAACACATTGTTCTATTTGTAACACAGAATGTTACATCAGTTCAGTACAATGGTTGTAAAAGATGGTGTCATATGAGGCGCTGTACAAATTTACGCTCTCACAGGGATTGGAGTGCTAGTTTCCTAGCCTCTTGCTGTGCAAATGCTACTCCTGCTGCCAGTATCACCTTAAACTCAACAGCGCATTCAACACCTAAAACGCCAAATGTACAGAACACTCCTCAGTTACTGCAACCCGTATTAACACTCAAAATTCCACCTCAGGTGAATACACCGCCAAGACACCTCACTCAGCGGCAAGTGCAAAATACTGTCCCCGGCAGATCTTTCCAAATCATTCAATTTAATTGTAATGGTTTGAGGAACGAAATTGTGGAGATCTCAAAATATATGCACGATAACAACATACTCATTGCCGCCATACAAGAAACAAAGCTGACCAATGATTTTTCACTCTCGGCCTCTGGGAATTACAATATTGTCAGAAGAGATAGAGCTCATGATGGGGGACTTGCGTTCATCATAGAACGAAATGTCAGTTATAAATTGACAGCCCCACCGATCCCTCCCTTACCTGGCCCGTTCCTTTAGGTTATGAGCATTTCAGTAGGTACTGAAAATACTGAAATAGAAATCATCACTGTTTATATCCCGCCCGTCAACACATAGGTGCTATTTATTACCCAAGCATATCCCATCTCTTGCAGAGTGATAACAAAATAACACTTGGTGAATTTAATGCTCATCATGAGTTGGTAATCCCAATTACTTGAAGATCCCCGCGGTGGACTCATTGCAGAACAGATAGACGAATCAGATTTTTCTGCAATAAACGAATTATGGGGCACTGCCTCAGCTAGCAATGTAGAAAAAATCCAAAGTGCCAAAATAAGATTCTACGGAACTCGAACATCCACAAAGATCTAAACGTGCCATCAGTTAAAGCAGAAATAGCGAAATAAGCAGTAACGTTAAAGAGAAGCCTGAAATACATACTAAACGTGAGCATAAAACGTCTTGTTAGACTAACTTCATAATGTTCAATAATGAATTGGTCTCTTTTTTCTTGCACTTGATTTCTTGTGTATACAAATATTGTTGTGGTCTTACATAAGAACATACAATAGCATTTGCTCTTCTTCCAACCAATGCAATATTTGTTGTTGTTTGAAATAAAATTTCAGTAGTGAATATTTTGTTTCAATAGTGTCTCTTTATATGAAATACTGTTATAGCAGACAACAAGTGTGTAAATGTATGATGTTAAAAGCAAGGGTTTGTACTTTGTATTTTAGTTATTTTATATTAATTTGCGCGTTGAGTGGTTGAAAATAGAAAACTGTAGTAGCTTGATTTTTTTTTTAACTTTTATTGATGAATAAAAAAATCTAATTTAATTTTTTCTCTCAAAAATCAGAGATTTTACTCTCAAGAAAATTTAAGTAAAATGAACTAGTGAACAATATGAAATGCGCAGCATATTTATTGCACACTTGATAAAACTATGCGGTCAAATCAGGTGCACTGATTTCTGCACTGTTTGCCCTCTTGTTCTCTGTATTTACTGTTTAGTAATATTCGACTACACATACAATCAATATTTGCGTTTCAAAAACATGCAATACTGTACACTTTTTAACATCTTGCGCTCACGTTTAATACATACTAAATAAACGTGGTGACATTCGTGTAAGAAGGAGGAACATTGCTTCTCTCGTGCGAACATCAGAGGGATGATCCGCAAATGATAGTAGCAACCGTGAAACATGCACTGTCTAGCTCTGGCTGGACTTAACAAGTATATTTATTTTTATTTTAGACTTAAGATATGAGTAATTATTGTTAGTTCAAATATATTGAAGATACAATAAACAAAATATGACAAACAAAAAATACAAATGTATGGAAAATCGAGCTTCGGTTTGCGTTTTGCGACCCAATTAGCGCCGCAAACCGGGGTATTGGTATACTTAACAGAGGGGAGATTTGACGAGAGCGACAAACTGGTTTAACAGTTATATACAATCTATCAATTTTTTGTTTTAGTTGTAATCACTGTTTTCATGCACATTTAGATTTACATAAATTAGCATTTCTGCAGTCTCACCTATTTTGCTCTTTATTTTTTTTTTATTTAAAAGAAATTCTAAATATTTTGTATAAATAAAATTATATTCGGAATTGTATTATTATATAACATTATTTATTCTTAAATACGCATAATTCCTTCAAAATTTATTAAATAAATATTTTATAAAAGAATCATTAAATATTTATAATTGAAGGAACAAATTAAAATTAAGCCGGTGCTCCCGTATATTTAGCTGCCGTTATGGAATATTTATCCGCTGAAGTTCTTGAATTGGCTGGTAATGCTGCTCGTGACAACAAAAAGACAAGAATCATTCCTCGCCATTTGCAATTGGCTATTTGTAATGACGAAGAGTTAAAGAAACTATTGTCTAGAGTAACAATTGTCCAAGGTGGTGTTCTACAATGTTTTGTAGCTGTACTTTTGCGCAAGAAAGCATACAAATATAAAATAACTAGGAAATATTAGTGGTCCAACTTTTCCAGTGTGAAGAATCCTGCAGCGCTGGAGGTGATATTTAACATTTGTATCCATAATTGTATCAGAAAAATAAAGTTTTAATTTATGGATCCACCCGTTTATTTAAGAATATTTCTTTTTCATTCAATTCGCCAGCTTTTCATACTGCTCATGTGCCGTTGTTTTCCACCAAGAAATTAAATAGAACTCAAATTTCAGTAAAAAAGCAATTAATTGTTTAAAAAACTATTTATTGTATTACATTAAACTTATCAAACAAAAACCGAAAAACTTTCCGTTAACAAATTCACAACTTACAAAAACGTAGCTACGATCGTAATGCAGAATACATACAATCGTAAATATTAAATGAAACGGAACACAGAATACCAAAGTTGACAAACGGAGAAAATTTCGATTCGAATCGAAACGCAGAATAGGGGTGAATATAAATTTATAATAAAATTATAAATAAATTTATAATAAAATTATAAATAAATTTATATATAAATAAAGGTAGACAAAGAAAATAAGTATTATCAAACTAACTTTTTGGTTTAATATTCAGTGCAATAATAACTTTTGACGATGATAGTCGAACTACAATATAGAATAAGTTTGTTTGTTCTTTATTGTTAATGTTTGTTGTCTATATATTGTCATCTGTTGTTTTTTGTATGAGTTAATGTTTAAACCAAATATGTTTTGTTTTTTAGCGTTATTATGTGTTATGAATTTATAAACCTTTTTAGCCATGATGATGCTACCCAAAGGAGTAGCGAAATATTGGCTTATTTAATATTTTTTATTTATAATTAATAAAACACATATTGACCTCAAGCTTAACTTTTATTTTTTCCTTCAATTATACTTAAAAAAGGTCGAATAAAACATAATTTATCATATTAAATATTTATTTAAAAAAAAAAAATAAACCAAACGGATTACTATGGGGAAAGCATATCCATATAGCTATTTCACTGGTATAACCAGATCGTCAGTATATTTTCAAACTTTCTGAAGTTAGTTAATTAGTTTATTTATTTTCCCAAAAATGCATTTACGATGTTTAATTTTATAACTAAAATTACTTAATTAATAACAATATATTCCTTGCATACTAACGTATGTTTCAAAGACTTTCACAATTCTTTCCAGAAGAACAGATTTGTATACAAACTTATAAACTATTTAAAAATATTTAACAATTAATTCCCAAAAAAGGGTTGAAAAAGGGAGGCACTTAAAATAGTACTTAAAAATAAAAACACTTAAAACTACTATCTTAAAATTATAAAACAAAGAAAAATAAAAAAAAACAAAAGACAAATTTATATTAAAAAAGTAAACAAAGTAACATGAATTAACAATAAAAAGAAAAACAAAAACACTATTGTGTGGGCAAATTGATATAAAACAAACAAACAAACAAATGTGAATTAACAATCATAAAAAAGAAAAACAAAATTACTCACAAACAAATGTGAATGAACAAATAAGGGAAATAAAAACAATACTGTCATAAAGAAGACTAGCTCCAAGAGTCAAGAGATCGACAGGAGAAACGTATATAGACCCTTGAATAGTCTCCAGATTCCGTAATTTAGAGAAGCATTCCCTTGCCAGGGAGTTCTCTAAGGATTGCGCGCCTTCCAAAAATTTCACAGCCTTTTCAATCATAAAGGCATCCAATTGCTCAAAATCAATTGCGCTGTAGATTGACCTACAAGATCGCATGCGAAAAACCCCAGCAGCACCTATGTATGGTCTTAAACCAAGACAAGCAGTCAAAATCAATATCTCCCATCTTCCAAGCCTTTCTATCTGGTGAGAATGAATTCCAAGCAGGAAAGGCGTAGGAGATGAGAGGACGGATGATCAGGCGATATATTAAAAGACGCATTTTGCTATCTAGACCTCCCCTGCGTTTAATGACCCCTTAATACGCAAAGTAAATTCTCTTAGTTCTTTTAATGATATCATCCACGTGTCGGTAGCTCTCAAAATTTTCATGGAAGGTGACGCCTAGGTATTTTATTCTGTCCGACGTCCTAATTAGTTCTATTCTAATAGTCAAATATGGGATGTTTGACTATTGGAATATTTAAGTTAAGAAGACCCCACTTTGTAAAATAGTCCGCCAGTAAAGTCAAGTATGTGTTAACCCTGCTATTAATAGTCCCCACTCTGGCACCCGATGCCGCAATTAAAATGTCGTTAGCATACATAAGTAAAAGATCTCCTCGAGGTGGTTGAGGTATGTTAGATATAAAAATGTTGTATAGGACTGGTCCGAGCAACGACTCCTGCGGCTGAAATTGACATTTCATTAGACCGAAAGTCTCCTAAGCGCACACAAAATGAACGGTTTCTTAAAAAAATTGGCAATCATACGGAATGTGCTCGTACTAAATCCCATATTTAACATTTCGCTTATCAACCAATCATGCCAAACAGTGGCAAACACTTTAGCAAAATCAAACTTGCAGAAATTTAAGGGCTTCTGTTATTCAATCCCCTGGCAACGAAGTTCGTAGTACCATCAGTGTGTGCGATGTCGAAAGTCCACTTCTAAAACCAAATTGGAAGTCTCCCAAAATGTTCCTGTCAGTTAAAACGTCATTTAGTTTTGCCAGGAGAAAGAATTTAAATAGCTTTCCAAAGGCTCATTTGAATTAGACCTTGGCTTCAATATAGGAACAACCAAAGCCTTTCCCCTTTCGAAAAATAACTAATGTTGAAGCAAAATAAAATAAATCAAAGTGTGTCAACATTACCACCATAGTCAACACTCCTCCCGTCAGCTGTCAAAGTTCTTTAAAAAATTTAAAAGGTGTCCTGTCCAACGTCGAGACAACCTCCCGCACATTCGCACAAAATGAATTTTACTGCAAACTCGATAATTGCTGGCAAACCGGAAAGAAACGATTTGCTAGCAGATTAGCCATTCAAGCATTGTCAGAAACAACTCCGTCATCAGTGGTAACCAAATTTCTAACAGCTGGTCGATCGAGTAGTCCCGCCGCCGATTTAACATTTCTGGATTTAATGTTATTCAGTGTAAAAAGTTCGTCCAATGGACCCGTTCAAAAGTTGCTATTATTTTTTTCCAAATTTCTCACGTCCGCTTTCAAGATGTTACGTCTACCTTGATCTTTGCATCGGTGGTCAATAAATTTTAAAATGTTTAATGATAGCTTTTTCAATCCTCTGCTTCTTGTGGAGACTTTCGGTATTGAGTCCTCCATAGCGTAATGGAAAGTGCCTTCCATAGTCCCAATACAGTCGTCTATCTCTGTCTCAGTCACATTTCTGTAAAACGGTACCCCACATCCAGCCAGATTTATGGGCAATCTGTTAGTAAATTTGCGCTTATCTATTCAGTCATAGTCATACCAAGTAGGTCGTTTCCGATTCATGCAGTCATAGGATAGGAAAAAAACAATTTCTACAGCTTTGTGCTCCAATTCATAGTCCAATGTCCTAAGTAAATTGGTTGTTGCTGTAGTGATATTTACAGATGTCAGAAAACGTCAATATAAGATGACAAAACTGGATTTATCTTTGCCGGTCCATCACTCTGTCGTATTTCCAGATCAGGATTTGAAAGTAAAAGCTCTCAAAGATTACGTTCGCTTGGATTGATACACAATTATCCCCAATAGGGATGCCTTGCATTGAAATTAGCTCCAATGACCACACTGGAATTACGCGAAAGCAGCTGGACTGAATCAAAGTCTGCCGCAGTAAGTGTTACTAGGCTTAAGGTACATTGAAACCGCAATCAAGTCAGCAGCGTTCAACCTTCGAATACGTACATCCGTACTTTCAATCAAGTCATCCCTAACGAGGACAGCCGTACCCCCTCCACGTCCGTTTTGTCGGTAACCAGTAATATCAAGTTTATGTCGAGAACTCAAACAGTGCTCAGTAATCAGCAAAATATCCGGTTTATGTAGTATGAGGATTAAACTCAGGTAGTGTCGTCTATGTTTGGAAAATAATTTTATAAAAATAATTTTAAGTGAGTTATCCATCGTGTTGTAATGTCAAAAGCATGCCAAGGCGGGAACGAGATCTGTCGTCGTCATTGTCCAGTTCACGGAATTTTGCCGAGAATCCCCCAATTTTGCCCAACCAGTTCAATAAACCACCGCCAAAGAAACGTCTACAATCCTTATCAATTACGTCATATTGCGCCATAGCAACGCCTAACGAAATGCACGTGCTTTCCAAATTTGTCTCCTACAGAGCCTTTCTCTGGAATAGCACGAGGCAACGCAGCGCTTGCTGCCGCAGCATACCATACGCCAGCCATAATATTACTACGCCCACAAGGTCGAATTTGAGAACGAACTCCGGCCCTGGGTACCTTCCTCACCTCCAACTTACGAAGGAGCTCTAACCTACGCGGACACTCCTTCGAGCTTGCCGCATGTCCCTCAACCCCGCAAATGACACATTTGTGAGGCAAGCCAACTCTCTTAGACACTTGTCCCGTAACAGGGTCGGTGATCAGAGTCTAGCTATCCATTTATCACCTCGCAATCTAATCAGACCAATAATATTTGTATTTTTCTCGAGACAATTTAAATATGCAAAAATTTCATCCTATTCAAATGAATCAGGAAGACCCTCAATCACTACCCTATAAGAAGTATAAGTGTAAAAATTTACTTTAAGGCTTTCTAGCAAAACCTTAACCTTCTAGAAATTTTCAAGAGTGCAAACCTCTATGTTGGCACAACTTTTGCCTAAAATTTTTATGACCTAGTTCTCTATCAATTGTATTTTTAAAATTTATGTCATATGTTGTACTTTCCTTCACCAAATTTTCTTCCTTTGGTCGCATACTTGCTCTTTTGTTGCTACTTGCTACTTTCACGCCACTTGTACCATTCACGCCACTTACACCTTTCTTCTCACTTTGAGTTGCATCACCAGAACTGACTTTATGACTTGCCACTGACCTCACATTTTCCATTTCCAGCTCGTCTTCAAATGAAAATAAGCTATCACAAGACCGCATCTTATCTAGCTGGACCACATCCACATCCTCCGGCCTTTTCTTTAGAGAACCATTTTCATGCACCAGCAAACAGGGCTGCCAGAAGATTTTGATGAAAAGTCTGCACTTTGTAATAAAAAAAATCGGCATTTTCGGCACTTCAGTGGCATAAATAAAATTAAGTACTTGTTGACTTTTTATTTGATTTTTATTGAGAAAAAAAAACAAGAAATAACAAATTCTAATAGTTTTATGGATTTTATAAACATAAATTCAAAAACGAACACAATATTGTTTAAAAAGATATGTAATAAAATAATTCAAGTTAATTTTACAATCTAAATATATGACGCCAGCTGACGAAAGGGACCTAAACTTACCAGGGGTCAAAACTGAGCTATCGATGTTTTTCGATAAAGTACAAAATTCTGGAAAGAACGTAAAAAATCAGGCACAAATCTAAGAAATTTTTGATAATTTCTGTTCAAAAGTATAGTATTTAGGTTAAAGTTGGAAAACAAATTAGTTGTTAAGACTGCCTAATTAAATATGAAATAAAATCTATTTTGTAGTTGATCTCAAAATATCAATTGGTGCAGCAGAAGCTTAAAATTATGTTTTGTTCTTAAAATTAAAATTATGTTTTACCCTGGTAAGATAAGGTCTCTTTCTCCAGCTTGCGTCACATATATGAGCAGTTTTTTTTTTTTTTTTTGAAAGTGGTATAAGTCCACTTTTTAAAAAAACTGAGTTAACGGTAATTTTAATAAGCTATTTTGACATAATATAAACAAAAACAGTTTTGCTGTACAATGCTATCGCACAAATATTTATTTTGAAAGTGGAATAAGTCCATTGAATAGTCTCCAGATTCCGTAATTTAGAGAAGCATTCCCTTGCCAGGGAGTTCTCTAAGGATTGCGCGCCTTCCAAAAATTTCACAGCCTTTTCAATCATAAAGGCATCCAATTGCTCAAAATCAATTGCGCTGTAGATTGACCTACAAGATCGCATGCGAAAAACCCCAGCAGCACCTATGTATGGTCTTAAACCAAGACAAGCAGTCAAAATCAATATCTCCCATCTTCCAAGCCTTTCTATCTGGTGAGAATGAATTCCAAGCAGGAAAGGCGTAGGAGATGAGAGGACGGATGATCAGGCGATATATTAAAAGACGCATTTTGCTATCTAGACCTCCCCTGCGTTTAATGACCCCTTAATACGCAAAGTAAATTCTCTTAGTTCTTTTAATGATATCATCCACGTGTCGGTAGCTCTCAAAATTTTCATGGAAGGTGACGCCTAGGTATTTTATTCTGTCCGACGTCCTAATTAGTTCTATTCTAATAGTCAAATATGGGATGTTTGACTATTGGAATATTTAAGTTAAGAAGACCCCACTTTGTAAAATAGTCCGCCAGTAAAGTCAAGTATGTGTTAACCCTGCTATTAATAGTCCCCACTCTGGCACCCGATGCCGCAATTAAAATGTCGTTAGCATACATAAGTAAAAGATCTCCTCGAGGTGGTTGAGGTATGTCAGATATAAAAATGTTGTATAGGACTGGTCCGAGCAACGACTCCTGCGGCTGAAATTGACATTTCATTAGACCGAAAGTCTCCTAAGCGCACACAAAATGAACGGTTTCTTAAAAAAATTGGCAATCATACGGAATGTGCTCGTACTAAATCCCATATTTAACATTTCGCTTATCAACCAATCATGCCAAACAGTGGCAAACACTTTAGCAAAATCAAACTTGCAGAAATTTAAGGGCTTCTGTTATTCAATCCCCTGGCAACGAAGTTCGTAGTACCATCAGTGTGTGCGATGTCGAAAGTCCACTTCTAAAACCAAATTGGAAGTCTCCCAAAATGTTCCTGTCAGTTAAAACGTCATTTAGTTTTGCCAGGAGAAAGAATTTAAATAGCTTTCCAAAGGCTCATTTGAATTAGACCTTGGCTTCAATATAGGAACAACCAAAGCCTTTCCCCTTTCGAAAAATAACTAATGTTGAAGCAAAATAAAATAAATCAAAGTGTGTCAACATTACCACCATAGTCAACACTCCTCCCGTCAGCTGTCAAAGTTCTTTAAAAAATTTAAAAGGTGTCCTGTCCAACGTCGAGACAACCTCCCGCACATTCGCACAAAATGAATTTTACTGCAAACTCGATAATTGCTGGCAAACCGGAAAGAAACGATTTGCTAGCAGATTAGCCATTCAAGCATTGTCAGAAACAACTCCGTCATCAGTGGTAACCAAATTTCTAACAGCTGGTCGATCGAGTAGTCCCGCCGCCGATTTAACATTTCTGGATTTAATGTTATTCAGTGTAAAAAGTTCGTCCAATGGACCCGTTCAAAAGTTGCTATTATTTTTTTCCAAATTTCTCACGTCCGCTTTCAAGATGTTACGTCTACCTTGATCTTTGCATCGGTGGTCAATAAATTTTAAAATGTTTAATGATAGCTTTTTCAATCCTCTGCTTCTTGTGGAGACTTTCGGTATTGAGTCCTCCATAGCGTAATGGAAAGTGCCTTCCATAGTCCCAATACAGTCGTCTATCTCTGTCTCAGTCACATTTCTGTAAAACGGTACCCCACATCCAGCCAGATTTATGGGCAATCTGTTAGTAAATTTGCGCTTATCTATTCAGTCATAGTCATACCAAGTAGGTCGTTTCCGATTCATGCAGTCATAGGATAGGAAAAAAACAATTTCTACAGCTTTGTGCTCCAATTCATAGTCCAATGTCCTAAGTAAATTGGTTGTTGCTGTAGTGATATTTACAGATGTCAGAAAACGTCAATATAAGATGACAAAACTGGATTTATCTTTGCCGGTCCATCACTCTGTCGTATTTCCAGATCAGGATTTGAAAGTAAAAGCTCTCAAAGATTACGTTCGCTTGGATTGATACACAATTATCCCCAATAGGGATGCCTTGCATTGAAATTAGCTCCAATGACCACACTGGAATTACGCGAAAGCAGCTGGACTGAATCAAAGTCTGCCGCAGTAAGTGTTACTAGGCTTAAGGTACATTGAAACCGCAATCAAGTCAGCAGCGTTCAACCTTCGAATACGTACATCCGTACTTTCAATCAAGTCATCCCTAACGAGGACAGCCGTACCCCCTCCACGTCCGTTTTGTCGGTAACCAGTAATATCAAGTTTATGTCGAGAACTCAAACAGTGCTCAGTAATCAGCAAAATATCCGGTTTATGTAGTATGAGGATTAAACTCAGGTAGTGTCGTCTATGTTTGGAAAATAATTTTATAAAAATAATTTTAAGTGAGTTATCCATCGTGTTGTAATGTCAAAAGCATGCCAAGGCGGGAACGAGATCTGTCGTCGTCATTGTCCAGTTCACGGAATTTTGCCGAGAATCCCCCAATTTTGCCCAACCAGTTCAATAAACCACCGCCAAAGAAACGTCTACAATCCTTATCAATTACGTCATATTGCGCCATAGCAAAGCCTAACGAAATGCACGTGCTTTCCAAATTTGTCTCCTACAGAGCCTTTCTCTGGAATAGCACGAGGCAACGCAGCGCTTGCTGCCGCAGCATACCATACGCCAGCCATAATATTACTACGCCCACAAGGTCGAATTTGAGAACGAACTCCGGCCCTGGGTACCTTCCTCACCTCCAACTTACGAAGGAGCTCTAACCTACGCGGACACTCCTTCGAGCTTGCCGCATGTCCCTCAACCCCGCAAATGACACATTTGTGAGGCAAGCCAACTCTCTTAGACACTTGTCCCGTAACAGGGTCGGTGATCAGAGTCTAGCTATCCATTTATCACCTCGCAATCTAATCAGACCAATAATATTTGTATTTTTCTCGAGACAATTTAAATATGCAAAAATTTCATCCTATTCAAATGAATCAGGAAGACCCTCAATCACTACCCTATAAGAAGTATAAGTGTAAAAATTTACTTTAAGGCTTTCTAGCAAAACCTTAACCTTCTAGAAATTTTCAAGAGTGCAAACCTCTATGTTGGCACAACTTTTGCCTAAAATTTTGATGACCTAGTTCTCTATCAATTGTATTTTTAAAATTTATGTCATATGTTGTACTTTCCTTCACCAAATTTTCTTCCTTTGGTCGCATACTTGCTCTTTTGTTGCTACTTGCTACTTTCACGCCACTTGTACCATTCACGCCACTTACACCTTTCTTCTCACTTTGAGTTGCATCACCAGAACTGACTTTATGACTTGCCACTGACCTCACATTTTCCATTTCCAGCTCGTCTTCAAATGAAAATAAGCTATCACAAGACCGCATCTTATCTAGCTGGACCACATCCACATCCTCCGGCCTTTTCTTTAGAGAACCATTTTCATGCACCAGCAAACAGGGCTGCCAGAAGATTTTGATGAAAAGTCTGCACTTTGTAATAAAAAAAATCGGCATTTTCGGCACTTCAGTGGCATAAATAAAATTAAGTACTTGTTGACTTTTTATTTGATTTTTATTGAGAAAAAAAAACAAGAAATAACAAATTCTAATAGTTTTATGGATTTTATAAACATAAATTCAAAAACGAACACAATATTGTTTAAAAAGATATGTAATAAAATAATTCAAGTTAATTTTACAATCTAAATATATGACGCCAGCTGACGAAAGGGACCTAAACTTACCAGGGGTCAAAACTGAGCTATCGATGTTTTTCGATAAAGTACAAAATTCTGGAAAGAACGTAAAAAATCAGGCACAAATCTAAGAAATTTTTGATAATTTCTGTTCAAAAGTATAGTATTTAGGTTAAAGTTGGAAAACAAATTAGTTGTTAAGACTGCCTAATTAAATATGAAATAAAATCTATTTTGTAGTTGATCTCAAAATATCAATTGGTGCAGCAGAAGCTTAAAATTATGTTTTGTTCTTAAAATTAAAATTATGTTTTACCCTGGTAAGATAAGGTCTCTTTCTCCAGCTTGCGTCACATATATGAGCAGTTTTTTTTTTTTTTTTTGAAAGTGGTATAAGTCCACTTTTTAAAAAAACTGAGTTAACGGTAATTTTAATAAGCTATTTTGACATAATATAAACAAAAACAGTTTTGCTGTACAATGCTATCGCACAAATATTTATTTTGAAAGTGGAATAAGTCCATTCCTAATAATTGTAATTAAATCAATTTTCTTATTGCTAATTTAATGTACGCTGCTGCAGATGTTACTAACGCCCGTTTCACACTATAATACTGAGTATTGTATTGGATTTTTTAATAAATAAATCAAATAAGAACTGTTGTGATTGTTAACAAATCTAACGTTTTCACATTATCACACTTCAAATAAAATTTAAAATCAAGCAAAGGAACAAGCCGAGTCGAAACATTGAACAGCAGCGGTTAAGATTTTTTTATTTAATTTTTTTAATTTACCATACGTAGTATAAGGTAAAGTATAGTAATCATGAACAAATTCGTGGTCGACATTTTGACGGATTTATACGTTTTGAGGTCTCCTGAATCCATTTTGACTATTTTCGCGATGAGGTCTGTGGGTGGGTGGGTGTGTATGCCACTATTTTTGTGGAGTTTGTACAGGTCATACTGTTTGACATATCAAAATGAAATTTAGTATGTGCCTTTGGCATATGGAGATGAAGAGCTGCATAGTTTTTGGGCATATTCGGGAGAGGGCAAGGGGTAGTTTTCTAACCCCCAAATTTTGTGAACGCTCTACTGGTCATACCGTATGATATATTAAAACGAAATTTAGTACGTGCCTTTATTATATGGAGATAAAGAGTTGTGTAAAATAATCGGGAAGGGGAAAGGGGTAGTTTACTTACTCCCAAATTTTGTAAACGCTCTATAGGTCATACCGTATGACATAACAGAATGAAATTCAGTATGTGCCTTTGGGCATAATCGGGAAGGGGCAAGGGGTAGTTTACTTAACACCCCAAACCAAAAATAATCAATTTTTCGATTCGAATATACTTTGAACTTTTATTATTTATGTAATATATCCATAAAAATATCTGTTTCCATTGGGTATGGTAAAGTTGAGTGTAGGCCACTCCAGTTTTTTTTATTTATTTATTATTTTATTTGAAAAAAAAGGAAGACCAAAAAACCTCAGCAAAATTAATATGTTGTCACTTTATAAAACTTCAAGAAGCATAATAAGAGAAAATTATTACGATATGATAAGTTTGTTACTTTATATACCAACTATTCATCATAAATACTTCAATTTTTATTATTATTATTGTTTACTCAACAAAGTTTGGTTTGATACTAGTGTTAACTAAAAACGAATGTTGGAAGTAAAACAAATAAACAAAAAGTAACTTTCAATGATAACCGAAGGTTAGCTGAAGGAACAACAAAATATAAGGTGGTAAATATTAAAAGTAAAAATATTCAACAAGAGGTATTGATAATTGAATACAAGTTTTCTCGTATTCCTTTATCTGGGTTTGGTTGGTTAAATAGATGATGCTTACAACTTAACACTACCCTAAGTAGATTAGATACAAGAATGCTGATGACGGACGTGGCTGTCTAGAAAATGTGCATTCCGCTCCTGCTGGTGTCTAAAAATTAAAGTTTCCCAATTTTTCTTTAATATTATCACCTAATTTGTAATTTAGTTAATTCTTTCTTAGAGAGAATAGAAACGAACTTAAGCTTGATTATAAATTTCATTGTATGTAATACATAAACAGTTCGACTAATAATAATTAAAAATTTCAACATTAATTATTTAGGCTAAGTTCTTAATTATAAAGAGATAAAGAAAAATTAGATACCAGCAAAGCAGAATGCATTTTCTAGACAGCTACGTCCGTCATCACTACTCTTCGTATCGATCTACCCGGTAGTTTCAATTGTAATTAATTTTCTATTTAAACAAAATTTTCAAAGAAATAGAATAAGAGAAATTTTTAATTTTACATTTATTTCATAGGAGATAGAGCTTTTTGAAATTGTTTTACACTTGTAAACTCTATTTTCTTTTTATAACGAGTGATTTTTTAAGAGCTTGAGAACTTTTTTTTTTAAAAAAACGCATAAAATTTGCTAAATCTCATCGGTTCTTTATTTGAAACGTTAGATTGGTCCATGACATTTACTTTTTGAAGATAATTTCATTTAAATGTTGACCGCGGCTGCGTCTTAGGTGGTCCATTCGGAAAGTCCAATTTTGGGCAACTTTTTCGAGCATTTCGGCCGGAATAGCCCGAATTTCTTTGAAAATGTTGTCTTCCAAAGCTGGAATAGTTGCTGGCTTATTTCTGTAGACTTTAGACTTGACGTAGCTGGTTGCTCTTCACTCCAAATGCGGCAATTTTGCTTATTTACGTAGCCATTCAACCAGAAATGAGCCTCATCGCTGAACAAAATTTGTCACATTTGAACATTTCGAACCGAACACTGATTTTGGTAATAAAATTCAATGATTTGCAAGCGTTGCTCGTTAGTAAGTCTATTCATGATGAAATGTCAAAGCATACTGAGCATCTTTCTCTTTGGCACCATGTCTGAAATCTCACGTGATCTGTCAAATACTAATGCATGAAAATCCTAACCTCAAAAAAATCACCCATTATTATACTACCAAGTAAACATTTTTCTTTATTTTTATTCTCTTTATATATTTTCTTTTATTTGAAAATGGTATATATCTGTCTTGCTATTAGCTAACCTTTGGTTAGCAATTAACAAAATTAGATATTTTTTATTTTACAAAGGCAGATATATACCATTTTCAAATAAACGAAAATATATCAAGAGAATAAAAATAAAGAAAAATGTTTACTTGGTATAAAAAGAAAATAGAGTTTACAAGTGTAAAACAATTTCAAAAAGCTCTATCTCCTATGAAATAAATGTAAAATTAAAAATTTCTCTTATTCTATTTCTTTGATAAGTTTGTTTAAATAGAAAATTAATTACAATTGAAACTACCGGGTAGATCGATACGAAGAGTAGTGATGACGGACGTAGCTGTCTATAAAATGCATTCTGCTTTGCTGGTATCTAATTTTTCTTTATCTCTTTAAAATTAAGAACTTAAGCCTAAATAATTAATTTATTAATTCAAAAATAGTTCAAATAAAATTCATATAGATTTAATTTTATTATTCTATATGACATATGAATTTAATAAACTTAGTTTGACAATCAAACCGTTTGCGAGAGCTTTTTTATATACAAATTTACGCAGTTATTAATAATATTGCAAATTTCAGATTTTAATATTAAATGTTTGGAAAAAATTCCCAAAAATTGGCAAAAATATAACGATATGATAAGTTTGTTACTTTTCATAATAAATACTTCAATATGCTAACTGAAAAAGAAAATTAACGAAATAATTTTCATTTTTATATTTTTAATATAACTGAAATTAACTCTTAATAAACTTGGTTATTCGTGTATTTAAATGTCTTATTTTAACTATTATTTTTTACACAAAAATTCACTTTATTAAAACTTATGTCTATAAAAATATGGACTTAAATTTGCTCCTGTTTTTATTTCTTGAAATATGTTATTTTTGAAAATGGTATACGTCCATGTGAGCTATAAAAAACGTGTATTTTTCCAAATAATTTTATTAGTTAGTATTATTTCATAATAAAATTTAATATGTGTATAGTGTAAAAAAAACATCACTCGAATTGACTAAAGTTGACCAATATTTTTAAATTGATTCAAACGTAAACCCTTTAATATCTCAATATATGAAAAAATGGACTTATGCCACTTTCAAAAAAACTAGTTCATATATTTCAGCAATTCGTTACCAAAAATTACAGAAATTAGTTTTATTCTTTGTTAATACTTCTTCAAATTCAAGAAAATGTAATAGTCTAAACAATTCGGAAAAATTCTTAAGGATTAAAATAGATTTAATTTTATTATTCTATATGATATATGGATTTAATAAACTTAGTTTGACAATCAAACCGTTTCCGAGATCTTTTTTATATATAAATTTACGCATTTATTAATAATATTGCAAATTTCAGATTTAAATATTAAATGTTTGGCAAAAATTCCCAAATCAATTGATTTGATAAAATCTTCCATTTTTTTTTTACCAAAAATCGGCAATCAACATTTTTTGAATTTTTAGTGTAAAAAACGACAAAATGGCGAAAAATCGGCACTTTTGGCAGCCCTGCCAGCCAACCAATTTTTGTATCGGCATCATTAAATGTTTCCACCAAAACCGCATATAATTTCACCAGCTCCTCAATCTCGGCATTACCAATTCCTATTTTTTCCGTTCCCCTTTTTAGATGAAGAATCTTCATCCATTGTGGATGATTTATTCATTTATATACCCCCAGTGGGCTTAAATGTATATACAAATTCAATACAATATACAATTTTTTCTAAAGTGTTCGAAAAAAACTTTTTGTTTGCCTTCTATGGGCTTCTCAAAAATTCAAATGTTAGTAAAAAATTGTTAGTAATGTTTAACGAAAAGTCTTGCGTGGACAACAGTGGCAAACAGTGCGTAAGTTTAAAAGCGGACAAAAGTGATAAAAGTTATAAATAAACAAAAAATAAAGTAGTAAATCGTGTGCGTACCTGCGACACACAACAGTTGCCTAAGTACCTGTCAAACAGGTTACAAAACAACAACCCTTATTTGGGGCAATTGAAATGGAGGACGATGAGAGCCTGAATCAAAACAAAAAACGGCTAAGAGTTGGTAGCGCTGAAGGTAGGAATGATCAGTTAGACATCCTTATTAGAAGAGTTGCCTACCTAGAGGAAGAAAATAAGAGGCTGTAAAAACGCCTTGATAAAACTGAGAATAGAACTGCTCACACCGATATCAGTGAGAGTAGCGATAGCAGTGAGAGCGATGACAATATGACGATCGAAGAAGAGATGCCAGAAAATGTGATGAGGTACCAGCAGCATTTGCCTCAATTAAAGAAGGCGAGTGTGCAGCCCACTAAAAACAACAGGGTTGCAAAGGAAGTTCCAGTGCCAAGCCAGAAGCAGGCAGAAGTCAGCAGCCGAAAAAATGATAAGAGTAAGTCTGTTCCTGTTGTAACTTGCTATAATATTAAGTACATTAGCAATAAGCTATATAGTGTTTTAGGACATAAAGAATATAATATCAAAATCTTAGGTAGACACGTATCTAACATAGGGGTATGTACACTTGAGGATTTTGACAAACTTAAAAAAATGCTTAACGAAGAGGGGGTAAATTTCTATACCCACACACCAAAGTCGGAAAGGCCATTTTCCGTTGTTGCTAAGGGTCTTTCTGAATCTTTCGATGTAGAAGAGGTTAGGGAGTACATTAATGGTCTCCAAATTAAAAAGAGAATTGTAGGCCTTCACAAACTAGGGGGCGATAGGTGGCTGTTTCAGCTTGGTAGGGAGTCCGACCTTAAAGGATTCCGAAACATTAGGTATATCCTACACTGTAGAGTGAGCATGGAGAAGCACGTTCGTCGGGACATCATCCAATGTTTTAATTGCCAAAGATTTGGTCATATTGCGCATAACTGCAATATGCCATTAAGGTGTGTAAAATGCGGCGGCTCTCATGGACCCGCAAAATGTCCGATCCCCCAAAGGACAAGAATAACGATGAAAGTGAGGGTCACGTGGCAAGCTCGAAAGACTGCCCGAAACGAGTACAACTTCTCCGGAAGATAGCCTCGAAAAGGAATGTTACTACTACCAGTAGGCAAATTCCGTTGAACGCTGGAAGAACCGTAAATGGTTTCTCCTATGCTGCCGCCGCCAGGACAGTGGCGAGCGCACTTTCCCAGGTCGACAGGAACGCTAGTAGTGGGAGAACGATTCCACATTCTGGTTCTTCAAAACCACACTTAATTGTAGGCTTGTCTTTAGCTTCTGCTGGTGCCAAATTTGGCACAATTGACAATGATTATAGACGACTCTTCGGTAGTGGTTTACTTAATTGTTTAGGAAAGTTGAAGGGTTTTGCGCGTGAGTACAGGAGGCTTAGAAATTATGAGGAGAAATCTCGGGCTTTGCTTGGGATGCTAATTTCAATTCAGCAAGATGACTAATTTACTAAAGTGTATATTTATTAACGTAAATTCCCTCGTGTCAAGGCACAAAAGGCATTTTCCTAACTTATTTCTGAGAGAACATCGGCCAGATGTTCTTCTTGTAGCAGAGCATAAACTGAGCGGGCGTGGAGGAGGGACGGCCGTACTTATAAGGGACAATTTTTGTGCCAATAGAATTAACTTTGACCTTGGTTGTATCGAGAATACTGCTGTAAGGATAAACAAGGCTGACGGCAGTGTAATGACTGTTATATCTGTATACTTGCGACCGCAGGATACACTTTCGATTAACGATCTTGATCCCATCCTTGACGTGTCTTCTCGAGGAGGTCTTATTGTTGGGGGAGACTTAAATGCTAAGCATACCTTTTGCGGTGGTGGCTTTTGCAATCCTAGCGGCCGCGTTCTCTACGATTTCCTTTTGTCATGCCCAAATATGGATATTCATAAAACCGCTGGTCCGACACGTGTAGTCGGAACTTCTTCATCTTATTTAGATATTTGTATGACATCATCTGATATTTCGTTGGGACCATCTTCTGCTAGTGGCCTTAGAACAATACCTTTTGAGTCCGATCACCTTGCGGTGGAAATTCTTATTGAGAGTGGGGACCTTCAGTATAGAACGGAACCTTCCCTTTTTAATTTTGGCCTTATGAATAGGGATCAGTTCAATAGAATTTTATCACAGGAGCTTGCGGGAAGCACACTTCCAATTGACCGCAACGTTTCTCTCCAGGAAATCGATACTTGCATTGAAACGATGAACATTGCTTTCAAAAATGCAATGGAGGGATTAATACCTAGAATACCACCTGGTAATAAGGGGTTATTGAAGCTCCCGCCAAATATACTACACCTCATCTCAGAAAAGAAGGGCTTAGGAGAATATTGTATAGAACCCCCGATCAGGGAAGATCTCTAATTCTTAAAGCAGATATTCGAAACTTGAACAGAATTATCCAGGGCGCTATTGCTGAATTTGAGGATAACTACTGGACAAATTATTTACAAAAAATTCGTATAAACAACAAAACATTTCGTCAGGTAAAAAGAGCAGCTGGTATTCGGAAAAGAACCATCGTTAGGGAATTGGTCGACCCTGGGGAGATTTCTCTTACAGCTGATACTGACAAAGCTGAACTGTTAGCTGATCGCTTCTGCGACGTTCACAGTGGAGGTAGTGACTTGCGCACAGCTTCCTTTGAGGCCACTGTAGTTCGAGAAGTCTCAACATTGTCTGGCCATGAGCCATCTTTGACCTTTGGACACTAAATCATGGCTGATGGTACTGGAAATTACGACTCTCACTCCGAAGAGTATGAGGTTTTAACACCACTCGATATTGGCAACGCTCTTAAAGTAAGAGCGAATAAAAAATTCAGCGGAGGGGATAAAATACCCGACTTTGTTCTGAAAAAGACAAATATGGAAACATGGCGATATTTGGCAATTCTCATTAATCATTGCCTAAATATAGGATATTTTCCAGTAAGATGGAAAGAGGCTTTAGTGGTCCCTATTCATAAAACTGGATCAGATCCTAAAGTGCCTGGGAGTTATAGACCAATATCCGTACTATCCGCATTTGGAAAATTAATGGAATGGTTTTTGTTATCGAAGATACGCTGCAAAATTGATGAAGGTGGTATTCTAAAAGACTTCCAATTTGGTTTTAGAAGCAGTCATTCAACTTCCCATACTCTCATGGTATTTGGGGATTACGTTGCTAGAGGACTTAATAAGAGATATGCCACTTTGGCCGCTAGTCTAGACTTTGCAAAGGCTTTTGACACTGCATGGCAGAACGGAATTGTTTATAAAATGATAGGCTTAGCATTCGATAGGAACATTTGTAGAATGGTGGCTGATTTTCTAAAGAATCGCTCTTTCAGAGTTAAGGTTGGTGATAGTATTTCTGAAGTTAGGACCATAGCCGCGGGTGTACCACAAGGCTCTTTACTTGGCCCCGTGCTGTACAAAGTATTTGTCTCTGATATACCCCAGCCACCCACTGGGGATGTTTTACTAGCATATGCTGACGACATGCTAATAGCAGCAAGTGGACCGAGAGCGCGTACAAAATGGGGCCTGAGGCTTAATATTGATAAGACTGACGGCATCGTTATTAAAGGCAAGCGGGGCCGTCTCTACCGCAACCTAAGGGGTTATATCCCTAATTTGTATATTGGTAGGGAACCCATAAAAATAACAGATAGGATGAAATATCTAGGTGTCGTATTCCAGGAAAATTTTGAATTCTATAGGCATATGGATTTTATACTAGAAAGAGTGAAAAAGATATATGTATCACAGAGTGCTTCGTCGACGAGCAGGACTCAGCACTAGAGTTAGGCTGCTTTTGTATCGGCAAATAATTAGACCTCTAATATCCTACGCATTTCCAGTTTGGTATGGGATATCCTCTCATCAAATGGAGAGGCTTAGGATATGGGAGAGAAGGATTTTGTCGTCTTGTCTTGGTCTGTTCCCTAGAATGTGTTCTGACGGAATTTTTCGACGACCTTCTTGTAGGAGAATATATAGTGCTATTGACTTTGGGAGAATTGACGCTTTTTTGATTGGGTCAGCCATTAAATTTCTAGAGCGAGCATCAACCTTAGACAATAGCATTGTGTCAGAATGTTTTCAAAGACCTAACGAGCTACAGACTATACGGGAATATAAATATTATTCTCCCGTAAATCTTTTAGCAATGAAGGATGGGGGCCTTCTATATAGGGATGACGACCTCTTATTTTATCATAGAAAGGTAAACACCCTTGATATTAACAATTTAGTGTACAACACAGAGCAGTAGAATTTAATTCAATTAGCTTTAAAATATTGAATATTTAAGACACAAAGTCTTGTTCTATTTGTGTTATTAGTTTTAAGTATCATTTAGTTTGTAATTTTTCATCTAGCTTGTAAGATCTATAAGAGCTTGTTCTGTTGTATATCCTTTTTCAGACAATTAAAAAAAATATATTTAAAATATGTAAGAAATGTATACGGCCTAGCTGTAATTTAAACTTAACCAAACGTAATTAAGATTTAGATACGTACTCAGTACACTATTAAATATAGAATAAGAAATGTAGTTTAAGAAACAATGTAAAATGACTATTTGGATTCAATAAATATTACCTATTTAGTAATGTGTAACAAAATATTAAATAATATATATGTAAATGTTTCTTTTCTAAGCGTCTCTCCATTTTTTTTTTTTTTTTTTTTTTTCTTTAATATTTTTTTTATCACGATCACGGCTGCCAGATTTGACGATTTATCTTTATTTTAATGATTTTGTTCCAAGAAATTTCAAAATTCCAATTTGTTGATTTTTTCTTAAAAAAATAACGATTTTTACAATGCCAAAAATATGAGTGTTTTAAAATATAAGGTTTTATATTTTTCGATTTCAATTTTTGTGGTAATTATAGTAAAAAAATGGTCAGTTCATAGGGGATTGTTGTTCGCTTTCCAATATTATGTGTACAATTCATTAGATATGTTTTTTGTTAACTTCCAGTGATAGGAGTATTGATAACTCCCAAACATTTTATCAATAGAATTTATGGTCAAATTTCAACTTAAATTTAATGTATTAAACACATAGACAACAGCAGGCTACAGACTGGCAAAAATAAAATACACACATTAATAGTAAAACGATTATTTTGAAGTCATCAAAGCTACATGAACACCGTTGTGGTTGTAGTCAAATTAGGGTAATTTGTTTATCGGGAAATTGCCGATTCTTTCTTAAATTGACCTAGCAGCCCTGATAACGATCCTTCCCCTACGAAGTTTCAAACACTACTAATGATTTTCAAACTATCTGAATAAAAACACAGATTTGTATACCCAAAATTAATTAAACCAAATGAGAAGTTTATTAAGTCTAGAAAGCAAGAAAATTCAAATTTCTACACAAACTAAAAACTTTACTTTTATTTTTCTTTTGTTTAGAAATTAGATTTTTCTTTGTTTCTAGACTTAAACAACTTGCCATTTGGTTTATTAAATTTTAAGCATAAGAATCTGGGATTTTATTCAGAAAATTTTGAAAAATCCACTGACGAGCTGGTTAAGCACCAGTAAAATGGATATATGGATATGCTGTCCCCACAGTAATACGTTAGGATTAATATATTTTTTTAAATAAATATTTTATGATTCTTTCATAAAATATTTATTTAATAAATTTTGAAGGAGTTATACGCGTTTAAAAATAAATAATGTTACTAAATAGATATTTTGTTTAAAGCAAAATTTTTTTTTCGTGTCTAGTATCAATTTCACCTACAACAAATTCAATTTTTTGAACCATGAATTGCTAGCTAGATAAAAACACGTTCTTATTCTTCAAACGATTGAAGCACGCTGTATAAATATTTAAAAATATAATAATGCGAAAGTAGTTAGAAACGATAATTACCTAAAACAATTATTTCTATTGGAGTAGTGAGTATTAAGAGATATTTAACATCATTAATAAAAACTCCAGGTTTCGGCTTTACCAAACCCACACTGATTATAAGATGACTAAGCCCATCGTAATATGCAACATCCCGAGACTGTTCATAAGTCCATATCTAAAATAAACATAATTATATATTATTTTATTCTTTTTTTTTTTTTTTTTTGTCATTACTTACATAGATTTCCGAATCAATAGTTAACCAAGCTCTTCCTATTTCTGGAAAAAGTCCCATCATGCAATGGCACTTTATATCTGAATAATTCAAATCGAATATAAATTACATTAAAAACAGTTTACATATAAAGATAAATTTTAACTGTCAGTTGGGGCAATTTAGGAAAAGTGAACAGCAAAAAAGAACTGGATTCTGAAAATTTGCCTAATTGTGAATAAAAAAGTTCTGTTTATAATTTGGTTCTTTTCATTTATAAAATTTTTAATTTGGATAATCCAGTAGTCTTTTTAAAAGTTTTAAAAATATCTTTCAGGTGGTGCTAAAATTAAAAAAAATAACCCATTAAGAACCGATGACATTTTTGAATGTACATTTTTATATAATACGTAGAAAATTTTTAAGAATCGGAGCAAGTGTTGGTTATAGGAGAAAATCATCTAGCCCGGACGAAAGCCGGCTGTGTAGGAAATCTTTAGTAAGCGATGCCGGTGTTGGTCATACCATAGAGGAGAAAATTCTTGCGCTATGCAGAAAAACTTTGGAAAGTGAAGCCGGTGTTGGTCATACCAAAGAGGAGAAAATCCTTGCGTCCGGCCGAAGGACTGCTATGCAAAAATCTTTAGTAAGAGTAGCCGGTGTTGGTCATTTCATACAGGAGAAAATTCTTACGCCCGAACGATGGCCGGTTATGTATAAAATTTTAAGTAAGCGAAGTCGGTGTTGGTGTTGGTGTTCGAATTAAGAGTTTTATTTGTTGTATATTTTTCTTTATTGATTATTTAAATAAAAAATCGCTTTTTCCTCTAAAGAGAGTCAATTAAAAATTTGCACAGTGGTCATATCTACGCACTGTAAAATTTTTACATTATTTTCTCTGTTTCGCAAAAATACAATTTAATCACTCTTCTTGATATGAATGTGTAGTTTTTTTGCTTTTGCTGAAAATTTCTAATTTTGAGTTGACTCTTTTTAGAGGAACAAGTTGCATATGTGTGTACGTATTACTGTACTTAATAGTGTAGCAATTTAAAAAAACAACGAATTGCTTCGGCTTTGAATGGCTTAATTTAATTTTATAAATTTTTAGCACCACCTGAAAGATATTCACCCTTATTCTGTTTGGCGTTGGCAACATCGTCGTCGATTTTGAGGCAACATCACTATAACACAACATCAATGTTAATTTGGTATCCCTAACAATGTTGTGACGACGTTGCCAGTTTATCGATAAAGTTAATAAAATACACCACACATATCAAATCCTTGAACCAAATAATTCATTTTGGTTTATGTTTTCGTTAAAATGGTTTATGAAAAATTTAAAGTATATAAAACAAAGTGTATAAATTAAAATAAAGGTGTTTACATTAAAATAAAAATATTTTCTATTTCCGATGGAAAACATCTCAAAGAAAAATTAAACATCTTTAAAATATCATCAGGTAAAAAGTTATTGGTAAATTAAAAGACGCCATTGATGTCAAAATTTTATCTAAAACGCTGAATGCCATGAAATGGAAAGCTATTCCAAAGTATGGATAAAGATCGATATGACACATGCTAAAAAAAGAAAGTCAAACTGCATCTTTTGATGGGCGGACTTGCATACATTTTAGCCATGTCAAAAACACCAATATCTGTATTTACTAAACGTGAGCATAAAACGGCTTGTTAAACTAACTTTATAATGTTCAATAATGAATTGGTCTCTTTTTTCTTTCACTTGTTTTCATGTGTACACAAATATTGCTGTGCTCTTAAATAAAAGCATACAATAGCATTTGCTCTTCTTCCAACCAATGCAATATTTGTTGTTATTTGAAATAAAATTTCAGTAGTGAATATTTTGTTTCAATAGTGTCTCTTGATATGAAATACTGTTATAACAGACAACATATATGTAAATGTATGATGTTAAAAGCAAGGGTTTGTACTTTGTATTTTTTTATTTATTTTATATTAATTCGCGCGTTGAGTGGTTGAAAATAGAAAAAAATAATTTAATATCTATAAAGTAGATGCATATGTTTATTTCATTATGGATATAGCTGCAAGTATTAATTATTATAATAAATGTATATGTACATTAAATTATGTTTCTACATTCAAATATTGATGAAAAATGTATTAATCACGTTTTAGAAAAAGAACTGTAATTTCAAATCATTTTTTTATTATTAATATTTTTAGTTTTAATCAATAGGTTTGTTCGAGTGCAAAACTAGTAAAAACAGAAATTTAAAAAATATTCTCAAAATAAAAACTTTCATGAAAAATTCACAAAAACGGAAAAGAGTAAAAATCAACTTCCTTTCATACAATTCAAAAAATTTCATTTGAAAAAAATTGAATTATAAAAACAAAAATTTAAAACACAAACAATTTTTCATTTTATTATTTTTGCTCGAAAAAAATTTTAAAAGCAAAAACTAGCAAAAGAGAAAAATTTTTTCAAATAATTTCTCTTGCATTTCTTACTACTTTTGAATTTTTTTTGAATATTCGAACGACTTTCAATTAAAAAAATTATAACAATTTTAAAAATAGTAAAAATATCAGGCATTCGAACAAACCAAATACATTTTTATTATTCATAAGTTTTTGTTTCATTTGTTCTTATTCCAGAAACTGTAGTAGCTTAAATTTGTTTAACTTTTATTGATGAATACAAAAATCTAATTTAATTTTTTCTCTTAAAAATCAGAGATTGTACTCTCAAGAAGATTTAAGTAAAATGAACTAATGAACAATATGAAATGCTCAGCATATTTATTGTACACTTGATAAAACTGTCCGCTCAAATGAGGTGCACTGATTTTTGCACTGTTTGCTCTCTTGTTCTCTGTATATACTGTTTAGTAATATTCCACTACACGTACAATCAATATTTGTGCTTCAAAAATATGCAATACTGTACACTTTTTAACATCTTGCGCTCACGTTTGGTATTTACTCATAAAGTATATTTTTCAATTTGAACAAATAATTTAAATAAAACAAAAACATAAGAAACAAAAATAAACAACTAAATTTTTCTATTAAAACTAGCAACAAATTATATTTACATATGGTAAACGTTATTCAGTTTTTAATTTGTTTCATTATTTTGTTCTACACAACACCAAAAACTCTGACGACAATATCCAAGGCATATTTAACAAGGTGACTGCACGAGGCGGAGCTAATATTAAAGAGAAATTTTTAAAATTTTTTTTATATGTAGTTTGACATTAATCAGGTTTTTTAAGAGAGAATAATATCTATTTTACTGTCAAAATCCATATAAAAAAAATTGAAAAAATTTTTTGCTGAAATTTTCTCTCCCTTACGCTATCACCTTGTTAAATATGCCTTGACAATATCAAAGCCAATTTATGGCAACATCAACGTCGAATTTCCTTACAAAATACCAAACACATGTTGCCAGTCATCGATAAATGGCAATATTGCCAACGGGAATACCGATTTACAACAAACTACAAAAAACGACGTCGTTTAACATTGCCGTCCCCAACTAGAATAAGGGTAATTTTCAAAAACTTTTAAATGATACTGAGCTGATATCTTCAAAAATGTAGCGCACAATCACATTTTCATATGGGCACCCGCCAATTTTTTACTTTATATTTTTTCTCATTTTTCAATTCTCTATCACCCTGGATATTTTTTTTCTGATTGGTGAGGCTTCACTAAACAATATTTGTTCATAACCAGTGTTGGTCATACCGTAGAGGAGAAAATCCTTTCAGACGGCCAAAGGCCAGCTATGCAGGAAATATTTATTAAGCCGCCAGTGTTAGTCATACCATAGAGGAAAAAAATCCTTGCGCCCGGCCGAAGATCGGCTTTGCAGGAAATCTTTAGTAAGGGAAGCCGGCCAATGGTCGGGAAAGCACAATTTTTCTTAATTAAACAAAGCCGGTGTTGGTGAACGAATTTTATTTCGTGTTATTTTCTTTATTAACTTTTTTTATCCCCCGGCTTTTAATAGATTATTTTATTTTTTAAATTTTAGCACTACCTGAAAGATATTTGTAAAAGCTTTTAATTGATACCTATTGACCTGATATCTTCAAAATTGTAGCGCATAATTACAGATTCATATGAAAAGTTTAGGTGCCCATAATTTCGAAAATATGGGCGACCGCTAATTTTTTAAATCTATTTTTCAATTCTCTAGCACCCTTGATATTTTTTTTTTTATTAAAAAAGCTTCATTAAACTATGGAGTCAAGATCCTTAACCCCGGTATTCATCTGTCATTAACATGTCTTAACAAGTCAAACTTCAGACTTCAGTATGTAAAAAAAAAGTATTAAAAATGTTTTTTTTTTATATGAAGTTTAACTTTTGTTAAGACATGTTAATGTCTAATGGTGACGGGGGGTTACAGACATTAAAACAGTAAATAATACTAGTACACAATACGAGACAGACGAGATTTGTAGGCAAGGGGTTGAAGAGGTAGAGTGTGTATTTCATGACTATCGTACTGGAAATTTTTTTGTTTCGCTTTTTTGCCTTCCGCTTTTTTCTTTGTAGCTTCACATTATATTTCTCAAGACGGAGTCTATTTGCTTATATTTTCTCAACAAAGTACCCTACAAACAAAATGGTAGTCGACTACGAATATAACACACTAAGTTAACTTTTATGGTCTAACAACCTATAACCTAACTACAATATAAATGCAAATCCTCCCCAAAATCAAAAATAAAATAAAATTATTTTTTCCAATTTTGTTTAAAATATTTTTCATTTCTTTATTTAAATTCTAAAATGAAAATTTGAGTTACATCCCTTGCGTTCTTTTGTGTTTTTAAATTATGATTCTGAAACTGACCGTTTAGCATTTCATGTGTTAATGTTTTTAATAAAGACGAAAAGGCATCAATCAAAAACTAATTATATTGATGCAGGATATTATATACAGGGATAAATTGTATTGCATATTTTTACAAAATCTTTTTATAGCCGATATATGTATATAGCTAACTAAAAATTAACTAACTTTAAGCTAATTTCTTATTCAGTAAGACAACTGACTTCACCCTAGGACATCACAATAATCCAAGTATCAACCAAGTACTTCTGGTTGCAAAGTAGTTTAAGTTAAGTAAAAGTTGAGTTGCTTAAGACCATGAATCACTATCATACTCAGTCGTACGATCTGTCAAAAAATGAGTGTGTGCGCAAAAAGTATGATAGCGTGGCTTAGAAATGTATGTAATAAGTCGTACGATTTTATCTTTTGAAAAAATTCATAAAATATTGTTTTTCCATGCGATCAGAGTTGCAAAAACTTGATTTCTATGATAGTGTGGCAGCTACAACGACATTTTTAAACGATTTTTAAAGTAGGACAAAATTCTGTCAGATTTTTGGTTGATTATATCGTACGATTGTGTAGGATAGTGAAGCCTGGCCTTTATAGGCTACATATACCACAGATTTTCATACACACACACACACACATATGTAAAGTAAATAAATCAGAAAATAGAATATGCATAAATATTTTTATCTTGTTTATGTCCAATTGTAAAAAGTTTAAGACACAGCAAAAGAGAATTCAACAAATATCTGCCCTGTTTCTGTCAATTGTTAAAGGGAACTAATGTAGGATCGTAGAATAAAGGGATTCCACTGTGAACCTCAAAGACAAAATAACAAGAACTGTTTTTGAAATCCATAACTTTTAATAAAAGCTCGCATACGTGTCCACGTTCATAATTTTGAACAGTGTAATTGTCTGATAAGAACGTATTTCAAAGCTGTAACACATTTCCGCAGTTCACTTCGCACAAAATTGAGCATTTGTCAAAAAATCCTACCCATTTGTAGTAAATCTAGCGTTTTAATCTTTGTGAAAAATAACTTACGTTTAAAATGCTCTAATATTTCTGGTGGAATAGGAATTTTATTAACTGTTTGTAATTGATTCAACTGTTTGTGACCCATAGACAAACTTGACAATGTTTGGTAATCATAGTCATTAAGACCGCTAGCCGTCGCCATTCCATGTTGATTTATTCCGGTCATCTTTAAAATAGAAAACTTAACATGTTGTAAAAGATAACATTTTTAAATAAAGAACATTACTTCCAAGAGTCCCGGTGCAGACAAATCCTTAGCATCATGTTTTTCTAACATGGTACCCGCCATATCTAGTAGGTCAAGTTGAGTGCTCATTTGTGTTAAATTCATTTTATTAATCAAGTTTTTTTCTTTTTTTATTTATAAATTCCAAAAGAAATATAATGAATCAAAAAAGAATATTAATAAACCACCTTCGATTAATTTCTCTAACGCGCCTTTCCGTCAATACCTAATATAAAACTTTGGCAAGCAGTGTTGCCAAAACTATTTAAACTGCGTTTACAATTGACAGTACTGTCATGACAATAAACACGCGTCTATATTACGCCTTGTCACAATTAGTCATTAACATGTCTTAACAAAAGCCAAACTTCATAAAAAAAAAACATTTTTAATACTGATTTTTATATGACGTTTGACTTTTGTTAAGACATGTTAATGACTAATGGTGACGGGGGTTTAGCTATCAACGTGTCTTAAAGTCTTAAAGTCAAACTTGATATAAAAAACAGTGTAAATAATAATGTTTTTTTTTATTTGAAGTTTGACTTTTGTTAAGGTATGTTAATGTCTAATGGAGACAAGGGTAATAGTTGTCGAAAATGCTGACAATTGGCTCCGTAATATAGGCGTCCGAACAATAATTTAGACAATTACATTAAATTTTTTAATTTTTCCTTATAGCACGTTTCCATGGAGCCCAATATTCATGCTTCGCTTTCTCATTCGTGTTTCACACTCCAATCATGTTTGAATCAACGTGCTTCGCAAAACAAAATATTGAGAGTGAAGCACATTGAGATGTTTCAGTTTGAATCTACTTGCGAAGCATGAATAATTTGTCTCTTCTCTAATTTTTATCGCAAGTTTATCTGAACAAAATAAAATTAAAAGTGTTGTATATAGATAAATAAGCAAATAAATAAGCTACAATTTAAAATTGATAAATACAAAAGAAACAAAAGTATTTCAAGTGGTAAAAAAACAAAATCGTGCAATTAATTTTAAAATCTAAACTAAACGAAGCACACATGCGTCGTGGAAACGGTATGATTCGCAATCACGATTCAGAGAGCGAAGCAAGTGCTTCGTTTTGTCGTGGAAACATGGTATTTTTAATTTTTTTCTGTATACAAAAATTTTAGTTATCGGCATACTCCAAGGCTAATTCATACCAGGTGGAGTTGATAGCCCAACTGATTGTTTTTTGTCCTCCCTTTTTATACCCTTCACCACAGGTGTCATTCCGTGTGTAATTTCTACAATATTCATTTCCGACCCCATAAAGTATATATATTCTGGATCCTTATACATAGAGAAGTTGATTAAGCGATGTCCGTCTGTCCTTCTGTCCGTCCGTCCGTCTGTCGGTGTTAGTGTGGTAATGTCATTTGCCAAGGCACCAGAAGAGATAGAAAAAATTTAAGCACCACCACCCACCTATATTTTTTTTACGTTTATAGACTAACATATTTTTTTAGATGCCTTTGATTTTTAAATAGATGATATCTCTGTTTTAAAACCTAGGTGCATTAAACACATAGACTTCATCAGAATACCGACTACAAACTGTCAAAAATGAAACGTTGTGGCTGTCGTTAACTTAGGCTAATTTCTTTTTATTCAACAAAAGAAAATGTCACAAAAATGCAAATTAAAAATTCATATGCAAAAAAAAAGTTTTGGAGGAAATATTTATAATTTTTTGAAAAAGTTTTTTTAATTTTATAAAAGCAAAATAAGTATTTCTACAACAATGTCAGAGTTTACGATGTAGCTGTCGGCTTCAATATCATTAAGTAGCTGAAAACCTGGCGACAATTGTAGCAAACGGAATTTGTTTTCATTTGTCTTCTATTTCCTTAAAGCATAAATAATAAATATTTCTAATACGACTTAATTTAAGTAAAGATCAACAATATGGATAATGCTGTACATAACTGTATAAATAAAATCACCGTGGTGAAGGGTATAGAAGATTCGGCACGGCCGAATATAGCACTTTTACTTGTTTGCTATTGTCTAGTCAAAAATACATTGTTTCATATCTGCTAATCTAATGTCTAAGTTAATATTTTGTTGTAATTGTTGCTCTACTGCTCACACCTGGTATGAATTCGCCTCCAAATCAGAGGACCAATTCGGTGTAAAATTTTCGATGGTGTAACAACAGCTATAGGGACCAGTGAGGTTTCCGGCAAGCTCTTTTAACCCGGTGTGCATCTCTCAGTAGGTTCCAACCCTCTCACTGGGTACGCTGTCCACAAAAAAAAATTACATTACAACTACAATAATCCAACACGTATCACACGCTCACACAAAAACATTTACCTTTTTTTCCAGGCTAGTATTGTGCCTAGATTGCCCTCCCATCCATGTCACAGTAATAGTACCTAATAAAATTGATACTGCAACCCCAAAAAAAAAATAAACCAATTCCCTCTTCCAACTTTACATTGCCTTCATACCATTACCTTTTCTAATTAATGCCAATACATATTGCTAAGTTTTCCTTCAGACGTTATAAATGTTCATCTTTATTTTATCAAAAAAGAAATTTAAATTTTAACAATATTTTTTATTTACTTTGACTAATTTTATATAAAACAATATAACTCTATTTAAATTAACAGAAATAACAATTTAACTAATAATTACCGCGAATACAAACAAAAATTTAAAATAGACCTATTAGTTCAAGATTTCCTAAATACTCAAAATCTAACCTGAAGGAGCTCCCTTAGGCAAATATTTGCGCCAACAAACTATTTTGCGCGATAAAAAACATTAACCTACTTGAACTAATATTCCTGTTTAGCTTTTTGTTATTTTTTACTTCCGGTTACTAAACCAAGGAATTATCTACAATTAGCACCGCCCTCTGTTGGGACGTAGGTTACGAAAAATCTAAAAAAAAACATATATATCCTAAGGAAGTTTTAGGCGTTTTTTTTTATAACTCGCGACAAAAAAATTTTGTGACAGTATTTTTTTTATACAGTGAAACGAACAATAAAATTTAAGCTTAATACAAAAAATATAATAATATAAACAGATGAAATAAATAAATAACTAATTAATAAATGATAAATGAAATAAATAACAAATTATTAAAACTATGCTCACGAATACACATTTTTTTTTAATACTAGTATTTTTTTGTTTTTAGCTTTTCTTTTGTTCTTTCCTAGATTTTGTTTAAATGTTTTTTTGGTTTTGTATGAACTTTTTTGCGTCTTGTGTCTTATTTAAACATAATGAAAAAAAAATTTTTAAATAAAATAAAACTCGTTACCTGGCTAATATTTGTGCAAGTGGATTATAAATAAATCAATGAATCCTTAATCCTTTTCATCCAGGACACTTTATGCAATCACATTTGTTTATTAGCCAGCTGAAAAATTGGTTATAGGAATAATAAGTCCCTTATCCCAAATAAAACAAAGCTTATTAACTCTTACGTTTTTTTCCACTTGCACTTGATTTCCTTTGAGTTAAAACACAAAACCTTTCCCTCGATTAAAAGGGTCTTTTCAGCCAGATTTCTAAATACTAAGGACCTTTCCAAAAAAAATAAAAAATATACTTCTCTACACTCCAATTATATTAATCCTTTTACCTTATGAATGTTATCCTTTTGATTATTATTATTATCCTTTGGCTTATTACAGATTCTATTTTCACAATGAAAACTTATTCCCACACTTTAACTTAATAATTTTAGTTTTATTTTCAAACTTCACTCTCCGACAGACACAATACTTCTGATCATCTGACAATTTTCGTTTCGCTATCTTCGTCATGAATCTTCCAATTTTCCTTTCCAATTCCATAGACTTTTCCAGAATTTTCCCTAAACTATTCCCGCCTTTACTCCATATTTTTTTATCTTAATTTTTCTAGAACTTTCTATTTTGCCTCCAATTCTTCATATTTTTTTTTTTTGCACATTAACTGATTTATTTCCATTTTCTTCGAGAAATATTTCTAAAAAAAAAATTTTTTTTTTGTTTTATGGAAGAAATTTTCATTTGCATGATTTTTGAATTTTTCCTATTTAATCCTACTTACTCATATTTTTCTTTCTCCTTCCCTATATGCAAAATTTCAACTTGGGGTTTTTCACTTATCAGGCGATCAACATTTTTAGCAAGATTGTTTATTTTCATTCATAATATAAAATTTTAAATAAACTGTACTTGCATGATAAGTTTTTAACTGATCTTGCATGAAAAATACATCTCTGCCTTTTATGTTGCCAGCACACATTATTCTTAATACTAATACTAGCAATACCGTATACACAGCTGTATCATGCGTACTATGTTTACAGAACACATTTACATCTGACAATACAAAAAAAAAAAAACAAAACAAAGCAGAATAAGAAAAAAGACAGTAAGAAACTAGTGAACAAATATTATTGACAATAAAGAAAATATAATAATAATTAATTAAGTGACAATAAAAAAAAAATTTAAGTGGATTCTAAACGTAAGAAATGTATTAAGAGGAGTCTCGACGTGGTGAAAAGAGAAAAAAAAAACAAAAACAATGCAAAAGCAAAAGCAAAAAAAATGTTCAACCCTTAAATTCACCCATGAACAAAACAATTAATGTTAAAATTGAAATACAACTTTTACTTATTATATCAAACAAAAGTAAATATAAAGATTAATAAAAAGAAACTGAAATGGTTGTATGATTTCATTTGTGGTGTGCCGGTATTTATTGTTCAGCCGCAACAAAACTCCGAGTTCGGCGAGTATATCGCAGTAGAAAACGGTGTGCGGCTCTACAAAAAAAACAAGTATATAGTGCTATTACAACCAATTGTCCAACGTGGGGAACGCTCACCCCTGAGATAATCTCAGAGTTTAGCCGGGCCTTTTGTTTTGTAAAAAAAAAACATAGGTAAGTAATAAACATTACATTCATAGAGTTTCCTAAGTATAATTTATGCTTACTAAAGTTCTTTATTTAGGCGCCGGAAACCGAACCTACAACATTTTGAGCAAGAGCTAACATCTGTATTTTCTTATAAAAGAAAATCATAGTGGCAAAACCCATAATAATCAAAGATCTTCATTTTAAATAATATGAATATGTTTTCTTGTAATTGGTATTTTTGAATACCAATTTAGCACTTAGATACAGTGCTATTCAGTGAATCGAAAGCCTTTAGAGGCAAAATTTACACATTTGTCATAGTTTTCATTAAATAAATTCGTTATTATCATATCAGAACTTAAACTTTAACATTTCTTCAAAATTTATTACTAGACAGATCTTTAAATTTCTTGCACGGGTTACGCCTCTATTTTTTTTTCTTTATAAATTATGGCTGCTCCCTGAATCTAGGTATATCTCCAGGATACTTTTTAATAAAAAGGACCTAGAGATAAACAAAACGGAAATCCTCGCATTGCTTTGAATATACCCTGGATCTCATTACGGGAAGTATATCTGTGAATATCAGCAATTTAAGAGTTTACTTTGTGTGAAATTTGTTTACCTTTTTAGGTTTTCCACTGATACTGATATATTATTAAATCCGACCAATATACGAGCTGCAATTTCCTCAAAATAAAAGTTAATCAAGGAAAGAAAACATATAAACGCTAATATCACAGATAAATCACAGGTATTTATTCTAAAACTAATATTGCACAAAAAAAATAGGTAACTCTAATCTAATCAGGTACTAAGGTAAATATCACAGGTTTTAAAGCTGAAATTGCTAAATTTATCATAGTGCAGGACGATGCTTTTAAAAAATTTTATGTTGTAAATTTCAGTAAAATAGTTGTTAATAAAAATAGATAATAAAACAAAATAATTACAAACAAAATAATCAAGAATATTTACTAAAAACAAACGAAAAAAATAATTTTCAAATTAAATTTTATCAAAGAAATAATCTTCACGTCCTAGTATTGCACTTAAAACTTGAGCTCAACTCAATTTAATCATTAGCAATTTAAACTTTAATATCTTTAACGTGATATATTCCTATGTGTTTTCCATCCAAAGTTTCTAATTCATACATATTATTACCGATAGGCCGAACCACTCTACATTTTAGGAACTTCCTGCAGAACTTGGCATTAATATTCTTCTCGAAATTACTTTGAATCATGTTCCTTCTGTAGACTTCTTGTCCAGGAACAAATTTCACGATTCGTGCTCTTTTGTTATATATTTTCGCACTTCTCTCATAGGCTTTATTCATATTCTCTGTGATTTTATCTCTTATCAGTTGTATTCTATCATTGGGCTCGCTAATAATACAGTGATCTGTAATTGATTTTAGTTTTCGGGCCAATTTATAATCTGCTCCGCTAGTGAACATGTGGTAACCGAATAAGGCATAAAAAGGTGTGAAACCTATTGAACTATGCAAAGAATTTCGTAACGCACAGTCTATCTCTGAAAGGTAGAGATCCCAATCTCTGTGGTCTTCTTGTAAATAAGCTCTAATTGCAGATAAAATGCTCTGATTTACCCTTTCAGATGCGTTGCTACTTGGTTGATACACTGGAGTTCTAATGTGTTGTATCTTATACGTACTTATTAGATTTTTAAAACTTTTTGACACAAATTGAGCTCCATTATCAGTATGTATAATTTCAGGTACGCCGAATTTATGGAAAATTTCATGCGTTAAAAATTCTATCACGTTACCTGCAGTAGCTTCTCTCATTGCCTTAATAAACGTGTATTTGGAAAAATGATCTAAAACGATGAAAACGTAACAATTGCCATTTCTTGACCTTGGGTATTTTCCCAAGAAGTCTAAATATAATTTTTGAAAGGGCCGATCAGTAATTACCTGATTTCCTATTTCTGGACAAAGATTTTGATTAGACGGTTTTATTTCTTTACATGTTTGGCAGTTTTTAATAAAAGCCTTTACTTGCGTGGGCATTTTAGGCCAGTAAAAGAATCTTTGTAATCTTTCCAGGGTTTTAGCTACACCACCGTGAGCTGCTGTTTTACTTGTATGTGCCTTTTCGATGATGGGCTGGGTAATATTCGGCGGAATCCACATTTTCCACAGACTTTCTGATTCATTACCACGATCAAAACCAACTCTTTTGAACACCAGTCCATCTTTTACTTTTAAGTCTGGCAACTTTTCTTTGTTATCATCTATATGTTTTATCAAGTCCAGATACTCATCGCTTTGAAATTCATTGGTTTCGAAATCAAACAAATCATCTAAAACAAGCTCATTGACGTAAACTTCATCTCTTTGCAGTCTTGACAGCATATCAGCTACAATATTATCCGACCCTTTTCTGTGTTGTATGTCGAAATCAAATGCTTGTAGTTGGAGTGACCACCTTGCCAGTCTTCCTGTCAAATCCTTAAGAGACATTAGCCACTTCAGGCTAGCGTGGTCCGTGACTATAGTAAAAGGCATCATCTCCACATATGGGCGAAACCTTTTTACCGCCATAACAGCTGCTAGACATTCCTTTTCTGTGACACTATAATTTCTTTGACATGCATTTAGTTTTTGGCTGTAAAAAGCTATCGGATATTCTTGCTTCTCGTCATTGAGCTGATATAGAACTGCACCAATACCATAATCGCATGCATCACACTGTATCCAAAACCGTTTAGAAAAATCTGGATGTCTTAATACGGGGGCCGATGTTAATGCTCTTTTCAAGTTTTCAAAAGCTTCAATCGCATCAGGAGTCATCTCAAACTTTTTCATCTTTTTTAATCTATCAGTTAAAGGGGCAGATATGGACGCAAAATCTTTTATGAATCGTCGATACCATCCTGCTGTTCCCAGAAAACTGCGTACTTCTCGAGGAGACTTCGGAACTCTTATTTCTTTTATTGCTCGCACCTTTTCTGGATCAGTTTTGAGACTTCCTCCGCCTATTATAAATCCCAAGTATCTTAACTGTTGGAAGCAAAATTTTGACTTTTTAAGGCCTATTGTAAGATTTGCTCGCCTTAAACAAGAAGCAACTTCTCCTAATATTGTCAAATGTTTTTCAAAGCTATCAGAGATTACCAAGAGATCATCTAAATAGATAAATACATTCTCTTTAAGCCTTTGCGGTATAACTTTATCCATAAGTCTGCATAGTCGCTGGGCAGCATTGCAGAGTCCAAAAGGCATAACTCTAAATTGATAGAGTGGCCGGCCTGCTACAGTAAAAGCTGTGTACGGCTTACACTCTTCTTCCAGCTCTATCTGCCAGAAAGCAAACTTTAAATCGACGCTACTTATGAAAAAGGTTTCGTCAATTCGGCTCAAAATCCCATCTATGTTTTGTAGAGGATAAGCATCTTTGACAGTAATATTGTTTAGCTTTCTTGCATCAAGGCAGAACCTATTTTTGCCTGGCTTTTTAACCACAGTTGTCCTATTCGACCAAGGACTTTCACTCTCTTCAATAACATTTAAAGCTAGCATTGTGTCAATTTCTTTATAAACCAATTCCTGCATGGCTGGAGATAAAGGATAATGACGATCCTTGAAAGGAACCGACCCTTCTACTAATTTAATGGAATGTTTTTCTAGAGAAGTACATCCTAAACCTTCCTTTTCAAATGCTGGAAACAAATCAATAATTTTATTTAATTTTCCCTGTTGTTCTTCCGTTAAGACATGTGGATTAGACCTGTGATCTTTGACATCAAAATCTTCTTGTATCTTTTCAAGCTTAAGCTCTTCTACCTCAAAAACATCCGGGGCCAAATGAAAAGCTTTCCAAAAATCAACTCCTAAATACGCTTCTTGCGTTAAGTCTGGACATAAATAGAATAACATTTTTTAGTCTCATTTTTAAATGTAACTTTTAGATTTACAGTTCCTAACAACCTGTGCTCTTTTCCAGCAGCAGTTGAAACAATCGAAAAAATTTGCTTAAAACTGATTCCTAAAGTATCGACTAACTCCCTACAATTTTTACCAAGTAAACTGATCGACGCTCCTGTGTCTAACAAACCCTTTATACGATGGTTCCCTATATAAATGTCAGCAAAAGCACGAGGATCGCCGTGTTTATCTGCAATTCTTATCGCGTTAATTACTAACTTTCGCATTTTCCTTTTTTCTGCAAATTTTTTCCTCAATTTTAAAATTCGGTTTGAAATGGGTTTTTTTACGATTATTGCTTCATTAAAAATTCTGTTCCTTGTTTCTTTGTAATTTATTTCACGTTGTTCCATTGTATATTTATGACGCATTTGAGGGATGAACTTGTTAAATATTTTAACAGCTTTTACTAATTTAATGTTGTTTGCCTTTTCTAGAGCCGGTTTGCAGGCAGATTCTCCAAGGGGCGATGGTTCCCTGCTGCTACCTCGCTCCTGTGAAAATTTTTTGACTTGCAATTGGTGCAATTTGGGGATTTCACATCAGGTCGGCCGCATCTAAAGCAAAACAACGCCCTCTCTGAGGAGGGACAATCCATGAACATATGGCCATGCTGATGACAATTCCAACAAATTAGTGGGTTTTTAAACTTTTGTTTTTGCCTGTCCTCTATTTCAAAGGCTGCCACTTCTTCATACGGTTCAGTTAGATCAACTGGTTTGTCAGCTGCCTTTTCAAAGATTTCACTCACCTGCCTAGTGTAGCGATTTACTGGGGCGGAAACATTTTTATTGTCTTTTCGGCCAAATACTTTTTCTGCCTCGACACATTCCTGCCTTAGCTCTTCAACGGAACTAACTGCGATTGGGTAAACCCTACATCTTATATCCTCTCGAAGATTTTTCTTAATGATTTTAACCATCTCCCTTTCAGGCATTGATATATCAAGTCGTGATCTCATCTGAGTCATCGAAAAGAAGAATGAATCAATCCCTTCCCCGACTTGTTGCTTTCTTTCAACAATGTCACTCATCAGTTCAAAACTTGATCGAGTTGACTGGTATTGTTTTAGGAGAGCTTCTTTCAAAGTGGTCCATTCTGAGACATAATTGGTTTTGATAAATAGCCAGTACCATTTTTCCGCCACTCCTTTCACAAATAGATGAAAATTATCTAACACTTCACTCCAAGACACTTTGTGTTGTTTCTGTAGACGTTCAACGCGAAATACAAAATCTTCCACAGCCAGTTTATTTGGGTTGCCATCAAATTCAAGTCCCCACTTGTCAATTCGAATACGGTTGTAGCTTCTGGCATTTCCGGTTTCAGCATTTTCTACTGAAGCTCTTGAAGAATGTGCTGAACTAATGGGAGAAGTATCTATTGACTGACCGGTACTCTGGCTTTGCTTCAAAATCTCTGGCGCGATTTCTTCACGAAGTCTTTTATTCTCCTGCTGGGTTTGTTGTAAAACAACACTCATCCTACTCATAGCAGCAGTCAATTCTAACATCTGTCTTTTTATATCGCTAACTTGGGAAGGAACGTTTTGATTCACATTTTCTCTAGCTGGTTGTTCCGTACTCAATACATTTCTTCGCTGATTGGAACTACTGGTACCTTGCTCTCTCAAATCATCATGCGAAACAGATCTGTGGACAGGCTGTGACACAATGATAGTTTGAGATTTATCGTAGAATTGGGGGTTCGTTTGACTAGGAGGTTGACTCATTATTAAGTTTCTATGCGCACTAGATCTTCGGCTTGGGGTATTAGATTTATAAGCTTTCTCAAATGCTAAAGGGGTAGACCTGTTCAGATCAAATTGTACTTGCCTTTCTCTTTTTCTGGACCTAGTTTCGTATGCACTTTGGGGCATAATAAAAAAAATCTGAACCTAAATCGTTACCTTTCTATAAGCAAAAATTTACGACTCAAACAAAAGGAAAAGCTTAATTCGATTATTTTGTTAAAACGTTTTTTTTTTTTTTCAAAAGAACAAAAAAAAATTTAATTAATTTTTTTTTTTTTTTATATATAGAAAAAAAGGAATAACAATAAAATTTAGATATATATTAAAAAAAATAGAATAAATAAAATATAAAAATATAATATAAATATAAATATATGGATATGTATTAACAAAATAGATAACTAAAATCTGTACTAATCAAACAAATAAAATAAAAATATATATAGGTATCAACAACCAAATAAATATAAATAAATAAATATAAATAAATAAATATAAATAAATAAATATAAATATGTACTATTAAAACAAAATATATAATTTTCTATGGAAGTAATTATCTGAACTAAAAGTTTTAAAGACAATAACTGAGTTTCTAAACAAGAATATGTATGATAATTTATCCTTTTAATCGGTTTGGTATGAAGGCAATGAAGCGGTTAGAGGAATGGTTATCACTAATTTAAGAAACATTTTGTGTAATATGTATGATACGCAAATCAAAACTTAAGAAAAATAAAATGAAAATTATATAGGTCCCCCTCATACAATCATAATTCATAATCATATTGAAAATGTGTTATGAGTGGTTCCAAAAATGACCTTCGATACTACAGACCCTGTGACTATGACAATACAATTGCACAGGCGGCTACCGATCCGTCATAGACTGAAACTGAACAAAACAATTAAACAAAAGAAATTCAACAATGCGGAAATTGACGCAATACAATTAGGCAACTTAACCATAAATTTTCTAAGTTACTGCTATCTCTTTCCAAAGGTATTGATCGAGATAATCGCCTCTCCAGAGCAGAGCTTTCAGAAGTGTAGTACAACCTCACCAATATTTAATGGTTTAAGGGCTACTGACTCAACTTAGGTTCCAACCTCGGGATTAGCGATCATATCGTTAGACTATTCAATCAAAACTAGTGGTCTATTAATTTGGGCGCCATTTGTAACAACAGCTATAGGGACCAGTGAGGTTTCCGGCAAGCTCTTTTAACCCGGTGTGCATCTCTCAGTAGGTTCCAACCCTCTCACTGGGTACGCTGTCCACAAAAAAAAATTACATTACAACTACAATAATCCAACACGTATCACACGCTCACACAAAAACATTTACCTTTTTTTCCAGGCTAGTATTGTGCCTAGATTGCCCTCCCATCCATGTCACAGTAATAGTACCTAATAAAATTGATACTGCAACCCCAAAAAAAAATAAACCAATTCCCTCTTCCAACTTTACATTGCCTTCATACCATTACCTTTTCTAATTAATGCCAATACATATTGCTAAGTTTTCCTTCAGACGTTATAAATGTTCATCTTTATTTTATCAAAAAAGAAATTTAAATTTTAACAATATTTTTTATTTACTTTGACTAATTTTATATAAAACAATATAACTCTATTTAAATTAACAGAAATAACAATTTAACTAATAATTACCGCGAATACAAACAAAAATTTAAAATAGACCTATTAGTTCAAGATTTCCTAAATACTCAAAATCTAACCTGAAGGAGCTCCCTTAGGCAAATATTTGCGCCAACAAACTATTTTGCGCGATAAAAAACATTAACCTACTTGAACTAATATTCCTGTTTAGCTTTTTGTTATTTTTTTACTTCCGGTTACTAAACCAAGGAATTATCTACAATTAGCACCGCCCTCTGTTGGGACGTAGGTTACGAAAAATCAAAAAAAAAACATATATATCCTAAGGAAGTTTTAGGCGTTTTTTTTTATAACTCGCGACAAAAAAATTTTGTGACAGTATTTTTTTTATACAGTGAAACGAACAATAAAATTTAAGCTTAATACAAAAAATATAATAATATAAACAGATGAAATAAATAAATAACTAATTAATAAATGATAAATGAAATAAATAACAAATTATTAAAACTATGCTCACGAATACACATTTTTTTTTAATACTAGTATTTTTTTGTTTTTAGCTTTTCTTTTGTTCTTTCCTAGATTTTGTTTAAATGTTTTTTTGGTTTTGTATGAACTTTTTTGCGTCTTGTGTCTTATTTAAACATAATGAAAAAAAAATTTTTAAATAAAATAAAACTCGTTACCTGGCTAATATTTGTGCAAGTGGATTATAAATAAATCAATGAATCCTTAATCCTTTTCATCCAGGACACTTTATGCAATCACATTTGTTTATTAGCCAGCTGAAAAATTGGTTATAGGAATAATAAGTCCCTTATCCCAAATAAAACAAAGCTTATTAACTCTTACGTTTTTTTCCACTTGCACTTGATTTCCTTTGAGTTAAAACACAAAACCTTTCCCTCGATTAAAAGGGTCTTTTCAGCCAGATTTCTAAATACTAAGGACCTTTCCAAAAAAAATAAAAAATATACTTCTCTACACTCCAATTATATTAATCCTTTTACCTTATGAATGTTATCCTTTTGATTATTATTATTATCCTTTGGCTTATTACAGATTCTATTTTCACAATGAAAACTTATTCCCACACTTTAACTTAATAATTTTAGTTTTATTTTCAAACTTCACTCTCCGACAGACACAATACTTCTGATCATCTGACAATTTTCGTTTCGCTATCTTCGTCATGAATCTTCCAATTTTCCTTTCCAATTCCATAGACTTTTCCAGAATTTTCCCTAAACTATTCCCGCCTTTACTCCATATTTTTTTATCTTAATTTTTCTAGAACTTTCTATTTTGCCTCCAATTCTTCATAATTTTTTTTTTTGCACATTAACTGATTTATTTCCATTTTCTTCGAGAAATATTTCTAAAATAAAATTTTTTTTTTTTTTTTATGGAAGAAATTTTCATTTGCATGATTTTTGAATTTTTCCTATTTAATCCTACTTACTCATATTTTTCTTTCTCCTTCCCTATATGCAAAATTTCAACTTGGGGTTTTTCACTTATCAGGCGATCAACATTTTTAGCAAGATTGTTTATTTTCATTCATAATATAAAATTTTAAATAAACTGTACTTGCATGATAAGTTTTTAACTGATCTTGCATGAAAAATACATCTCTGCCTTTTACTACTTCAGGCTAGCGTGGTCCGTGACTATAGTAAAAGGCATCATCTCCACATATGGGCGAAACCTTTTTACCGCCATAACAGCTGCTAGACATTCCTTTTCTGTGACACTATAATTTCTTTGACATGCATTTAGTTTTTGGCTGTAAAAAGCTATCGGATATTCTTGCTTCTCGTCATTGAGCTGATATAGAACTGCACCAATACCATAATCGCATGCATCACACTGTATCCAAAACCGTTTAGAAAAATCTGGATGTCTTAATACGGGGGCCGATGTTAATGCTCTTTTCAAGTTTTCAAAAGCTTCAATCGCATCAGGAGTCATCTCAAACTTTTTCATCTTTTTTAATCTATCAGTTAAAGGGGCAGATATGGACGCAAAATCTTTTATGAATCGTCGATACCATCCTGCTGTTCCCAGAAAACTGCGTACTTCTCGAGGAGACTTCGGAACTCTTATTTCTTTTATTGCTCGCACCTTTTCTGGATCAGTTTTGAGACTTCCTCCGCCTATTATAAATCCCAAGTATCTTAACTGTTGGAAGCAAAATTTTGACTTTTTAAGGCCTATTGTAAGATTTGCTCGCCTTAAACAAGAAGCAACTTCTCCTAATATTGTCAAATGTTTTTCAAAGCTATCAGAGATTACCAAGAGATCATCTAAATAGATAAATACATTCTCTTTAAGCCTTTGCGGTATAACTTTATCCATAAGTCTGCATAGTCGCTGGGCAGCATTGCAGAGTCCAAAAGGCATAACTCTAAATTGATAGAGTGGCCGGCCTGCTACAGTAAAAGCTGTGTACGGCTTACACTCTTCTTCCAGCTCTATCTGCCAGAAAGCAAACTTTAAATCGACGCTACTTATGAAAAAGGTTTCGTCAATTCGGCTCAAAATCCCATCTATGTTTTGTAGAGGATAAGCATCTTTGACAGTAATATTGTTTAGCTTTCTTGCATCAAGGCAGAACCTATTTTTGCCTGGCTTTTTAACCACAGTTGTCCTATTCGACCAAGGACTTTCACTCTCTTCAATAACATTTAAAGCTAGCATTGTGTCAATTTCTTTATAAACCAATTCCTGCATGGCTGGAGATAAAGGATAATGACGATCCTTGAAAGGAACCGACCCTTCTACTAATTTAATGGAATGTTTTTCTAGAGAAGTACATCCTAAACCTTCCTTTTCAAATGCTGGAAACAAATCAATAATTTTATTTAATTTTCCCTGTTGTTCTTCCGTTAAGACATGTGGATTAGACCTGTGATCTTTGACATCAAAATCTTCTTGTATCTTTTCAAGCTTAAGCTCTTCTACCTCAAAAACATCCGGGGCCAAATGAAAAGCTTTCCAAAAATCAACTCCTAAATACGCTTCTTGCGTTAAGTCTGGACATAAATAGAATAACATTTTTTAGTCTCATTTTTAAATGTAACTTTTAGATTTACAGTTCCTAACAACCTGTGCTCTTTTCCAGCAGCAGTTGAAACAATCGAAAAAATTTGCTTAAAACTGATTCCTAAAGTATCGACTAACTCCCTACAATTTTTACCAAGTAAACTGATCGACGCTCCTGTGTCTAACAAACCCTTTATACGATGGTTCCCTATATAAATGTCAGCAAAAGCACGAGGATCGCCGTGTTTATCTGCAATTCTTATCGCGTTAATTACTAACTTTCGCATTTTCCTTTTTTCTGCAAATTTTTTCCTCAATTTTAAAATTCGGTTTGAAATGGGTTTTTTTACGATTATTGCTTCATTAAAAATTCTGTTCCTTGTTTCTTTGTAATTTATTTCACGTTGTTCCATTGTATATTTATGACGCATTTGAGGGATGAACTTGTTAAATATTTTAACAGCTTTTACTAATTTAATGTTGTTTGCCTTTTCTAGAGCCGGTTTGCAGGCAGATTCTCCAAGGGGCGATGGTTCCCTGCTGCTACCTCGCTCCTGTGAAAATTTTTTGACTTGCAATTGGTGCAATTTGGGGATTTCACATCAGGTCGGCCGCATCTAAAGCAAAACAACGCCCTCTCTGAGGAGGGACAATCCATGAACATATGGCCATGCTGATGACAATTCCAACAAATTAGTGGGTTTTTAAACTTTTGTTTTTGCCTGTCCTCTATTTCAAAGGCTGCCACTTCTTCATACGGTTCAGTTAGATCAACTGGTTTGTCAGCTGCCTTTTCAAAGATTTCACTCACCTGCCTAGTGTAGCGATTTACTGGGGCGGAAACATTTTTATTGTCTTTTCGGCCAAATACTTTTTCTGCCTCGACACATTCCTGCCTTAGCTCTTCAACGGAACTAACTGCGATTGGGTAAACCCTACATCTTATATCCTCTCGAAGATTTTTCTTAATGATTTTAACCATCTCCCTTTCAGGCATTGATATATCAAGTCGTGATCTCATCTGAGTCATCGAAAAGAAGAATGAATCAATCCCTTCCCCGACTTGTTGCTTTCTTTCAACAATGTCACTCATCAGTTCAAAACTTGATCGAGTTGACTGGTATTGTTTTAGGAGAGCTTCTTTCAAAGTGGTCCATTCTGAGACATAATTGGTTTTGATAAATAGCCAGTACCATTTTTCCGCCACTCCTTTCACAAATAGATGAAAATTATCTAACACTTCACTCCAAGACACTTTGTGTTGTTTCTGTAGACGTTCAACGCGAAATACAAAATCTTCCACAGCCAGTTTATTTGGGTTGCCATCAAATTCAAGTCCCCACTTGTCAATTCGAATACGGTTGTAGCTTCTGGCATTTCCGGTTTCAGCATTTTCTACTGAAGCTCTTGAAGAATGTGCTGAACTAATGGGAGAAGTATCTATTGACTGACCGGTACTCTGGCTTTGCTTCAAAATCTCTGGCGCGATTTCTTCACGAAGTCTTTTATTCTCCTGCTGGGTTTGTTGTAAAACAACACTCATCCTACTCATAGCAGCAGTCAATTCTAACATCTGTCTTTTTATATCGCTAACTTGGGAAGGAACGTTTTGATTCACATTTTCTCTAGCTGGTTGTTCCGTACTCAATACATTTCTTCGCTGATTGGAACTACTGGTACCTTGCTCTCTCAAATCATCATGCGAAACAGATCTGTGGACAGGCTGTGACACAATGATAGTTTGAGATTTATCGTAGAATTGGGGGTTCGTTTGACTAGGAGGTTGACTCATTATTAAGTTTCTATGCGCACTAGATCTTCGGCTTGGGGTATTAGATTTATAAGCTTTCTCAAATGCTAAAGGGGTAGACCTGTTCAGATCAAATTGTACTTGCCTTTCTCTTTTTCTGGACCTAGTTTCGTATGCACTTTGGGGCATAATAAAAAAAATCTGAACCTAAATCGTTACCTTTCTATAAGCAAAAATTTACGACTCAAACAAAAGGAAAAGCTTAATTCGATTATTTTGTTAAAACGTTTTTTTTTTTTTCAAAAGAACAAAAAAAAATTTAATTAATTTTTTTTTTTTTTATATATAGAAAAATAGGAATAACAATAAAATTTAGATATATATTAAAAAAAATAGAATAAATAAAATATAAAAATATAATATAAATATAAATATATGGATATGTATTAACAAAATAGATAACTAAAATCTGTACTAATCAAACAAATAAAATAAAAATATATATAGGTATCAACAACCAAATAAATATAAATAAATAAATATAAATAAATAAATATAAATAAATAAATATAAATATGTACTATTAAAACAAAATATATAATTTTCTATGGAAGTAATTATCTGAACTAAAAGTTTTAAAGACAATAACTGAGTTTCTAAACAAGAATATGTATGATAATTTATCCTTTTAATCGGTTTGGTATGAAGGCAATGAAGCGGTTAGAGGAATGGTTATCACTAATTTAAGAAACATTTTGTGTAATATGTATGATACGCAAATCAAAACTTAAGAAAAATAAAATGAAAATTATATAGGTCCCCCTCATACAATCATAATTCATAATCATATTGAAAATGTGTTATGAGTGGTTCCAAAAATGACCTTCGATACTACAGACCCTGTGACTATGACAATACAATTGCACAGGCGGCTACCGATCCGTCATAGACTGAAACTGAACAAAACAATTAAACAAAAGAAATTCAACAATGCGGAAATTGACGCAATACAATTAGGCAACTTAACCATAAATTTTCTAAGTTACTGCTATCTCTTTCCAAAGGTATTGATCGAGATAATCGCCTCTCCAGAGCAGAGCTTTCAGAAGTGTAGTACAACCTCACCAATATTTAATGGTTTAAGGGCTACTGACTCAACTTAGGTTCCAACCTCGGGATTAGCGATCATATCGTTAGACTATTCAATCAAAACTAGTGGTCTATTAATTTGGGCGCCATTTGTAACAACAGCTATAGGGACCAGTGAGGTTTCCGGCAAGCTCTTTTAACCCGGTGTGCATCTCTCAGTAGGTTCCAACCCTCTCACTGGGTACGCTGTCCACAAAAAAAAATTACATTACAACTACAATAATCCAACACGTATCACACGCTCACACAAAAACATTTACCTTTTTTTCCAGGCTAGTATTGTGCCTAGATTGCCCTCCCATCCATGTCACAGTAATAGTACCTAATAAAATTGATACTGCAACCCCAAAAAAAAATAAACCAATTCCCTCTTCCAACTTTACATTGCCTTCATACCATTACCTTTTCTAATTAATGCCAATACATATTGCTAAGTTTTCCTTCAGACGTTATAAATGTTCATCTTTATTTTATCAAAAAAGAAATTTAAATTTTAACAATATTTTTTATTTACTTTGACTAATTTTATATAAAACAATATAACTCTATTTAAATTAACAGAAATAACAATTTAACTAATAATTACCGCGAATACAAACAAAAATTTAAAATAGACCTATTAGTTCAAGATTTCCTAAATACTCAAAATCTAACCTGAAGGAGCTCCCTTAGGCAAATATTTGCGCCAACAAACTATTTTGCGCGATAAAAAACATTAACCTACTTGAACTAATATTCCTGTTTAGCTTTTTGTTATTTTTTTACTTCCGGTTACTAAACCAAGGAATTATCTACAATTAGCACCGCCCTCTGTTGGGACGTAGGTTACGAAAAATCAAAAAAAAAACATATATATCCTAAGGAAGTTTTAGGCGTTTTTTTTTATAACTCGCGACAAAAAAATTTTGTGACAGTATTTTTTTTATACAGTGAAACGAACAATAAAATTTAAGCTTAATACAAAAAATATAATAATATAAACAGATGAAATAAATAAATAACTAATTAATAAATGATAAATGAAATAAATAACAAATTATTAAAACTATGCTCACGAATACACATTTTTTTTTAATACTAGTATTTTTTTGTTTTTAGCTTTTCTTTTGTTCTTTCCTAGATTTTGTTTAAATGTTTTTTTGGTTTTGTATGAACTTTTTTGCGTCTTGTGTCTTATTTAAACATAATGAAAAAAAAATTTTTAAATAAAATAAAACTCGTTACCTGGCTAATATTTGTGCAAGTGGATTATAAATAAATCAATGAATCCTTAATCCTTTTCATCCAGGACACTTTATGCAATCACATTTGTTTATTAGCCAGCTGAAAAATTGGTTATAGGAATAATAAGTCCCTTATCCCAAATAAAACAAAGCTTATTAACTCTTACGTTTTTTTCCACTTGCACTTGATTTCCTTTGAGTTAAAACACAAAACCTTTCCCTCGATTAAAAGGGTCTTTTCAGCCAGATTTCTAAATACTAAGGACCTTTCCAAAAAAAATAAAAAATATACTTCTCTACACTCCAATTATATTAATCCTTTTACCTTATGAATGTTATCCTTTTGATTATTATTATTATCCTTTGGCTTATTACAGATTCTATTTTCACAATGAAAACTTATTCCCACACTTTAACTTAATAATTTTAGTTTTATTTTCAAACTTCACTCTCCGACAGACACAATACTTCTGATCATCTGACAATTTTCGTTTCGCTATCTTCGTCATGAATCTTCCAATTTTCCTTTCCAATTCCATAGACTTTTCCAGAATTTTCCCTAAACTATTCCCGCCTTTACTCCATATTTTTTTATCTTAATTTTTCTAGAACTTTCTATTTTGCCTCCAATTCTTCATAATTTTTTTTTTTGCACATTAACTGATTTATTTCCATTTTCTTCGAGAAATATTTCTAAAATAAAATTTTTTTTTTTTTTTTTATGGAAGAAATTTTCATTTGCATGATTTTTGAATTTTTCCTATTTAATCCTACTTACTCATATTTTTCTTTCTCCTTCCCTATATGCAAAATTTCAACTTGGGGTTTTTCACTTATCAGGCGATCAACATTTTTAGCAAGATTGTTTATTTTCATTCATAATATAAAATTTTAAATAAACTGTACTTGCATGATAAGTTTTTAACTGATCTTGCATGAAAAATACATCTCTGCCTTTTATGTTGCCAGCACACATTATTCTTAATACTAATACTAGCAATACCGTATACACAGCTGTATCATGCGTACTATGTTTACAGAACACATTTACATCTGACAATACAAAAAAAAAAACAAAACAAAACAAAGCAGAATAAGAAAAAAGACAGTAAGAAACTAGTGAACAAATATTATTGACAATAAAGAAAATATAATAATAATTAATTAAGTGACAATAAAAAAAATTTAAGTGGATTCTAAACGTAAGAAATGTATTAAGAGGAGTCTCGACGTGGTGAAAAGAGAAAAAAAAAACAAAAACAATGCAAAAGCAAAAGCAAAAGCAAAAAAAATGTTCAACCCTTAAATTCACCCATGAACAAAACAATTAATGTTAAAAATGAAATACAACTTTTACTTATTATATCAAACAAAAGTAAATATAAAGATTAATAAAAAGAAACTGAAATGGTTGTATGATTTCATTTGTGGTGTGCCGGTATTTATTGTTCAGCCGCAACAACGGCTGGGCAAAAATATGTCGGCGGCGGCTTAAATTCGGCTGAAATCGAACATTTCTGATATTTATTTTATAGACCATTTATCATAAAAAGAATAAGAAGCATGTTGATTTTAAATCGTTGTTGTGGACAGGTCATACACAAGAGATTAAGGCCCATTATTATAACTTGCCTTTAACTAAAGTTAGGATTTTGTTCGAGCGATAAGTAGTTTTTCGTTATAATAATGAGGATAATGCTCATTGCTATAACTTGTCCTAAGAGCATGTGATACTTAAAAGAGTTTTTTTGAGCTTACTTTTAATACAGAAAAACTATTTATCGCCCCAACAAAATCCTAACTTTAGCTAAAGGCAAGTTATAATAATGGGCCTTAGAGTTTTGTCTGTCGTTGAAAGAGGTTTTCAAATCTTAATTCAAGAGTTCATATTAAACCTGCTTAAGATAACAACACAAACATTAGAAATTACTTACAAGTAAAATATCATGCATTCATGCAATATTTTTACTTTTCTTACTCTTTTTTGCCACCTATGTAAAAATCTTCAAACACGTTCCAATATTCCGAAATTGCCACTTTCGCGTATAATATTTAAAGCTTTATATTCGTTGCGTATATTTTCTTAAACAAAATTTCAAAAATAAAATTTGTTGAACTTTCGCTCAAACCACATTTGGTCTTATAACGTCAAACTAAGAGTTTTTCCTAGATGGGACCAACTGTGGATAAAAGCTAAGTTTATTGCCTTTAATTCGATATATGTATTATATTCATTGAGTATATTTTCTTGAACAAACTTTCAAAAATAAAAAGTGTTTAACTTTCGCTCAAACCACATTTCGCCTTATAACTTCAAAACTAAGAGTTGTTCCTGGATGGGACCAACTGTGGATAAAAGCTACGTTTATTGCCATTAATCTGGTATATGTGTTATATTCGTTGAGTATATTTTCTTGAACAAACTTTCAAAAATAAATGAAGAATTCCTAGATTTAGCCCCAAGCCTCAAAATGTAGAATGAGTGAAATTCACAGTTGTGGTTGTAACGTATTAATATGTTTAAATTTTTAAAAGTTAGAAAATTTTAAAATTTTTTGATTAATGTGAGATGTTGTTAATTCGGCTAAAGGTCCATCCAAAATAAAAACAGCGTTTATATTTTGTTCTATAAAATTATTTTATTATATTCCAATATTTCGGTTAGCTTCGCTAACCATTATCAAGGAAATCTATTTAACAAGAAAAACATTTGATAAATAACAAACACTATAATGCATAAATTATTTCGTACATACATTTTAAAAGACGACAGTTAGAAACAAAAAAATATCACTATTGCATTCAACGGACAATTGGAAACTGAATTTATTTTTGTTTATGTTTACTTATTATATGTCTGTACAATTGCGCACAATTATCGGTGTCTGTTTTATAGTTCAATCGTTCATTTGGCGGTACAGAAATTATATGAAGCATTTCAAGAGTAAATCTTTTCTTGTAGTTGTTCTCTTCTTGTAGTACTCTCACGTTGTCAAAATTAGGTTTGTGATTGTGTCTGGCACAGTGTGCCGCTATCGCCGTTTCTTGCTCTATTGGTTTGTCTGTTGCTTTGATGTCCGATTTATGAGAGGACATTCTTGTTTTCAATTTTGTTTTTGTTGTGCCAACATATGATTTATTACATGGATTTAATCCGTCACCATTGCAATTGATTTGGTATATTAAATTGGACTTGTCTTCTTTTTTCAGCTTGTCTTTCATTTTACTAAATAATTTGCTCAATGAATTGTCTGTTTTCATTGCTAGTTGAAATGTGTTGTTATTGTAAATATTTGTATTTTTAATTCTTTCGGTTAGTCCCGGAATATACGTGATTGGTTTGTAGATTTTCGGTATTTTATCTACGTTTGTAGTATCTCTCCTTCTTCTTTTGACATGCTTAATTAGTTCGTTTATAGTTTTTCGAGGAAATTCATTCTTGCTTAGAATTATTTTAATTTTATCTATATTACTTTTATAAAATGTCTCGTCACTAATGTCAAGTACTCTTTGGATGAAATTTGTTGCTGTATTTATTATAGTTTTTCTGGGATGCTTGGAGTAAAAATTTATTAATCTGTTTAAAGCTGTAGTTTTTTGATACCAGTCAAGTTTTAGTAATCCTTCTTTTCTCTGTATCATGGAATCTAAATATGGTATTTTATTGTCATTTTCAGTTTCTATTGTGAATTGGATATGACTATGGAATGAATTTAACTTTTTTAATGTTTCCGTTACAAGGTTAGTTTTTACAATAGCAAAAAGGTCGTCCACATATTTGGTTATTATTCTAGGTTTGTTCTGCATTTCTCTTAAAGTTGATTCTAACAGTTCCTCCATTATTATGTCAGCTATCACAGGTGATGCTGGTGATCCCATAGGCATTCCTTTTAATTGTTGATAAATCTTATCGTCATATTTAAAGTATCTACAGTCTTTAATACAAAAATTGAGTATATCCATGAATAAGTTTTTTGGTATATTTGTGAACTGCTGTAGAATATCCCATTTCTTTTCAATTGTCTTGACCGCTAGATTTACTGGGATGCTTGGAAATAGCGATATGACATCAAATGATACCAAAAGCTCATCATCCTCAATTGATGTGTTATTAATTCTACTTTTAAACTCTATAGCATCTCTTATATTGTACTTTGAATCTTTAGTCAAGTTTTTTAAAATCGTTATTATATATTTGCACAGCCCGTATGATGGAGAGTTTATTGATGAACATATCGGTCTCAGTGGTATATCAGATTTGTGAATCTTAGGTAATCCGTATAATCTAGGTGTTATTGTAGTCTTACTTACTAATATTGCCTTTTCCCTTTCATCAATCAAGTTCATGTTGAATAATTTGTTGACGAACAAATTGTTTTTTGTCTGCAATGATGATGTTGGATCTTGTCTTAAACGTCTGTATGTGCACATATCCCAAAGAATGTCTCTCATTCCACGCTTGTAGCGTTCATTACTTATTGCTACTGTCTTGTTTCCTTTATCTGAACTTAAAATTAGTATGTCTTTATTTTTGTCAAGAAATTGTTTAGTTTGTTGCACTGTGTCTAGTATCATTTTATCTCTTTGATTTATGTTCACTTTGTTTAAGTGATTAATTTCATTAATAAAATGTAAATTTTTCTGTAATTAATTATTATAATTTAAAACAAATAGTTTGGTTTAATTAAATAACTTATTTAGTTTGACGACGTATAATGTATGACGGATTCTATGTGCCCCAGCCTTTAAAAGTTGCCCAACTTTCGTACTTTGCGTTGACGGAGACGCACTAATTGTTTTAACACTCATTAGAAAACTTTTATTTCAACTTTCTTGTACGTTGAAAAAGACGACGTATAACGTATGACGGATTCTATGTGCCCCGGCCAGAATTCTATGTACCCCGACCTAATAACCTTTTCACAATTATCAGCATCTAACATCAACCATCAATTCTCAAAGATGGTAACATTTTCCCATATAGGCTTTTTACACTGATCAACATTTAACATCTAACATCAATTTGCGAAGATGTTGACATCTTTCCATAAGAAATACACAGGCCTAAAATTCAGCACCTTTCAACATCTTCACAAGATGTTCTTACCTCAGTTTGTTCCATTTTACATCTTTCGATTATTTAAGTGTCATCACTAGAAAAATGGCAATAAACTAGATTAATTTAGTGGCATCACTGAAAAAATGTCATTTATGTGGAAAAAATATAAACCAACATTTGTTTAAAAATGAGCATCATACGAAGGTACACAATTTTTTTTTACATCTTCTTTCTCTAAAATGCTTTCAATAACTTTAATACTCTACATTAATACTTGTTCTAGCCAAACAACAATTATTCAAATTATAAATATTTGTTGTTAACCCATATTTTTATTTTTTTATTAGCTAAAAGCGTCTTCGCTTTTAATTTTTCGACAGTTGAATTGATGGTAGATGTTAGTTGTAATAAGATGTTGCAAATGTAAACTGATTTTCACATTTTCAACATCTTCCAGACGTTTCACTAAGATGTTGGTCAGTGTAAAAAGGCTAATACGAATTGTATAGGGTCTAGTGCTCGAAAATTTTAACATTTTTACAAAATGTTCCTATATCATTTTGTTCTATCTTATATATTTCGATTATTTTAGTGTCATAACTAAGAAAATGACAGTTATATTTGAAAAGAAATGTACCCTATAAACAAAATGGCTTCAGAAAGTTATTATAAAAAGTTTTCATGCATAAGCCTTAAGCTTAAAATGCTATCGTAATAATTGTAGAAAAAGCAAAATGGGACCTTGTGAAAATGTTATATGTGCATGATTACTATAAGCTTATGATTGCGATTGAAGAATAATTGAGGCTAATTTCCACAACTAAGGCCATATGAAGAGCAATAGAGCACATTAACCAGCTTTAATGATCTCATAAACCCAGTAAATTGCCACTTCCATCGTTTTAAAGTGGTTTTACACGGCATGTATTTGTTATATGAGTTGTCACTTTTCCATAAATGTAAATTCCATACACGTCGTGTGAACCCTTTCAAACATAACATGTGTATTTTCCATGTGTACAATACATATGATATTTTTCATTTAGAATGTGTTCTACTTTGATATGACAAAGCATCTGACATGCTGTAATGACAACTTGATATTTTGTTATTTTATATTTTTTGTGGTACCAAAAGCGCTAAAAATTTAGTAAAAGCACTAGGTTTGCAGGTCATATGACAAATACACGCCGTGCAAAACCATTTTTAGTGAGTCGCAATTTACATTAGACAGAAAAATGGGCAGACAGACGAGATTTGTAGGCAAGGGGTTGAAGAGGTAGAGTGTGTATTTCATGACTAGTGTACTGGACATTTTTTCGTTTCTCTTTTCTGCTTTTCGCTGTTTTCTTTGTTGCTTCACTTTATATTTCTCAAGTCGGCCTCATTTTAATGAGTTTATATTAAACACACAGATATTTTGAAACACACAAACATGTAAAGAATATAACACAGAAAATAAAATGTGCAAAAATCTGTCTGTCTTGTTTATGTCCAATGTAAATTGTTTAAGCAAGAGCAAAAGAGAATTCAAAAAATGTCTGCCCTGTTTCTGTCCTATGTAAATTGCGACTGAAGACAGTATAATAAAAGTTTATCAAGCATTGTTAAGAAATGCTTGTGAAATAAGTTGCTACAAATATGAAGTTGACTACTTTGTATTTCCATTTAACATTTGACGATAGTATCGATATTGATAAAAAAAACTATCGATAGTCAGCCAAAAATAAAACTATCGACAGTATTCGATTTGTTTGCAGCTCTAATAGAAATTGAGCTATTAAATTTGTTTCCTTTTTTTGTTTAATTTATTAAAAAGTAATGAAAAAAATCGACTTAAAAAGAATTGTTGGTGACGTTGACATTGGAAGTAGCTCTAGTGTAGACATTGTTATAAATTTAATTAAAAACAATGAGGTTTGTAAATTCACATGTACATAACTATGAAACTTAAATACATATTGAAATGAAAAATTACTTTAAATAGGATGAAATTCAAAGTGACTTGGAAAATCTTTTGAGCAAACAGTGCCAAATAGAGTCAAATATGCGAGGAATAACTAGAGCTATGTTAATGCTTAACGATGTTAGCAGAGATTCATATAAATTAGATGCACAAATTGCTCAGACTGCTATACTGGCTGAATCAGTAAGTGCTAAAGTGAGGCGACTGGATATGGCACGGAGTCGTGTTTCGGAGTGTCAACAACGAGTGCACGATCTTATTGATTTGCAGTTATGCAGCCAAGGTGTTATCAAAGCCATTGATGATGAGGATTGTGAGATTGGTGCTGGTCACATAAATCGATTTTTGGCAATGGATTTACTACTACTAAAGAAAACAGCAGACGACGTTCAGGGGTCTGTAAGTTCTGTTAGCAATGCTATAAGGACATTAGAAACAGCCACACTCGAAATGCGCGATTTGATAGTGCGAAAATTTGACGAGGCAGTGAAAAAAGATGATTTGGCATCGGTTGAGAGATTTTTTAAAATATTTCCTTTGCTAGGACGACATCAAGAAGGTATAGAGAAATTCTCTAATTACATTTGTAATAAATTATCTCAAAAAGCTCAGAAAGAACTGCGTAACTCATTGGATATTGCAAATGCTGAAAAACGCTTGCCATTGGCTTTTGCGGACACATTGACATTATTGCTGGAAAATTTTGCTAGAGTTATTGAAGTCAATCAACCAATTGTCGAAGCCTATTATGGCTCTAGTCACTTAATTGAAATGCTGAAGGTGCTGCAACGTCAATGTGACACGGACGTCAGAAGTTTATTGCTTGAATTTAATAAAAACCGGAAAATTTCACTAAGAACGCAACAAGTAAAAGAAGGATGCTCCCGAAGTTCTACAGGCAGTAACTCAACTACGGGAGTTACCTTAGGACATTATAGGAATTCTTCGGGTGGATCAATTGACAAGCTAAATCCCAAAGATATTGATACAATAATTACCGAGATAACAATTATGCATTCTAGAGTTGAATTATATTTTAGATTTATGAAAAGGCGTGTGACGGTAAGCAGATTATTACAAAATTAAACTAAAAGGTAAAAAAGTACTTTTCTAACTTAGCAATAATTTTGATAGCATTATTTTAGCAATACCGTAGAATATCACTTGATAACATAAGTATTTAGTTGCAATAGTCAAAATTACTGGTTAAATATCTTTTTTATCCTACCACATTACAAATGATTATCTGCATGTCTAGCCTATAATGACATCCGGGGCATGCTTTCCCACCAACACCTTTGACAACATGAATGCCCATTATTTAACTGTCCCATTATTTAGTGGTGACCACTTCCTCTTTTTCATTCCTCTTAAATGAAAAGATTACCAATTCATGATTAGTTTAGTTTATTTCATTGAAAAAAATTGTTTTTTTTACAATTTTTAATTACAAAAAATTGTTTGTATATGTTTGTGTTTGTATATACATATGCATTATATAATATAGTTAAAATTATTAGAAAAACGTTTGAATCTAACTTATATCTAAGACATTAAATAACTAATATTGTAATATATGTATGTATTTACAAAGAAGTTTATTCTTCGTTTTAATTGTAATCTAAATTATTACATACATATGTATGTACTAAATGTGAGCGCAAGATGTTAAAAAGTGTACAGTATTGCATGTTTTTGAAACGCAAATATTGATTGTATGTGTAGTCGAATATTACTAAACAGTAAATACAGAGAACAAGAGAGCAAACAGTGCAAAAATCAGTGCACCTGATTTGACCGGACAGTTTTATCAAGTGCAATAAATATGCTGAGCATTTCATATTGTTCACTAGTTCATTTTACTTAAATTTTCTTGAGAATAAAATCTCTGATTTTTGAGAGAAAAAATTAAATTAGATTTTTTTATTCATCAATAAAAGTTAAAAAAATTCAATCTACTACAGTTTTTTATTTTCAACCACTCAACGCGCAAATTAATATAAAATAACTAAAATACAAAGTACAAACCCTTGCTTTTAACATCATACATTTTAACATCATACATCATACATGTTGTCTGCTATAACAGTATTTCATATCAAGAGACACTATTGAAACAAAATATTCACTACTGAAATTTAATTTCAAACAACAACAAATATTGCATTGCTTGGAGGAAGAGCAAATGCTATTGTATGTTTTTATTTAAGAGCACAACAATATTTGTATACACAAGAAATCAAGTGCAAGAAAAAAGAGACCAATTCATTATTGAACATTATGAAGTTAGTCTAACAAGACGTTTTATGCTCACGTTTAGTATGTACAAACTTATACGACTGGCGCACAGTGGCTGAAAATCGTTTTACGTTGGCCAAAATTCTGTAACTTTTGAACCGATCAAAATATTGAAATAATTTTTTTTTTAATGGATAGATATTTAGCTCAGCTTGATTCAGTTTTAATTACATTAAAATTGATTGAAGACTTTTTAAGGAATTCGAGGTCAAAGTTGAACATTTTAATTTTTTTAACTTTCAGAGTGAAATATGGGTTTATTCTGTGTGTAACATAGTAAAATATCCCTCTAAGATCCAAAAAAGTATATATATTCTTGATCAGTGATGAAATCTAAGACGATATAGCTATGTCCGTCTGTCCATACGTCCGTCTGTCCATCCGGCCGTCCGTCCATTCGCCTGTCTGTATGAACACGATTCAGTCTAAACGAAAAGAGCTAGACCCTTGAAATTTGGTACATATATATCTTGAAGGATAGGGCAGGCTAAGTTCGTAAATGGGCCAAATCGGACCAGGGGAAAAAAATTCCCCTAAGAAGAACTAAACCAACCCCTGAAAAACTACACATTTTTACAAGTTTTTTTGTAAATTTGTTAAGCAAATGAAACATTTTTATGTCAAAGAAGGTTCAAGGTCTTTACCCTGGAGCCAGAAAATCATAAAAATTTATTTTTGGACCCCGCCCCCTTTTTGTGGGCGTTTATATAGCATATTATATGAAAAATAGTGTCAATAATTAACAAATTGTATTACCTAAGCCTAGATTGCATAAAAAATTAATTTTTAAGCTTTCATGACGAATGGAAAATGTACTCGGAACTTCTGCGCTACCTTCACCTCACCAACAAGAAAATATAATTTTTATTCATTTGACTTAAATATTATTTGCAAATATTCCATATTTTGTTCTGTGCTATTTCTGTTCTTTAGCAGTTTTTTGGCTTCTTCATCTAAATCCCGATGGTCCACTTTCCATTGATTTCGAATACTGGATATGAACGGATCTGACGTTGCCAATAATATATTAAATAGATCTTCATTTGTTGAATTCCGTGAAATTTTCCTAGTATTGTGCTCTCTATAAAATATGTAATCCTTGTTCCTTTTTTCCTGAGCCTCCTCTGATAGATCTCCAAGTGGCACCAAATGATATTTAATGACATCTTCACCATGATAAAGGATTTTGTGAACTGTTGCAGACATATTTCTCCATGGGTAGTTAGTTGTATATATTTTTGCAGTTTCCTTAGCATAATCTCCAAATTTTCTACAGTCAATTTCTTCATTGCACGCAAGTACTTCTAGTATTATTTTAAATCTGAAAATAAGGTTGAAATCCACTCCTGTTATTTCAGATGCTGTTTCTGGATCTGAAAAGAATCTTCTTGCGGTATTGCCATCATTTGTATTGCCTGACTGTTTTGGCTGATCTATAATCAGTCCACGTTTGCGATATTCATCTTGAACATGTTTCTTTTTTGAACTTCTTAACTCTTTGTTGGTCACGTTGTTTCTTATTGATCCTGAAGACCCGAAATCCAAATCATATCTGATTTTTAGTATGTGTTCCATAAGTCGTATTCTTGCGTGTAGTGGTGATAATCCAAATTTATATGCATCGGTATTATCTAATGATTTTGCTGGGACTTGGTTTAATTGGGTTGATGTTGCTTGGCATATAATGCAGCTGGATGCAGCCTTCGTGTTAGTCAAAGCCTGACCCACTTTTCCATCTATCATTGTCAGGACTAACTGGTAGCTTACTTCAATTTGCTGCCCATCTAACTGTAATTGTAATGGCTGTAGTGCTGTAATTTGGGCCTTGATATCACTAATTTCTTTATTAATAACATCATTTGTTTCTTTTTTGAATTAAAATTTGATTGGCCTGCAGTATTTCGTAGAAGATGGTGTCTCATTTTTCCAAATATCCATTGTTTGCGTTGTACTAGTCGAAGGCTCTGAATCTTCCAAAATCTTTTTCAATCGCAATGGTACAAATGATACCATGAACATATCTGAGTCAGAAATATTTTCACATAAAGCTTGTTTATATTGTTTTTGTCCCGAAGAACCATCACATCCCCATTTACAAAAAAGAATTAACTTTGTGTTTCCGTATTTCTTCAACTCATTTCCTGTTATTGATTGCAGCAAGCGTGAGGCTGTGTGATCAAGTAGAGATTGTAGTTGTAGCTCTGCCGAAATTGGTGTGATTGTAATAGTGTCCTTTGATGGCAAACAGTCCATTTTAGCAGCGGTTATGTGATGATATGCTGGATATATATTTGAGCCTTTTTCAATCGCACGCTCTCTGAGTTTAATATATTGCTGTTTTGTTAATTTAAAATCCAGAAATAATGCTAATGCCTCCTCATTTGTGTACTGTATTGCATCATTCGGAGTTGGTATACTTTTAAGAATCCGTTTTGTTCTCGGTGGACTAGCTTTAACAACTTTTTCAATGATATCCACTTTTGTAAATTGGTTCTGTGATCGTAATTGATGTAGGAAAGATTCTTTTATATTTGTAGAACCAAAGGCATCGTTAATATCTTTAAGCTTCCGCCTCTTAGATCTATCGCTGCAATTGTCCACTAATGATTTGCGTGGTCTTCCAGCCTTATCTTGCTTTGCTGTTTCTGCAGCGACAGTAAGTTGACCTTCTAACCACTTTGCACTTTTTATATAAAATTTTTGTTTACTGTACATAACTTCTTTGTAGCGTTTTTTTTTGTGCTTTGACGAAATTATATAATTGCTCTTGCATTTCGGTGCTACACGAATTTAAGTTTAATTTTATTTTAACGTCTTCCTGATTTTTTGTTTCTAAATACACTTCGGCCAGTTCTTTATAACTGAAGCTCTCCATTTTCTTTTGAATATTTTTATTTGCGTTTGTTATGTTTTATCCGTACACTTAAAGGATTAAGTTATTACTGAGTAATCCCTTAACGAATCCGTACTTTTATAAATTTTTAGATACATGTTCTTCACACACTGATCTTTAATTTCATAGCAGGTATCGCTTAAATTGAACAAAACTGCACTCATGCGTCAATATGTGTTTTTTTTTAACTTTAGTGGTTTAATGTCGCAATTATTGTTATAAAATTGTTTATGACTTTGGTTGACCCTAACATTTGATAACAGGTAAATTTAGAAAGAGATCATATGTTTCCTGTAGAGCCCATTGTGATAATTTTATTACTTATTTTTTGCTGATCAAAACAAAGCCATTAAACCCTTTCGAAGGTATAATATTTATTTTTTTAGTTATACGTAGCCTAAACTAAAAAAATAAACTTTTAGGCAAAAAAGTGAAAATTTAATACACCATTGTATATGAATTTTTTTCGTGTAATTTCATTAAAATGAAAAAAGTGTTCTACAGGCGGCTCGTGGCGGGTGCAAAAGTATATATAGCCTTAAAGAGGACACTTTCACCTTTCTCGTGGTTGTATACGTTTCTTGTTCCCTTTTGTTCCCTAGAAGTTCTATTCCACTAAAGTTTAAATTTGAGGAAAATATAGTAGTTTCATAAATATTTCATAACGCCCCTAATATTAAACGCTAGAGCTGTGTCTACTTACAACAACTAAAGACAATAATCCTACCAACATTATAAAAAAACCGCAGACCATTATCGATGATAGCTTGCGAGTAGTAACCATTTAATTTTGATAAAAAACCAAAGAAAAACACCTTTTTCTGAAATTAAAAAAAAAGTTGAGTTTGACAGCATGCCACGCCCACAATTATCAATATTTTAACATAACTTTTTGGCTACCTTAAGTTGGATATATTAACTACAAAATGACGTAAAAATTTTAAAAATCGGTGACAAAAAAAAATTTACTTTTGGCCAACGAAAAACGATTTTCAGCCACTGTGTGGCGTAGTTAATATTGTTCTTGTTATTGTAACAAGATTTAATGTATATATGTATGTTAATAATTGTGATAATTGTCACGTGGGTGAAACTTGGAGCTGGAGAAATTGCGCAACTTCATAATCATAGGTCTATGGGGCGCAGACCCGTAGGACATTGAAATAAATGCACTGTATCATGAGGGCTTTGTTTCTGGGCGTACGCAATGGACACTCGATATATAAGAGATGGAATGATATCACGAATGTCATTGCAATAGTGACGTAAGTCCTGCCGGATGTGACGGGGAGACGGATCTTGAATGTCCACTTCATTATTAGAGTGGGTGGGCAGGTGATATTTTATGCAGTTTGTAAAACTCGCCATTTGGTGTCGCTGAGGAACGAGGTGCATATAGGGGCGGTATAACTAAAGAGAGCGACCAACTGCTTTGAAAGTTGTTGTTATGGTCTCTTTAGCCATTCCCCAAGAGGTGCCTGCAAGAGATTTTAGGACTTTTTTTTCCGAAATTTCACTTTTGTGGTTGATGTAGGTGACGTGCGAAGAATGCTGTGTAAGACCACGCCTAATTTACTTTATTTTATTTTACTTACTTCTTTAGACCAGGAAGTGAAAAGGGACACCGAAGACTTAGAGTGTGATAGTTAAAGTATACATTTCTGTAAAAATTCTGAGATGTTGGCCAAATATTGTATAATTTTAGCACTATGTCACATCTTGTTCTGTGGGAGGTAGATGTTGAAGACTATAGGTGACAGTAATCCTCTTTGTGTCACACCCATTTTAATCTTGCGATATTTTGACTTCTGCCCTCTGAACTCAGCAAACGCTAGTCTGCCATTTAAATTGTTGGCAACCCAGCGTTTGACATCGTTGGGAAGTGTAGAGTTCAATAATATGTCATTAATCAGCAATGAGTAGTCAACCGAGTCAAATGCCTTAAATAAGTTTAAGGCTGCCAAAATAGTGCGCTCTCACGGTCTCTACTGATTGATCGTTTTTGAGCTAAATGGCCTGCATGGCACGAGTAAAGCGCCTTGCTGCCCTGAGAAAAGTTTGCCTGAAAATTTTCTCTACCTTCCTTATATTTCTCCACTTTCTCTTAACATAAATTTACGAAATACAGAAATAAATGTTTTGGGCTCTTAGCCCATTACACCAAACATGATTAGTTAACAAAAACACATTGGCAGATCTAAGGATACTTTTTATTTTTATTGCTTTCGGGAATGCTTAAAAAATCTGTGTCTTCAGCAAATGTCGATGTGTGGACTCGGTTACTAGTTTGCTTGTCTGAAGTATACAATAAGTATAAAAAGGGCTCCAATTTACTACTTTGGGGCACTCCGGCTTCGATTGGCTGGGGTGAGCACAAAAATCTCCTTCTTTCACAATAAATTTTCGTTCGGTTAAATAACTAACTAGCCGCTTATCTAGGTTTACGGGCAAATTCAATTTTAGCTTATATATTAGGCCTTCATACTGAATATTGAATGCTTGGGAAACGACGATAAAAAGCGCAGAGCAGTATTTTATCTCTTTAAATGTCTTCTTCATTCCTGAAGTCGAATTGATGGTTTGGAATACATCCTTTGCCGCTTAAGTTCAGCTTAGTTATTAACATTCTCTCAAACAGCTTTGACATACATATTTGATAAAAGACTTATAGGTCTGTATGATTCAACCTTGGTGTGGTCTTTTCTGGTTTAGGAATAATGGTAATCAATGACACCTTCCACTCTGTGGGAAAGTACTCAAGACGTAAAATGGCATTAAAAATGAAAATAATGATTTTTCCAGCTATACGGGGCAACTCAAATAACATCTTGTTACTGGTTTTATCAAAGCCATGTGCTTTCTTTGTGTTTAAATCAGGGTACGTATTTTTTCACCATGAATAGTACATTTTTGTTCATTCTCTTATCATTTTGCATTTGTTTTGCGTTTGTTTCTTCACACAAATGAGTTTCACACACACATTTTTCATATTCATGGCTGTTTGCTTTTCAAACTGTTAACATCTCTTTGTCCATGGAGTAATTTTTGTTTAACTTCTTGCTTTTTCATGGGCATGAAAGAAGCAAAAATTTGTTTCAAAAATTGAACACCACCATTCGTAATGAAGTGTGCATGACGCTTCTTTTTTTCTTCACCACACATTAAATATTAATTATGATTTCTTTCGTTTGTACGAAGTGTGAAACGAACATGAAAGAAAATAAGAAAAGCGTCATTCATTTCAAAGAATATATTTTAAAGCAATAGTAAATGATCTATTGAAAAGGGTTATAAAATGTATGTTCTTACCTACATATGTATATGTATGCATGTGGTTATGTACATAGAATTGTAAATATTCTGGATGTGTAATGAAAATGTGCATTGATCTCTTATTGTAAAAACATGAGAAACAGGTCAATTGTATTTGCATATGTTAGGAAAATGTAGATATTTTAAACCATAGAAAAAAATAACCTGTATACATATTATGATCTAAAATATACATACATACATATGTACGTACATATCAGAGATCGTAGAAATGTACAAGAAATTTTAATGTACACCTTGAAAACACTACAACTTCTATACATTGAAGACATTGCCTTTCTTTCGGCATGTACATCTGATATTAATGTGTGGCTATGACTGTACTTGTGTACATCTTGTGTATATGCTTTAGCAAGCAAACACATGGGTGGGAGTTGCCATATTCGTGATTTTTTTAACTTTTGAACTAGAGACATAAAAATGATATTGGGTATTTATAATATTTTCAGTATTTGCTTTTACAGCACACACACACATTAATCTTATGAAGTTACAAAACAAATTCAATGTTATATTCATGTGGATAACCAAACAACCAAAAACGGCAACGCTGTTTGCTTTTACTGCGCACACACACATTCATCTTATGAAGTTACAAAACAAAATCAATGGTATCTTCACCACGAATGTGCATACGTATATAAAGTTAATTCGATGCTTTTAATGTCTTCAATGTACACATTTAGATATAATGCACAGCAATGGACACTCAAGAGTTATTTGTGTATAAAGTGAGTCATGCATACCTTTTTTCAATGTATTTTGTTTATGTCCATTGTGTAAATTAATCTCTGGTACATATACAAATGTTTGAAGAGTTGTTGAATTGTAACAATAATTATTTTCTTATTTGCTAAAATTTAATAGAGACATGAGCAGATAATTTTATAAGTTGTTAAAAAAATATGTGGTTATAATTTTTATTTTTTTAAATTCTAAAAAAATTTTAATACCTATGTAATAAATAGTGATTTTAAACCACTATTTATTTGCTTTGGGTAAAGAACAATGACATACTTACATACATACAATGACACACTTCGTACAAACGAAAGAAATCATACTTAATATTTAATGTATGGGAAAAAAGAAGAAGAATGGTGGCGTTCAATTTTTGAAACAAATTTTTGCTCTTTCATGGCGATGAAATAGAAAGAAGTTAAACAAAAATTACTTCATGGACAAAGAGATGTGAACAGTTTGAATAGAAAACATCCGTGAATATGAAAAAAGTGTGTGTGAAACTTATTTGTGTGCGCTGAATAAACAAATACAAATTTTCTTTCGTGGACAGTGAAGAAAACAAAAAGGAAATCAACAGTTTCTTCATGAATATGGAAAATGAAAGAATAGAGAAATACGTACTCTGGTTAAAATTTGGTAATATTGAAAATTCAATATCGCACGAATTTTCAATATTACCAAATTCAAAACTTAGCGGTACTACAGCACTAGCCTCGACAATTGGCAACTCAACCATATCAGTCGATATATTTGGAATAAACCCATTTTCAAATGTCCAGCAAATAAATTGTATTTTTCAGTATCACTCCTTGCCCAGCCACGTAAGACTAGCCTTTTAAGGTTTCTACAAGCACGCCATAATGAATAATCTGATTGAGGTATTGCGTCTAGGTCTTTCAAATAGTTTTTCAGGGATGCTACTCTTCGAAATTCCAGCATCTTAGCCGGTCTGCAGTCTTTAAGTCTGCTTTTGAGTTGAGGAGATCTCAGTGATTGCCAGTCTCTGCGAATTTTCCTTTTTTCAGCCAAATGCCGTTCGACATCTACCGACTAAATTTGATTATATCTAGCTAGTTTTCGGGTTATTGTTGAATATTGGGCAGCTGTCTTGAGGTTTTGATCAAATTCAATAAGACTCCGCTCTACATCTTCAGATGTTCTTAGCGGGATGTTTTCCGAACAATGAGTACTGAGATACTTTCTATAATTTAACCAATTTATGCTTGTGCTAGTAGTTGATGGTACGATATTTTGTTTGTCCTATAGTTGGACAATCTGAGGGTGATCGTTTCTTTTGTTATTTTTTGCCGATCAGTAGGCCAATAGGTGGGTTGGCCACTCGATATCACACTCAAACGCATTTTTGAAATTGTGTCAAACAAACACGACCTTTTGGAGTTATTAGGCGTGATCCACAAAACGTATGTTTAGCGTTGTAGTCGCCTGATGCAATGAAACAGGTACCTATTGATTTGTAGAAGTCGCTATATTGACTCTCTGATATTTGAAATCTTGGAGGTGAATAGTAGTCCTCTCAAAAATCACACAGTATATGATGTTTAATTCGAGCCTTTATTAGTATTGCTGAACCACCACATGCTTTACCACGGGGTTCTTTAGTGTCATATAATATAGCCATTGATTTTAGGCCCCTATTACGGTAACTCAACTCTACTTCAGTTGAAATTTTACAATTTGGTATTATCAATTACTACTCAACTAGTCAAAAATTGTTAAGTTGAATTTAAATTGTGTTATAACTCTGTTGTAGTTTCACCGTTTACAACCCTGTGTTAGTTCAGTTAACAAAAGTTTAAAAAAATTACAACTATCAGTAGCAGTTGTTTCAAATTATAACTCATCATTAGCAGTTGTCTTTCAAGTTGTCTTTTAGACAACTCAACTGGGTTGAGTTGTAAACCGTAATAGGGGCATTAATAAAGCAATTTGTTGTTAAATGAGTCTCTGAAACCATCATTTTTTTTTTCAATTTTATTTATTGAATCTTCAAATATAATTGAACTAACAATAAGTGTCACATCTTAAAACTAAATTATACTTAATTAAGTCCAGCTAATGCCGGGCTCAAATTTATATTCCGGTTGTTGTCATCATTTCGGAAACCATCATGTCATCAATTTGTTGGTTCTTCAGGAAGTATTCGAGTTCATTTTTGTATTGGCGTAAGCCGTTTGCGTTCCAGACACATATTTTTAAACACTTCATGGTTTGTTAAGTACCACCTGCAACATCATAGATTACATGCGTACCATTTCTTACATCATGCTGCTCTATGCTTGCTCGATTGGTTTTTAGCATATCCGCGTATGAAACATTTTGGGTTGTTGGTTGAGCTAACTGAGGATAATCAGTAGTTGCTCGATATTGTAGCTGCTTAGAAGGAGTATTTAATTTTTGAGTCGACTTCCTTACCATAGAAAAAACTGGACAGCCTTTGTAGTTCGCAGGGTGATTTGCACTGCAATTGCTACATTTTTTAACTTTCGAGTCATCCCTTACTTTGTCGCATTGAGCGGAACAATTTAGCTCGCCACACACATCGCAAACCGGAGGCAATTTACAGTAAGCCCTATTATGACCATATTCTTGGCAATTTAGACTCTGGACGGGTCCTGATCGCTTCGGCTGTTCCTCTACGGTTATTTTGCGGTGTAACAGATATTTCAAATTATAAATGGGGCGGTGTCGTTCTTCTTCAATCTGACATCTCCAGGTTTCAGGTCAACGCGAAATAGAGGTTGGGGAATACGTTCTCGATTTCTACACTTTTTATTTTAAAACCCGCTTTTTGAAGTCCAGCTGTTTATGTTGAACCTTTTAGTTATGAATTTTACTAATTAAATGTGACTCTGTTAGGATCTAAATTCTACTCCTTTTGTAAATTTGTATTTTTTGGGAGTATTTTGGATTCTAACGAGTAAAACCGCTAACGGTTCAACAATACTTGGTTTTCTCCATATTCGTTGTTTTTTTGTAAATACTTTACTTCTCGTTTTTAACTAAAAGAAGACACACGTTTTCTTTATTTCACGTTTTCTTCTGCTGTTTTTCGCACACAAACACCAGCTCTTATTTCAGCTGGATCTACGTAGACCTTTGCTACTCTTCAGCTGATAGGTGTAAACATTTTTTTGCAACTTTCAAACTTTACAGTTTTACGGTAACTGCTTTCTTTCATCAATGAATTGTATTTTTGTGTCATCAATGTTACCATGCTTGATCGGAATTACATAAAAAGAATTCTCCCCAATTAGTGAAATCAGTTTGTTTATTAACTCGTTCGAATTTTTCTCCCTTAAATATATTGGAGGTGCTTTGAACGGGTTGGGTGCTGTTTTAGATTCACTTGTTTCGCTATCTTTTTCTTTTTGTACTTTCTTGCGAAGATTTAGGGCTTCGACCTCTTTTCATTAAAGTCACGTATCTATCCATTCCCACTTGACTGTCTTGGGACTGTCCGTTATTGTTTTGGTCGTACTGAGTTCAAAAACTAAAATTATTTATTTATTTTTATTTTATTGTCACAACTTAACAACAACGGTGAGCAAGAACAAATCAGTTTTTTGTTTTTGTTTATTCAGCAAAAAGTGAATGAAAATAAACTGAAAAAGTAAAAGCCAGTTACTATTTATACTTTTTTGGACAATAGAAAACCAAGTAACTATTGTACGTTCTCCTGGAATTTTATTTGAAAATCTTCCATTTTGCTTTTCAATACATTTTAAATAAAATCTTTCTTCCCTTATTTAGAAATTTTTTGATTTTTATATGTAAACAAAAACAGCTGATTTTGAAAATTGTAATTATTATTAGTCGAACTGTTTATGTACTACATACAATGAAATTTATAATCAAGCTTAAGTTCGTTTTTATTCTCTCTAAGAAAAAGTGCATTCCGCTCCTGCTGGTGTCTAAAAATTAAATTTTCCCAATTTTTCTTTAATATTATCACCTAATTTGTAATTTAATTAATTCTTTCTAAGAGAGAATAAAAACGAACTTAAGCTTGATTATAAATTTCATTGTATGTAATACATAAACAGTTCAACTAATAATAATTAAAATATTCAAAATTAAAAAATCGCAAAGCGCCGCGCAATCTTGATTACTCAACAAAGTTTGGTTTGATACTAGATTAGTGTTAACTAAAAACGAATGTTGGAAGTAAAACAAATAAACAAAAAGTAACTTTCATTGCTAACCGAGGGTTGGCTGAAGGAAACAACAAAATATAAGTGGTAAATATTAAAAGTAAAAATATTCAACAAGAGGGAAGCTTAATCGTCACCAACTGACGACTGATAGTTGAATACAAGTTTTCTCGTATTCCTTTATCTGGGTTTGGTTGGTTAAATAGATGATGCTTACAACTAAACACTACCCTAAGTAGATTAGATACAAGAGTGCTGATGACGGACGTGGCTGTCTAGAAAATGTGCATTCCGCTCCTGCTGGTGTCTAAAAACTAAATTTTCCCAATTTTTCTTTAATATTATCACCTAATTTGTTATTTAATTAATTCTTTCTTAGAGAGAATAAACACGAACTTAAGCTTGATTATAAATTTCATTGTATGTAAAACAGCTGATAATTTAATTCTAGTCCAAACTTACCCTAAGAAAAAGTTCTTTGCACAGGAAATGACAAATTTTACTCTCTTATTTTCCTCAAAATTGCACAAATGGAACGCTGTCGGACTCATTTGTGCGAGTTCGGACTGTTTTGTTATGCACCTGGAGCAGACCTATTATTCAACTAATAATGCCATTGTTAAAAAAAATACAACTTTGTTATTCTGTATAAAACAGATTTTATTCGCCCTTATTCTAGTTGGCGACGGCAATATTAAACGACGTCGTTTTTTATAGTTTGTTGTAAATCGGTATTCCCGTTGGCAATAGTGCCATTTATCGATGACTGGCAACATATGTTTGGTATTTTGTAAGGAAATGTGGCGTTGATATTGCCATTGATATTGACGTCAGTGTTTTTGGTGTTGTGCAGAACAAAATAATGAAACAAATTAAAAACTTAATAACGTTTACATATGTAAATATAATTTGTTGTTGTTGTAACATCTCTGCTGTTGTCGGAAGTTCTTTCCTGAAAAGATTTAAGGTGTATATATTAATTATTGTAAAAAGTGTCAAGTGGGTGGAACTTAGAGCTGGAGAAATTGCGCAACTTCAATCGGTCTTAACCATAGGTCTATGGGTCGCAGCTCCGTAGGCCTGTTGGGACATTGAAATAGATGCACCATGTCATGGGGGCTTTGAAGACAGGCTGGGTAACGATTTAAAGTGCCGGGAACTATGTATACGCTCGCGGTAGTAGTTGTTAATTTGTCGTTAGTTTTAATAGAACAAATTTAATTGCCTTTTTTTGTTTCTTATGTTTTATTTAAATTATTTGTTCAAATTGAAAAATATCCTTTATGAGTAAAATACAGTTGTTGGTGTTTTTTTACTTGGCTAAAATGTATGCGAGTCCGTCCATCAAAAGATGAGTTCGACTTCCTTTTTTAAGCATGTGTCATGTTGATCTTCATCCATACTTTGGATTAGTTTTCCATATCATGGCATTCAGACTTTTAGACAAAATGTTGACATCATTGGCGACTTTTAATTTAGCACTAACTTTTTACCTGATGATAATTTAAAGATGTTTAATTTTTCTTTGAGATGTTTTCCATCGGAAATAGAAAATATTTTTATTTTGATGTAAACATCTTTATTTTAATTTATGCACTTTGTTTTATATACTTTAATTTTTTCATAAACATTTTAACGAAAACGTTAACCAAAATTAATTATTTGATATGTGTGGTGTATTTTATTAACTTTATCGATAAACTGGCAACGTCGTCACACCATTGTTAGGGAATACCAAATTTACATTGATGTTGTGTTAAACTGTAGTGTGATTCACTATTCAATTTAATTTAAGAAAATTTAACAACAAAACGAAAGACTTTGCTATTCATAAATGCTTTTTAATAACATTTGATGTTGTTATAAATCAGCTGTTTTTCTTAACAAGTCGAGTATTGTTAATTTAACTGCAACTATTTTTGTGTCGTTTACTTTATCAAAATATCAAAAGATAAATTAGATGTATAATGTTAAATGTAAAATATTCTAACCCCATATTTATAAAAAATAAAATATATTTAAAATCTATTTTAGAATTATTTTTCATACAAAAGTTATTTTAAAATACATTTCAAATTAGTTTTATTTTTTATAAATATGGGGGTAAATAATTAATATTTATAATTAAAACACATACATATGTATTTTACCTACCTTATAAAAATAAATTTAAACAATTTTTTAGAAATTAAATTAAATAAATAAATTAGTCAAGTGCGAGTTAGACTCACACACGTAGGGTTCCATACTATGTATAATTTAAAAATTCCAGTTGTTTATTTCTTTATATCTTATGGGACACCCTTAAATTTTAAAATTAAAGTAATATTCGCGAAAATTGCATTAAAATTAGAACACCCTTTAAATTTTAATATGTAATTCATTTAATTTGCGGTTAAAAACATAAGGTAATATTCGTGAAAAACACGTTACTAATGGACACACTTCAATTTTAAGTTTTGTTATAGCGGCCGAAGTAACACATCTACTGTATCAAGAGGGTATCTATTACGGTTTATAGAATCATGTCACTGTCGGAACACCCTTTAATTTTATTATTCATTATAGTGGCCATGGCAACTTCCTTTCTATAAATATATTAAGAGTCTACTTATTGCGATTAAAAAATAAGTCACTATAAGTGAAAAACATGCCACTGTCGGAACACCCTTTAATTTTTAGTAATTGTCATATCGGCCATGGCAACACATCTTCTGTACAAAATTTCAAGAGTCTACCTGCTACAGTTCAAGAAATAAGGCTTTATACATGCAAATCACGTCACTGGCGGAAAACCCTTTAATTTTTATTATTTGTTATAGTGGACATAGTAAAAATTTCAAGATTCCACCTATTCATTCAAAACTTAGGATATATACATGCAAATCACGTCACTATTGGAACACCCTTTAATATTTAAGTTCTATTTTGTATACTTGTTTATAAAACAAACATAGTTTTAATTACAGTCTGCAAATTATAAGTGGTTTCCTCTTACAGCTCAAAAAAAAAGACATAAACGTAAATAACTCGTCACTTTTGGAACACCCTACGTCTTAGTATTTTTTGCTATTGTGGCCGCAGTTATAAACTTTTGGTAAAATTTTCAAGAGTCTACCTATTATGGTTTGAAACTTAGGCCTTACACATACAAAGCATACCACTATCGGAACACCCTTTAATTTTTAGGTTTATTTTTTAGACTTGTTTATAAAGCCAACTAAGTTTTAAATACTGTTTGTAAGAAATAAACACATATTCGTAAATAACACCTCTCTATCAGAACACCCTATAAGTTTTCAATTTTTTTGCTATAGCGGCCATAGTTATACACCTATGGTAAAATTTTCAAGAGTCTACCTAATATAGTTCAAAACTTAGGCCTTATACATGCAAATCACTCCACTATCGGAACACCCTTTAATTTTTAGGTTTATTTTTTTCAGACTTGTTTATATAGCGAACTAATTTTAATTTAGTACTTGCATATTTTTAGTGAATTCCTCCTACAGTTCAAGAAATAAGCACATATTCGTGAATAACACCTCTCTATCGGAACACCCTATAAGTTTTAGTATTTGCTAGTGTAGCGGTCACAGTTTTATATTATTTTTGTGAAAATTTCAAGCGCCTACCTATTACGGTTCAAAACTTAGGCCTTATACATGCAAATCACACTACTATCGAAACACCCTTTAATTTTTAGGTTTATTTTTTTATACTTGTTTATATAGCGAACTAAGTTTTAATTACTGCTTACATATTTTTAGTGTATGCCTCCTACAGCTGAAGAAATAAACACATTTTTGTAAATAACACCTCTCTATCGGAACACCCTATAAGTTTTAATTTTTGTTGTTATAGCGGCCATCGCTATTGTTGAATAAACTATTTTCCTTTCAATTGGTTAATAAATGTTTATTTACTGGAAAGATTAAAATTTTATAATAAAAATATAAATTTAAGAATATTATAAATCACTTACAATTTTGTGTGTCTTTATCAAAAATTTTTCAACTAATGAAAAATTTATATATGTACAATGATTTCAAAAGCTTTCAACAAAAATATTAAATCGATTTAAAAATTAAAATACAAAGTACAATTATACACCAATAAACATTTTAACAAAGAAAACAAATAACAAATTCTGGCCCCCGTGAATTTATCAGGAAAATTCACTCGCTTCTAACATCCAACACTGCAAGTTTTGATGCTGGTCTCTTTAAAATTCCATCACACGTTTTTATATCACCTGATCTTGTCGTTCCAAGCTTGTCAGCATAAATTCGTATGACACGACCTCGCCTCCACTTAGACCTTGGTACGCTGTCATCGCAAATAAAGACTAATTCGCCGACTTGCAAAGAAGTGCTTGGTAGACACCATTTAACTCTTCTCGTCAATTCTGGAGATACTCTCTAATCCATCGTTTCCAAAATCCATTTTTTAAATTTTGTAAAATTCGCCATTGTTTTTTTAAGCAATTGAGTTTGGGGTCAAACATATTGGGAGTTTGTGTCGAATTCATACAACCTAACAAAAAATGGTTTGGCGTAAGGGGTTCAGGTTCATACGGTGATACAGGAATATGTGTTAATGGTCTTGAATTTACGATATTTTCACATTCAATTAAAAGACTTGTAAAAACATCCAACCTAGGAGTAACATTTCCTAATAGTACGGAAAGCGATTTCTTTACGGATTGTATTAAGCGTTCCCAAACACCTCCAGAGCTTGGATCAGAGGGTGTGTTAAAAATCCAATTTATACCCAATGCTGTTGAATTGCAAACTATTTTATTGTAATCCATAAAGAAGATTTCATTTTTTAGTTCTTTATTTATTCCCTTAAAATTTCTACCATTTTCACTTCGAATTTGGATTGGTACTCCTCGTCTGTTAATGAAATTCCTTAAACTTAATAAAAACGAATCGGTGGATAAATCAGCTACAATTTCAATATGTATTGCTCTGACAGTCAAACATCTCTTTTCTTGGCAACGGCGTATTTTGATATTGAATGGTCCAAAAAGATCAAGTCCAGTATATGAAAAAGGCCTAATAAAAGGAGTTACTAAATCAACTGGTAACATGCCCATCTGTGCTTGAATGGGTTTAGCTTTTCTAATTTTATAAAAATTATATTTGTTCTCCACCATCCGAACTAACCTTCTTAATGAAGTAATCCAATATTTTTGACGAATATCTCCCATTACATTACCGATGTTTTGGTGACAATTCTTTGTGTGGTACAATTCTACTAATAAACGAGAAAATTTGTCGTTTTTCGGGAGTATTAAAGGGCACTTGGCATAATTTGTAAGTGAAGGAGCGTTATCTAAATGACCACCAACACGTAGTAAACCAAGTTCATCAACGTATGGATTTAGTGTTCTTAAATCACTTGAAAAATCAATATTTAGCTTTGATGTTAACCTGTTGTATTCAGTAGAAAAATGTTTCTTTTGAATATATTTCACAATTTTATTTTCAGCCTCTGACAATTCCTCTACAGATAGTTCATCTTTAGTTTTTTTAATAGGCTTCACTTTTAAATAAGTATTTTTGTAAAATCTTATTACCCAAGACATAACTCGTATCACTTTCAAAAAATTTGAGAATCGGCTTATAATAGCATCAATAACACTTAAATCTTGTGTTAACATAACAACGTGTTTTGATTTTAACAATTCATCGCTTTTATCTTCTCTATTCCCCATATTATTTTCATCTGGCCAATTATCCTCCTCACACAAAAGAAAGTCTGGTCCTTTTTTCCAACGTCCTTCCGGATTATAATTAATAGGAAATTTTGCTCTTGTTGCAACATCAGCAGGATTTTTTGAGGTTGGACACCAACGCCAATTACAAATCTTCGAATTATCTAATATTTCTGATACGCGATTCGCCACATATTGCTTATATTTCCGGTGGTCTGATCTAATCCAACGTATAACAGTGTGAGAGTCAGTCCAAAATACAAATCTTTTCGGTTCAAGCCGATCATGACATTTAACTATTGTATCTTTTAAACGTGCTGCCATTACAGCCGCCTGCAGTTCTAGTTTTGGAATCGAATGAAAGCGTATTGGAGCACAAGCTGTTTTTCCTGTTATAAAAACTAGTTTTGAACTTGAATTTTTAATAACACGCCAGTATCCAACAACTGCTAATGCTTCTTCGCTGGCATCACAAAATAAATGAAGTTCAATATTTTCATAATTATCAAATCCTTCAAATTCATGAAAATAAAATCTAGGAATTTTGTATTGACCAATTTTTGGTATTTCTTTTAGCCACAGTTTAAACTTTTCATAAATGTCATTTGGTAATTTTGCTTCCCAATCAATAGAACTCCTCCAAACTTCTTGCATTAAAATTTTAACGACTACGACAAAATCCGCTACAAAACCAAATGGATCAAAAATAGACATTGCAATACTTAAAAGTTGTCTTTTTGATGGTATAGCTTTTAACTCAAATATTTTTTGGAACTTTATGAAATTTTAATACAAAAATAAAGCAATCCGAATATGATGACCAATGCATTCCTAAAATACGTTCTATTCTATCCGCATTTATTTTTATTTCATCATCATTTGAAATTTTGAGTTCTTTTGCAACAACTTCTGAATTTGTTATGAGATTATGCATCTGAAAACCTCCTGACTCATGAATTAACTTGACAGCCTTTACAACATTAATGGCTTCTTGTTCCGAATCAAAACAATCCACGTAATCATCAACATAGTGTTTTTCTATAATGCTGGCTGCAGCTTGAGGATATTTTTCAATATAATTTTCTGCATTCCGATTTTTAACAAATTGGGCAGTAGTCGGAGAGGCTGCTCCGAAAATCATTCTTTGCATAACATAAGTCTTAGGTGTTTCGCAAGTATTGCCTTTTCTCCAAAGAAATCGTAATGCATCTTGATCTTCGGCAATAATACCCACTTGATGAAACATTTCTTTAAGGTCACCACAAACGGCTATAGGTGCTTGTCTAAATTTAAAAAGTATCATTTGAAGCGGTTGATTTAGATCTGGACCTGCAAGAAGTGCCTTATTTAGGGACATATTTTCAACTTCTGCTGCAGCATCGAAAACAAAACGTAGTTTGTTTTTATTAGGATTCTTAACACCAAAATGCGGCAAATAAAATGTTTTGTTAGAATGCCTTAATGCTTCATCCTCAGAAAGAAATTGGGCATAACCTTTTTCTAAGTACTCTTCGATTTTTTCGCAATATTCCTTAGCATAAAGTGGATCCAATGACATTTTTATTTCCACCATATTTAATCTTCTTAAAGCCATATTATAAGAATCAGGGAATAACTTAAAGTCTTGTCGCCAAATTAATCCAGATTCAAATCTATCTCCAGTCCTTTTTGTTGTTTTATTCAACGTTTCTAAAGCTCTTATCATCTACAGACAACATAGGTTCACAGTGACGAATTCCAAAAGTTTCTATTCCAAAATAATTCTTCATTAAAACCTCCAACTCATTATTGTCATCATTTTCTCCACTAAGTTTTTTGAAATGACACGAAAATAAGTTCTGTGGGTGGTCATAATCTTTTAAGTTTCCATAAATTATCCAACCTAACCTTGTTTTTGTAGCTATTAATCCACTTGGAGATAAAAATTGCGGTGTCTCAATTGGGACAGTTAAAAAAGCATGAGCCAAACTTATTATCATCTCAGGTTTTATTTGATTATAACAGCAATGTGATATATCTGCAGGTAAATTATATCTTTTATAGTCAAAATTTGATGCATTTAAACTTTGAGAAGGAAGATCCAAGTGAGTTGATACATATACATATTTCATATTGTATCTCAGATTATTATTTTCTACGCCACTTAACACAATATCAATTATTTGAGTTTGTTCTCGAGAAACCTGATGATTTATCCACTGTAATTCTAAAGTGTCCTCTCTACCGGATATTCCTAACTTTTGAACAATTTCGGAATCTAACATAGAAACGCTAGCAGCATCATCGACAAAAGCGTAAATTTTTTCAGAACCATTTGGTCCATACAAATTAACAGGAATAATTTGAAAAAGAACCCTTGCAGAATCAACCTCAATAAGACAGCTTCGAGCTTGTTGTTGAGTTGAGTTTAAAATGTCTTTTGTTGAATTCGAATTTTGATGTAGTGAAATATTTTTATGCAAAATGTTATGATGAGTTCTTTCACAACCCATTATTTAACACTTCTTTTTTGAATAGCAGCTTTTTGCGTGGTGACCAAATTTAAGACAACAAAAACAAACCTTTAAGGATATAACTGTTTGCCACTTTGAATCAATGGACAAATCTAAAAAGGTTTTACAAAATGCTAAGGATTTGCATTCGCAGCACAGAGGGGTATTTTGCCAATCTAGCCGGACATTAGGCAAAACATTAATTTTGAGAAATGTAAAAATTTAAGTATGCAACTCGACAGACAACAAAATTCGGCATCGTATAGTGAATTTTCAAGGCTTTTGCTTGAGATTTGTCGTTTTGGGACACTGTTAAAGACAGGAAAGTTGAGTATATCGTATACGTTTTTATTGACTTTAAACGATTTTGAGAGGTTTGCAATATATTTTTTGGTGGCTAAACGAATAAAGATTTTGTATGGATTTTTTTTTCTGTGAATTGGTTTATTAGTAGCTACTTATGTTAATTTTTATAATTTTTTTTTTTAATTTTAATAAAAATTTCATTCAAAATTAAAAAAAAGTTTTTTTTTGTAAAATTTTTTGTAAAAAAAAAGTGAAAAGCTTTTTAAGAGTGATCTCCATCGCGGCCCTAAAAATGTTATATATCACTATAAAATTTGCGATCTCTACTTTTATACTGTAAAAAAAAGGACTGTTTAAAGAGTTTAAAAAAAAAATTTAAATTATATTGGCATTCCGCACATAGAAGAATTGATCGTTTTTTAACCATACATGCCACATGGCTAAAAGGAACAGTGACAATACCTGTATTTGGCAGTTCGTCTTCAAAACGACTACAAAAGCCCTTCGTTGAATTAACCGAAAGAAGTAAGAGAAGAAAAACGGAAATATTGAGATATCAGTTCGAGGCTGATTTATTGATGCATGCTGCCCAAACACAATTACAAACTTGTGGGAAGAAAGATGCCTCAAGTCTGCTTAAAGAAATTGTGCGTTTTCCGACAAGAGCTACGAAACTCAAGAAGGCATACAAAGCTGTACAAGAGGATAAAGTAAACCAGATAACATCTCTAAAGGCTCTTTCTATATTTGTGGAAGCTAATCTTTCGCGAAAACAATATGAAATAATTCGAAGTGCCGATAAGAAAGTTTATCCTAGCTACAGTATTCTGCAGAAAGAAAAAAATAAGTGTTATCCTCGAAAAGAAGCATATAACATAACGGAAACATGTGCTTAAATAAATATTCAAGATTTGCTTAACCATACTGCAAGTAGATTAATAACATATTTAAAAGATGTTGTATGTGACTCAAGAATAAAAGGATGTACCTCCTTGGAACTAATAAGCAAATGGGGCTGCGATGGATCACATCAGGCTCAATTTAAGCAAAAGATGGAAAATGATGCCTTAGATTCACATATATTTCAGAGCAGTTTCGTACCACTTCGACTGATGTATGGTACAAAAGGAAAAAATATATTATGGCAAAATCCAACCCCATCATCACCACGATATTGCCGACCTATTCGTATCAGATTTGTTAAAGAAGCTGTGGATGTAATCTAAGAAGAAATTGACTATGTACAAGAGGCCATTAGTACATTACAAAACACAAATTTTTCACTAGAAGGAAAGTTGTATGTCATAAAGCATACAATGGTATTTACAATGATAGATGCAAAAGTATGTAATGCCGCTTCACAAAACACGTCCACAATGAAGTGCTATATTTGTGGAGGTACTTCAAAAGAGTTTAACAATTTAAATATAAAAAGAGATATAGATGTAGATGCCCTTTCTTTCGGACTATCTACTTTGCACGCCAGAATTCGCCTATTTGACTGTGAAAAATTGGCAAATAAAATCTGATGCGGAGAAAGCCATTGTTAAAGCGAGAAAAAAAATATACAAGAAAAATTTAGAAGTGAACTAGGGCTAATAGTGGATGACCGAAAGCTGGATTTGGAAACACCAATGATGGTAACACTAGCAGAAGATTTTTTTCCAATCCTAACTTAGCTGCAGAAATAACTGGAATTGAATTTGACTTCATATACCGAATCAAGGTTATTATTGAAGTAATATCAAGTGGTCACAAAATCCAATTACACGAGTTTGCCGATTATTGCTTAGATACTGCAAAACTTTACGTTTCTCTATATGAGTGGCATCCTATGACACCTACAATGCACAAGATTTTAATACATGGTGCAACTGTTATGAATGAGGCATTGTTATCAGAAGACGCGGCTGAGGCACGAAACAAGCATTTCCGGCTTTACAGGCAGAATTTCGCTAGAAAGTGTTCAAGGGTTCAGTGTAACTTAGATATTATTAATAGGCTTTTGCAAGTTCTGACCCACTAATTACTAGTATAAGACCCACTCCAAAAAAAAGGTCATTACCTTTTACGAAAGAAGCAATTTCTTTCATGCTTCCACCAGCACTTAACGCTGAAGAGGATTCAGATTCGGAAGAGACTTTTGAAGAATCAGACGAAGAAGAACCGTGGCACTCATTATCATCTTAGTGCAAAGGAGAAGTCGTTTTAAATAAATTAATTGTTATAATTTTAAATAAAATATATCGCTACAATCATAAAAAAGTCATTACTATAAATAAATAAAATATTTTCAGATAAATCAAATACTATAAAGTAACAAGTTACAAAAATATTTTTTTAAATAATATTCTTGGGAGGCAGGGATTGGTTAGGCATTGGAAAGCTTAAAAATGATTATTTTTAGAAAATTGGCAAAAAAAATTTTTTTTTTCACAGGGACGTTTTGGGGGTGGGATTGGAGGAAGACCTCCCCCTGCCCATAAAAATAAATTTTTATGGTTTTAAGAAGTATAAAATCTATTTCTTTGAATAATTGCATTATTTTTTCAAATAATATTTTATTTAACCGCCCACAAAAGGGGCGGGGCTAAAAATGGCATTTAAGAATCTCTTAAGTCCAACTTTAAGTTTTTGAACATTCTTTGACCTTAAAAGATGTAATTGCTAAGCAAAATACCGGGAAAATTAAAAAAACTTGCATTTTTCAGAGGTAGGATTAGTTCTTCCAAGGGGAACTTTTTTCTCCTTGGTCCGATTTTTACTATTTTCTAGCTTTGACAGCCAATGACCATAACAGATTTTTCTGCAAAGTTTCATTGACCTAGGTGCACTCAGAGCCAATATAAGCTAAAAAAAAAGTAATGTCCGGCTAGATTGTGCGCCGTCACATAACTTACATTTTTTCTTTATAACTAAACAGGCATATTTTTTATTTTCCTTCAAAATATCCGGTAATGGAGTAGCGTCGGTAACTATATTATATTTTTCTATATTTTTCTCAGATTGGATAACCAAATCGAAAAATCTGATATTGTGGGAACTCGATCATGATTTAAACATTTTTCTGCCCATTGAAGCCGTTTAGACATGGGTAGTTTGTTTAAAAGCTCGCTTAAAAGCAACGGATTAGACAAATGATAGCTTCCTCCCACAGATTCTAAGAAAGTTCTCATATTGCTGACTTTGTTTGCAAAATGAATAAGAGAGGTTAAATCCGATTCGCTTACAGATGGTAATGATCTTACTTTTTGAATTTGCGATTTAATTAATTGCTCTGGTCGACCAAACATCTCCGACAAAGTTTCAATGACTGCATTTACATTTTTTGAGCTAACTAATAATGATTCAACTGACTCTCGCGCATCGCCTTCAAGACTTTCCCTAAGACGCATTATATTATGAAGCTCCGAATACTCAAATTCTTGAGTTGAAGTTATGAATGATTCATAAAAAGTTTGCCAATCTTCTGGTAACCCCGAAAATTTCGGTAGAGGGTAAATTTTCTTTTGCCGATGATTAATTAAGGATTGCGATAAACTTGGTTGCGGGTTATGTAAAACAAATGGTGCAGCATGAACTATAGGATGAGAATTTACAAACGTAGAAGTAGAGGGAACTGAATCGAAACTACGAGTATTTGAATACGAAGCACACAATGTGCTCGATGTAATTGAATCGGAAACTATAACACAGCTTGGAGTGATCGTATTTGTTGTGATTGCAAAATAATTGGTCGATACACTTGAATCAATAAGTGATACTTCTGATATGTTTGGAGGATTATGTGCAACATTTAACTCTACAATTCGTAAATTTTCTCTTAAGGCAGTAATTGAATTCTGGGTATTTAAATTATTATTCTCCATTACCGATTGCATAGTTTTAATTTGATTTAGTAAGAGAATCTGCATATCTTCTAAACGCTTATTTATTTGAGATGTTACCTGTTCTTGACCCTCTTGGATCTGGTGAAAACCTTCTAGACTAGCACACGTATTTTCAGGATCATTATCACCAGGATTCGGAGGAGTGGTAACATTAGTTGTAATTGGTGATCTTATTATTGGCATTGTTGGAGAAAATCCTTGGAGTCTTCTACTTTTTCTCATTAACAAATTATTTTTATGTAGTTAATAATCAATTAAGTTCTCAAAATATCGCGCCTTGAATGAGAACGCATACAATACAGTATCAAACAAACAGTTCCAACTTGGTTCTCCAAAAACAAAAAGCAGGATGGAGGACACCAATCAGTTCCAAAGAAAAAATTTGAATAAAAATGTTGAAAAACAAGACGGTAATTGAATAAACTATTTTCCTTTCAATTGGTTAATAAATGTTTATTTACTGGAAAGATTACAATTTTATAATAAAAATATAAATTTAAGAATATTATAAATCACTTACAATTTTGTGTGTCTTTATCAAAAAATTTTCAACTAATGAAAAATTTATATATGTACAATGATTTCAAAAGCTTTAAACAAAAATATTAAATCGATTTAAAAATTAAAATACAAAGTACAATTATACACCAATAAACATTTTAACAAAGAAAACAAATAACAGCTATACACCTTCTGTGAAAATTTGAAGAGTCTACCTAATATGGTTCAAAACTTATGCCTTATACATGCATTTCACACCATATCGGAACACCCTTTAATTTTTATTTTTTTATACTTGTTTATATAGTGAACTAAGTTTTAAAAACTGTTTGTAAATTTCAAGTGTATCCCTCCTACAGTTCAAGAAATAAACACATTTTCGTAAATGACACCTCTCTATTGGAACACCCTATAAGTTTTAGTATTTGTTGCTATAGCGGCAACAACTATACATCATCTGTGAAAATTTCAAGAGTCTACCTATTACGGTTCCAGAGATAAAAGGCGCTGACAGACGGACAGACATTGTAGCGAAAACAATAGGGTTTCGTTTTTACACTTTGTGTACGGAACCCTAAAAAGAACACAAAATTAAGCACTTTTGTGGAAGGTTTTGTATATTTTGTTTATTATTTTTCATTCCTCTTTGTTCTTTTCGCTATTTTGCCATTTTGTTTAGCAGCATTGCCATTTATTTTTGTTTGTATTTTTCATAAGTTAACCATAGGTTAGTGAATTGCAAATGCGTTAGTGCAAGCAAAAAACATGTTGATATATTTAACAGGTGTTAGATCGTTAAAAGTTAGTGAATTGCACTACTGATGTTGCTTCAAAATCAAAGACGATGTTGCCGACGCCAAACAGAATAAGGGTAATTATTTTACTGTTGTCATACCTTTCGGTGAAGACCGTCGTCACTGGCTGTTGTTTTGGTACGTTTGGCGAGCGCTTTCGATGTAAAGACATCATTTTCAAGCCGCGTTTAAAATGGTACTGGAGAGTTAGTATTATCTGCCTTAGTATAAATAGTAATGAGTTTAGGTGATTGTACATTATGGTGGTGTTTACTTAAATGGTCTTGTACAGGTAGATTGCTTGATACCTGATATATTTATATGAGGTCAGTTGATAATTTAGTATTTTCGTCTTTTATTGTTACCTAGGTAAGTGTGTCCGTCTGCAGGTGCTTTTCGTTTGTTAGAATGTTTTAGAAGTTTTAGTGGTGTGAAAATTGTATCTGAGGTTGTGTTTAGCTGTTCGTTAATAATATCTCCGTTAAAAGTTCGCGTTTTGTAGATTTCCATGTTTTCAAGAATGTCTAGTCTTCGTCCTTTTTTGCTAGGATGCAGAAATGTCATACATTCATCTATATTCCTTGGTATATGCTCGTGAGTCTCAAGGTGTAGTGCAAAGTTAGAGTCCTCTCTTTTTCGTTTGTACGAGCGCATGTGTTCTGTATATCTTGTTTTTAGTGTTCGTCCCGTTTGTCCTATATACATATGTATGGTTGCAGGTGCAAGTAAGTCTGTATACTCCGCTATTGTTAAATTTCTCGGTTGTTTCTGTTGATGTTTTGAGAGTATGTCGTAGTGTTGCTGGTTTTCAATGCTATAAGTAGGCCCTCCTTCTGAAAGAGGTTAGTTAACCTATATATTTCAGGTCCTGTGTAGGTAAAAACGTGTCGTCGTGGTGTTGTATTAGTTGACTTTTCGTCTTTCCTAGTGTTGTATTGTCTTAGTAGTTTGTCGATAGTACTGCTTTTGTAACCGTTATTTTTAGCTATATCGTAAATTGTGCTAAGCTCTTTGTTGTATTTATCCGGACTGAGTGGGATTATCTTAAGTCTGTGTATCATATGTCTAAATTATTTTGGTTTATTTGTTTATTTAAAATTCACTCACTAAATTTTGTTTTTGTTATAGGTTTATTGCGAGCTTAAGAAAACACGTCCGTTCTATTAGAAAAATAACTAGCAACGTGATTGCTAGTAATATAAAAGCCATTCTTGGCCAATTTTACACATAAAGGGTGGTTAAATTTGTAAGGGCCGATGTTGATATTGAATAAAACACAAATTTATTATTTATTATTTATTTAATAAGAAACGCAATAATAATTAATTATTATAAAGTTACAAAAAAAGAGCGCTAGCAACCAAGGACATGAGCTCAAGTTTAAAAAGAAAAATGATCAAAATCAAAAAGAGAATTTAAGTTTAAATTAAAATATGTTTTCTTTTGATATAACTAGCAATATGCCAAAATCGACTTTTTGCGAAAAAGAATTTTTTTATTGTTGAAAATGGTTCTTTAGGGCTTCGGTAGCAACTTTTGTTCTTTGACTTTTTCATAATTCCGTTATTTACAAAATTACCGTTATTTTTAGGTTATTGAAGAAACTCAAAATTTCGACCTTTAAATTTCCAGAATTCGACCAAATAATGTTTGGCAAATTTGTACAAAATCCTTTGATGAGTATTTTTGCTGAATATATGAACCCATAGTGTTTGCAAATACAGGGTGTTTTGGTACATTTTTCAATAAAAATGAGTTTTGCGCCGTCTAACAACAATAATGTGTAAGGTAATTTGAATATCTTTTGATTATTTAATTTTTTAAAATCGGTTGAAAAATAACCGAATGAGAAATAGAAGAGCTAGAAGATATTTAATAGTTTCAAACTTTTTATTAAAATATGTATGTAAATTCGTCATTAAAATTTTGTACGTAACTACATTTTTAGTTTTCCGAATAAAATTTCAGTTATTATAATAGAAATGTATTTTACTGAATCTTTATTATTTATACTTTTAAAAACATCAAGTTATTTTTAATCAAAATAATTATAAAAATTGTATTACTTAAATTTTCAGAGGTCTACATAAGAGTGTAATTTCTTTAGTTTTTCTTTTAGTTGAGGAGACTCTAAATCCAAATTTTCACCGTGATATTTATAATTTAAACCTCTCAAATTTTTTATTTGCTCTTCAAGAATTTTTATCCGATTATTCTGTACATCGACATAACGTAGTTCATGTAATAAATCAAATTAAGAAATAGGACTTTACTTTCCTTTTTCGTTCCTCATTTCATTATTTTTATACCATTTTTCATATCTTACTTCGTTGGATGGAACTGCAGAATGTCGAAATGGAAGTGAATGCATTTGTTTTATCGGGCCTTTACTTGCTGACATCTAGTGTATATTTCTTTATGAGGTGCCATATCCTCGTTCCTCTCCGCCATTGCAAATACTCTCTCCACATTGGCATTACTGTGGAATGTGTATACATCCACAGGTCTATCGATATATGTTTGAATCTAAGATTGAATCTTTCGCAGCCGCTAAAACTGTTTGGAAAATGTCAACATGTTTTTTCAAATTTGCAGTATGCAAATTAAGCTAGTCTGTGTTAGAAGCAAAATTGAAATTTGTGGGGAACTAAATTCAAGAACGATGTTTTATTTATATCTTTGAACTCTAAATATTCGAATATTTGATACAGCACATCCTTGAAAGTAAGATGTTACGTACTTTTTTGTACAATTGTTTTTTTATGAGAGTAATTTGTTCAATGTACCAGACTTGGGGGATGTCAATTACATTTTGTAATTAATAACACAAGCAATTACTAATTACAGGTAATTGTAATTGGAAATTTTTAATTACAATTACATTAAAATTTTGCAATTGTAATTACAATTTCTTGTAATTAGTAATTGAAAATTTTCAATTACACATTACCTGTAATTGTAATTTAAATGTAGCTGAGTAAATGCAATTTACTCAGTGAGTAAATGCAATTTACTCAGCTACTAAACTTTACGGAAAAAGTACACAAACGGACATATTATTAATAACACTAACAGAGATTTTTTTTATATCAATAATTCGTATATACTAAGAGATTAAATAACAGTAAATCAGTAAAAAATGTTCAAAACAAAAACATTGATACAAAGAAAAACAATAACATTATAAATGTAAAAACTTAAACTATGAATGAATAAATAACATTTTCCGAAAGTAGGCTTTAATGTTTTTTGTACGGCACAAATTGAGCTGAATATTATGCCTTGAAATTCAACATAGTTGTTGACAACTATAATATCTAAAATTCCGCGGTGGTGCTTGAAAATTACATTCGTACTTCAAAAGTTATATGTGAATGAAGGTGAAAAAAAACGATTTTTTTTATTTTTTTTCGCTTTTTTAAACATATTCCAAATGCGATCGTCACGCACCACCGCAGAATTTTAGAACTTGAAATCATTAACAACTGTGTTGAATGGCAAGACATAATATTTAGCCCAAATTGAGCCACGTTAAACGTAGCAGTGGTATTTTCTTGCTTCCAAGTTTTGTTGTTGCCATTTTTTTCAGTGTATATATGCAACAATAATAATAGTAAATAGAAGATAACTACCTAAACTAACTATGCAGAAAATAAAAACATTGATTTTGTAGCTGTTAACATTAATATTGCGTTAAATTCATAAAAAGTTAAAAAATCCAAGTTTTAATGGACACCCTAAGTTTCCGTTTTGGGACAAGTGAGGGACACTTTAATTACCAATTACGGTAGGTGACTCTACCCCCGAAGCAATAAAAATCATTCGGCTGTCATAGTCTAAAAATTAAAAAGTACATTTTTTTTGGCATATCGCTAGATATAACTAACAGTAAATTTTTAAGTGAGACATTAAATTTGATACATTTAGAATTAATATACTGACATCCGTTAATTATATGATGAATAGACATGGTAGAACTTCTGCAGAAATTACATTGTGGTTGTTTTTTTTTCATCAAGTGTTGGTGTGTCAAACGAACGTGACCTATTCTTAAACGAATGTATTTTTTTAGATAAGATCTTGTTATATCAGGTGGATATTTAGCTGGTTCACCATTAGGATTAAATTGTGTTTCGGCGTAAATCCGACAAATCAGCGATAAAATTTTATGTAAATAAAAAACAGTTATTAATTTAATATTTCAATTAAAATGAGAACGAATTCTCTTCTTTTTATTAAATGAAATTGTATAATTACCTTACACGTAGTGTTTCTTTGAATATTCCAAAACGAATGAAAAGAATAAAAAAACCAACTTATATTATAGAGAAAAATAGCCAACAACACTTAAGTACCGTTAGCGGTTAACTCGTTGAAAATAAAAGATTTTCCAACAAGGATGTAAAAAAGGTATCAAAAGGACACTTAAAGAAATTTGCAAACCGTAACTTTTATAAAGACTTCGTACTTAAACATTGCCGGCCACCTTGCAACAATAAAGTCGTTGCAAACAAATTTGTATAACAAATAAATAAAGTTTATGGCAAAAGGTAATTACAAATTTCGGAGCCAATAAGGACTCTTTAAATATAAATAACGTATATATGATATGATATTTTTTTTTTTTTTTTTTTTGTTTATTTAATTTTTTCATATATTCTGAGTCATGAAGGACTCCAAATTATTTTATTGAGTCATGAGGGACCCATAATAAAATAATTTTATTGAGTCATGAAGGACTCCAAATCATTTTATTGATTAATAAAATAATTTTATTGAGTCATGAAGGACTCCAGTGGACTGTATAAAAATGTCAAGTCTACTATATTTTTTATTAAACTTAGAAATAAGGGTTTGTTGAGCCATGATGGGCTCCTATTACGTCCATAATGGACCGATGTTAAAACAATTTTTAATACGGTGATAAGCCTGAGATAACCCATCCAAATATTGTATACTGGGCAAGTGGCAACCCTGGACTCGCTTGTATCCGACCTTTCATTATAAGCGGCACGACTTCAGGACCTAAAACCAGCGCAACATTTCCCGAACGATTGAAGTTCGGATCCGCTAGCTGTAGACCCTGGAATGATTCCAATACCGCATCCGTGACTGTTTCAATGGGAGTTTTAATTCCACGCATTTCCCGAATTCTAGCGGTAATGAACAGGCGCTGCGACGAATCATGGATGGATTCTATTTCAATCCGGCAAAACCGGTTTGAGTCCACCTGTGTAAAGGGTATCTTTAAATTGTTGGCGAGTTGAGCGCATATATAACTATTCTGGCAACAGGAATCCAGAACCGCTCTAATCGGAATTTTTTTTCCAGCAAGACATGCACGTAGACGAAGAGTTGGCGAAAACGAAACGACCTGTCGAAGGGGAATATTGATGGGAATCGAACTGACACGATTAACACGAGACCCTGAAGTCACCTTCCCGGCAGTCTTCTCATGGAGCCAAGTATTGTGGCTCTTTTTGCAATATTTGCAAGTTGCAGTGCTGTTGCAATTTTTCCCCACATGACCGCTAGAAAGATATCGACTACAAAGACGATGTTGGGCCACCATACGTAATTTTTTCTCCAATTTCATATTGCGAAATTTGTGGCAGAAGCGAACTGGATGGTTCCTTCCACAAATTTGGCATTTAGAACGTTTTGCCGAATTAGGAGTGACCGGTGCCGACCCAGATGCCAGATCATGCGCTCGAACAACCGCAGCTAAATTCAGAGCCTCCACTTTCCCGTTGGTTGGGTTATCTTGAGCTATCATCTCAATTGTTTCAACATTAATATTTGTTGGCGGTGGAACAGGCTGAGGTTCCATTATAATTTCTGTTGGAAGTTTGAGAAGGTGGTCAGATGAGCCCGAAGAATTTGGCTTCAATGAAATATCATTAGCAGTAGCCTCGCTGGTTTCCATTGCCTCTTCATAATCCAACAGACCGTCATCAAATAAATCAGCAACTGCTTGTTTGGCTTTTGCTTGGGCTTCCATGATTCTAATAAAAATATAGGTTAGTTTTGAAAGATTGATAAAGTGATGTGAAATTATTCTTGATCATTTAAAACAACAAGTTTGGTAATTGGCCGATTTAATAGCCCGTTTTGAGTACGAATATCAGCAACGCGAACGTGTCCGTCAGTACCAGTGTAAATTTTTACCACTATTCCCAACTTCCACGATGTTGCAGGCAACTGTTCGTTTTTGACCACAACCAAATCATCAACAGTAACTTCCCTTTGGGGATATTTCCATTTGTAGCGTTTGTGTAAACCTACGAGATATTCTTCTTTCCACCTCTTACAAAATTCATGAATTAAGGCTTTTACTTTTCGATATCTATTAACTACACTAATCGGACATTCATAGATCGTTGGTTCCGGTGGAGCCAATATAGCCGATCCAATCAAAAAATGTCCCGGTGTCAAAGCAATCGGTTCGCCAGGACTGTCAGGCATAGGACATAAAGGACGAGAGTTTAAGCAAGCTTCAATTCTAGCTAAAATTGTAGATAACTCTTCAAATGTGTAACGGCATGTTTGAGCCTCTTTCCTAAAATGTATTTTAAAGCTTTTGACCCCAGCTTCCCAAAGACCCCCCATATGAGGAGCTCCAGCTGGTATAAATCTCCATGTCAACCCTTTATGTCCAAAAGTAGAAACCATTCTAGCTTGACATTCTTTTAGAAAAGTTTTGAAGTCCCTTGTAATTTCATTTGAAGCGCCAACAAAATTCGTACCATTGTCCGAAAACATGGTTTTAGGGCAACCTCTTCTCGATATAAATCGATTAAAAGCTGCTAAGAATGCTTCAGTTGATAAATCTGACGCAGCTTCCAAATGTATCGCTTTCGTAGAAAAGCATACAAAAATGCAAACATAACCTTTCGTGATTTTACAGGATTTACCATTATGATTTTTTACATCGAACGGGCCAGCGAAATCAACCCCAGTAGTAGTGAATGGCCTATCAAGCGTAGTGCGTTCAGGAGGAAGAGCAGCCATTATCTGACTACAAGAACGTTGCTTATCAATTATACATCGCTTGCATCGCCGAATTACAGTACGAACCAAAACTCTTAATCGAGGTACCCAATATTCACAGCGATAAATTCGCAACATTAATTGAGTTCCGCCATGAATTGATAGCGAATGTATAAATTCCGCCATAAGCTTCGCGAAACGACAGCTATATGGTAGAATTATCGGAAATTGTTCACGATATGACAATGAAGGCGATTTCGCCAATCGACCATTTAATCTCATCAATCCCAATTCATCAAGAAAGGGATTTAAAGTTATCAAAGAACTTTTCGACGGCAAGGGCATTTTGTCCAAAAGACTTTTATACTCTTTAGCATAATAAGCCTTCTGAGCAATAATCGCCAGACGTACTTTTACCATTTTGAGTTCCTCACTAGACACGATCTTAGTTGTATAATTATAACGACCTTTGTGGGCAGAATGTGTGGAATACAAAAATCTAAATAAGTACGCAATAACACGCATGGCTCTGTCCAAAGATGAAAATCTTTCTAAAATGTCTTCAAATTTTGAAAAAAATGAAGCATGAACTTTAACCTTTCGACTTTCTACATCAGTGTCGAGATTTTCCAAAGTGTTTTTATGCCATTGGGTTTTGTCCTGACTTAGCCATGTTGGACCGTGCCACCATAGTTCACTTTTTGATAAAGTGAGGGGATCTACCCCCCTGCTACCTAAGTCAGCAGGATTGTCTTCAGAACGCACGTGAAACCAATTGTGATTCCCAGTATTTTCCTGAATACGACAAACTCTATTTGCAACGAAAGTTGTCCACGAACAAGGTGGTTTTCGTAACCACGCCAACACAATCGTTGAATCTGTCCAACAATAAACTCGCTCAATCGTAATTTCAATTTCCCTAAGGATATTCTTTAACAATTCTGATGCCAAAACCGCTCCGCACAACTCCAGGCGCGGTAAAGAAACGGATTTAAGGGGTGCTACTTTTGTCTTAGAGGATAACAAATGCACACGAATCCCCCCACTTGGCGTTTTAGTTCGGATATATATTACCCCCGCGTATGCTTTTTCCGAGGCATCGGAAAAAACATGAAGTTCAGTAGACGAACATTTATAATAATTTACCCACCTTGGCACTTGAATGAAATTCACTTGATGAAATACTTCCACAAATTTTAACCACTCCTTTTCCGTCGAAGAAGTGAGCAAATCATCCCAGCCAATATTGTCAAGCCATATGCGTTGCATAATTATCTTCGCTGTAACAATTATTGGGCTTAACCAACCAACAGGGTCAAAAAATTTGGCTATAGTCGATAAAACCTCCCTTTTCGTATAACCCGATTTTATTTTAATGGGACAAACTTTGAAAAAAAATGAATCTAGTTGAGCATTCCAAAAAATCCCTAAAGTTTTTGAATAACTAGATTCTTCAAATATTAGAACCTTTGCGTCGACCAAATGATCTGAAGGCAACCCTTCCAAAAGCGATTTTTCATTCGACGACCACTTCCTAAGTTCGAATCCTGCCGATAACAAGGCAGCAGTTAACTGATCCCTGGCCAACAAGGCACTAGAAACATCATGAGCACCAGACAGTACATCATCGACGTACATACCTTTTTTCAAAATGTCTGAAGCCAAGGGAAATTCTTCTTTACAATCATCAGCCAACTGTAATAACGTTCGAATTGCCAAATAGGGGGCACAATTTAACCCAAAAGTGACCGTCTGTAATTCATAATCCATTACTTGATCGTCACTGGATGTCCTGTAAAGGATTCTTTGAAACGGGGTATGACACGAATGAACACGAATTTGCCTATACATTTTTGAAATGTCGCAGTTAAATACAAATTTGTACAGACGCCACCGCAGAATTAAGTTGACCAAGTCAACCTGCAGTGTGGGCCCTACAAAAAGACAATCATTCAAACTGTGACCATTGGAAGTTTTATTAGACGCATTGAAAACGACTCTTAATTTTGTTGTTTTTCTTTCCATTTTAATCACTGGATGATGTGGTAAATAGCAGGACTTTGTAACAACCTGATCAGTAATTTTAATTTGTTTTAGATGTTCTAGTTCAAAATAATCTTTTAAGACATCATCATACATGGATTTTATTTCAGGCTTACGTGTAAGGGAAGCTTCCATCCTGATAAATTGTTTTAAAGCGCTAGACCTGGATATTCCCAAATTAATTTCAGTAGGAAATTCTGGTTTAAAAGGTAACGAAACGACATATCTACCGGTAGAATCCCTGATAGTGGTTTTCTTGTAAATCTCCTCGCAAATTTTATCGGAAGGAGACATAATTTTCTTTTTCTGAGTTTCCTCTAATTCCCAAAACCTCAAAAGATTTTTGTTCAAGTTATCATCTTCAGAAAAAGTGACAGCCGTTGAAAAAACGTTAATAGAATTATTAACTGAAACATCAATGGGACCTGTCAGAATCCATCCAAAAACGGTATTCTGAGCCATTAAAGATCCAAAAATGTCTCTGCGAACTTCACCCAGAATTATTCTAGGGTATAAATCAGCACCTAGCAAAAGATCAACTGGTCTACTCTTGTAGAAATTAATATCCGCCAATTGTATGTCAGATAATTCACTCGTTATATCCGAAGGACATATAAATGAAGGTAAATTACCCGAAATTGACGGCAATACAAGAGCAAGGGTTTCTAAATCAATTCCCCTGTTGACTGGTGATCCCACTCGAATTGTGCAAATTTTTCTTGACGTTGAAGCGGCTTCTTTATTAACGCCGGAAATCTTAACATTCGTAGAATGTGACGGAAGTCGCAACTGATTTCGCAGACGCTCTGAAATAAATGAAGCCTCCGATGCAGGGTCAATTAGGGCTCTAGCTGGATATGTAGTATCATGACAAATGATAGAGACCATTGCGGTTCCCAATAAAACAGACGAATTCTGTCTTACGTGAAAAACTTGACGATTCAAGTTAGCACGAGCGGCGGCTGATGTCGAAGGCATCTGTTGTTCTACATTTGTCGCATCTACTACATTTTGTCTTGAATTCAAATTCTTATTAACAGAATTATCTGTAGACGAATTTCGATGAAGTAGAGTATGATGTCTTTGATTACAAATAAAGCAATTGTGTTCGCTCTTACAATCTTTAACTTCATGTGACTTTAGTAGACAGTTAACGCAGCAATGGAATTTTTTCACAGTAGCAAAGCGTTCAGATGTTGTCATATTTTTGAACCGACGACAAAATCTAAGCATATGCGTTTGTTTTGGGCATAAAATGCAATTGTTGTGTGAATTTGTGTTAGACACATGAGCTTTTACCTTTCGCTCAACAACTTTTTTATCGCATTCCAAACTTGTAAGATCGCGTATGCAATCCAAGGTTTGAATACGTTCTGTTAAAAACATATCCATATCTTTCCACAATGACAAGGCAGTTTTGTCCTTTATACTTTGCTCCCATAGCGTAACTGTCTGAGATGGTAATCGCTGAATGCAGATAAAGACTATAATAGGGTCCCAATTCTGCGTTGAAATGTCATAAATTGACATCGCAGTCAAAAAACTATTAATGCCCCTTTGTAAAGTCTTTAAGGATGAACTTGTTTCTTTGACAGCAGATTCCAAACTAAATAAACTTTTTAATTGATTATTTACCAACATTCGCGGATTCTCGTATGTATCCTTAAAATTCTTCCATGCTACTTCAAACCCTGAATTGGTAAGCGGACATTTTGATACAATTTCCTTAGCCTCCTTACCGGTTCTTTTAATTAAATAACACAATCGTTCTATATTACTAAGACGTGTATTATTTATATATAAAGCAGTAAAAAGATCCCTAAATGTAGGCCAGGAAATATAATCACCATTAAAAATATCTGTATCGCATGGTGGAAGTGGCAAATTGTGACATAAATTATCTGATGCCGGGTCAGAAATCAGAGCCTTTGGCTTCGAATTAGCCTCTAATTCATCACTTTTTATTCTCATTGTTTTTATACAGCGAGCGTAAGTAGTGAGAGTGCTTTGGTATTTGCTTTCAGTCACTTCAAGAACTTCTGATTTAACTTTCGATGACGATTCAAAATATTCAACGCACTCTTCATATGAACTTTTGACTTTTGCCCATAATGATTTTAATTCATCACTCAAAACCTCTATAGTATATACGTGGTGATCTTCCTGACGAATTTTATTAAAATTAGCTTCAAATTTAAAAACGGCATCTGAAGCGCGGGTAAAAGTTTCAATAGCGTTTGACATATTTATGAATCTGAATCGTAACACGAAAACCAAAAACTTTTAGAATATAAGTGAAGGACAAGATTAAATTCACCAAAGCAAATAATTAGATAAAAGATTGAAAACACCGATTAATTTCAAATATTTGAATCGACCGACAGAAAGGTGTATAAGGAAGAAGAAGAATGATCGTATAACACAATAAAATATTTTACCGGCGTTAAAAAAAACAATTGAATAATTAAATAATTCAATAAAACACCACCAATAATATAATTTTTATGATGGATAAAATAAATTACTTGTATTAAATTTCATAAATAAATATGTGTGTGTATTTGTGTATTTATTTATCACTTCAAACAACTTGATCATATGTACATAAGTATATTATTGGTTTGATTTTGTTTTTTTTTTTTTTTTAAATAAACCGCACCAAAATTTTTTTTGTACAAACTTATTCACATAAATAAATAAATAAATTTATTTTACTTTTAACTTGTATATTTTAACTATAAACAAATATTTTTTTGATCAAATATTTAATTTTACTTTATGGTTGTCCGTTTGCGTAAACAAACCCAACCTTGATAAATTTAGTACCAATGAAAAACAATAGGTACTGTATAAAACAAATTTTATACAGGGATGGTTAAAAAAGGACTCGCGAGTTTAATGAACTTGAATAATTCACAATAACTTTCCCTCTATTTTTTTACCAATTACCACTTGTTGTTTGCTTTTTTTAACACACACATAAGCAAATTATTTGTACTTATACAAATAACTTCACCAATTTCACTTTTAAATCAATCACTAACCTTATTTTTATCTTATTGATGTTGATTAAATCCAAAGTTATGTTGATGTTGTTGTTGAACAAATTTTTTTCTCGTGAAGGGTTTCTTATAAAAGATATCCGGGTTGATGGACCAATGTTTCGGCGTAAATCCGACAAATCAGCGATAAAATTTTATGTAAATAAAAAACAGTTATTAATTTAATATTTCAATTAAAATGAGAACGAATTCTCTTCTTTTTATTAAATGAAATTGTATAATTACCTTACACGTAGTGTTTCTTTGAATATTCCAAAACGAATGAAAAGAATAAAAAAACCAACTTATATTATAGAGAAAAATAGCCAACAACACTTAAGTACCGTTAGCGGTTAACTCGTTGAAAATAAAAGATTTTCCAACAAGGATGTAAAAAAGGTATCAAAAGGACACTTAAAGAAATTTGCAAACCGTAACTTTTATAAAGACTTCGTACTTAAACAAATTGCTTATAAATATGGTTGTAAGTACCCCAATCTAGATTATTTTTATCAACAATGTATTTACGTATTGCAGAGTAAATTGAACATTTACTTTGAGTGGTGGCTGTTATGAAAGTAAAATTAAACGCTTCTCTTGCTGCTTGGTCCGCTCTTTCATTAACAATAATACTGGAGTGATCCGGTATCCACATTACTTTTATTTTAGATGGGAAACGAATGAGAAAATCTGTTATTTCGCATATCGTGTCATCATTATTAACTAAGTTTAGTATAGCTGTGATAGATGATTTAGAATATGAGCATATAAAATATGATGACGGTCTTCACCGAAAGGTATGACAACAGTATTTTATTTACTGGCGGAACAAATCCAATCAATTTAATACCAGACACAGCTAGTCAATTTAATACCAGACACAGCTAGTCAAGGTACTATTGAATAAAATGAGTAACAAAACACTACAATTACACAATCAATCGCAAACATACGTTACAATAGACAATGTCTTGACAACAATATTACCCCACGTTACGTAACAGTCAACATCACGACCAAAACATACGCTTCTCAACAAGCTAAGCGTATAGCACAACTGACATGGATAAAGACAGAAATACGCTCACTTTACTTTAAAAAAGACAAACTTAACAAAGAAATATACAAAATTCATTTAGAAGTTGCAGACTTATTGACCAGACATCATTTATACCATTTATTGCCTCTATTTCTACACTATTTACACGAAAGGATACAAAATCAGATGACTGATAAATACAATCGAATGGAACGAAAAATTATAAAACTTACAAAACAGACTGACAACCGCACCAACAGAGAATTTTACTCATGCGTCAAAAACCTCACAGACATACAATTCAATGACAACGAGACAAAACTAATAGAGAAAGGACTAAAACATAATTTACCTTTTGACAAAATTCAAAACACAATTGAAACCCAAATTGTAGACGCCGAAGCAACTATTAATTACTTACCAACTGAACGCCAAGAACACATGAGACATAAAGTAGCCGACGAACTCGAAAAAACAATAAAACAAAAACAAATCCTAATGAACAAATAACTACTAGACAAATAAAGGCAAAATTACGGAAGAATGACCTGATACTTACTAAAGCAGATAAAGGAAACACTTCTGTAATAATGTACAAAAAAGACTATATAGACAAAATACACCAATTCATACAACAAACTAATTGTACAAAATTTAAAAATGATCCTACCGACACCTTCCAGAAGGAAATACGTACTCCGCTAAAACGCTGCAAAACGTTTACTGACGGAAAAATATACAAATACATGAACATGAACCCAGGACCACCAACACTCAGAGCACAACCGAAAATACACAAAGAAAACATACCAATGAGACCTATCGTAAACTACAGACCTGCTCCAGCATATAACTTAGCCAAAGATCTCACCATCCTACTTAAAGAAAAACTAAACTTACAAAATTCATACATGATACGTAACACACCAGACCTCGTCAACTTGACATTACAATAACACGAGGAACTGACTCTGTAGCCTTTAACATTTATAGAAAACCAACCACAACAGACACTACTATCCACGTCACATCAAACCACCCTATGCAACATAAACTCGCAGCATTTAGTGATATGATACACAGACTTAAGATAATCCCACTCAGTCCGGATAAGTACAACAAAGAACTTAGCACAATTAACGCTATAGCTAAAAATAACGGTTCCAAAAACAGTACTATCGACAAACTACTAAGACAATACAACACTAGGAACGGAGGGAGAAAAGACGAAGAGTCAACTAATACAACACCACGACGACACGTTTTTACCTACACAGGACCAGAAATATATAGGTTAACTAACCTCTTTCAGAATAATCTCAAGACATCAACAGAAACAACCGACAAATTTAACTACAGCGGAGTATACAGACTTACTTGCACCTGCAACCATATATAGGACAAACGGGACGAACACTAAAAACAAGATATTCAGAACACATGCGCTCGTACAAACGAAAAAGAGAGGACTCCAACTTTGCACTACACCTTGAAACTCACGAGGATACACCAAGGAAAATAGACGAATGTATGACATTGCTGCATCCTACCAAAAAAGGACGAAGACTAGGCATTCTTGAAAACATGGAAATCTACAAAACGCGAACTTTTAACGGAGATATTATTAACGAACATGTAAACACAAAACTTTCGACGTAGTGTTTTTGTAGTAGATTAGACGCGCTCATTCATTTATAATAACAGATCAGCTGATAGAAGAAACATCAAATTCAATAATTTTTATTTGTTATTTGTTTTTTAATAAATAAAATTAATAATTATTCAGGGTTGTCATAGAAACCAATATTGTCAGAATTGGTTTTAAAACCGACAAGAAAAAATGCTTTGGTGTCATAGAAACCAATGTTATTGGTTTTATGTTCGAACTAGAATTAGTGTCGGTTTTAGGTGTTACAGAAACCAATGTTACCGGTTTTTCATTGGAAATAAACCAAGCAGATAACAGCTGTCAGTTTTCATTTTTGCGCGCTTTTTTTATTTTTTTGCAGCGGGATATATTTAAAAAATGTAAGTAAATTAATTTAATATTTGCTTTATAAAAAGAAAAATTTTTGCAGTGACCTTTTTATTTTCTAGGGGAAAACATAAAAACAGTACACAAAATACCATAAACATGGAATTCATGGAAAATATCCGGATTTAGCTAAAGGCTTCACGAAGCGCGACAAACCAACAGTGAATTCCCTGTAGGAAGAACTGGCTGATTCACTGAATAGTGCCGGGCCACCACAATTTGACGTGAATGGGTGGAAAAAGGTGAACAAAATTTTTTCCACAGTCAAATTGTATTGCTTTATGAAATGTCTTTTTATTCGTACAGAAATGGACTGAGTGGAAGAGCGAGTTAAAAAAAACTACTGGCAACTGGCGGTGGACCGTTTGAAAAGCATCAACTGACAAAAACAGAAGAGGCCATAGTACGGCTATGTGGCATTTCGCAGTTGGTGGAAGGTGTTTGCGGCGTAGCAGTTGGTCTCAACGAAGATGTAGATTCTGCATGTGAGAAAGGAGTGCCCTCTACTGATATTTAATGAAAAAATATAATATTTTGTCAAGTTTCTGCCAAAAATAAAATAAAAAATAATAAAAATGTAAACAACAGCTGCTTCGATATTGGTTTTATTTACTTTCGAAATTAACAATACCAACTTGTTTTCGTGACACCAAATGAAACCAATATTGGTTTTCAAACCGACATTTAGCAAAACCAATATTGGTTTCTATGACACCCCTGATTAATACAAATGTTAAGTGTTGCACATTTTGCATCTTCTGGTGAAGAAGAATAAGAGAGGAGCCAGGAACTTATAAGTTTACGGAGACAACTAAGGCACCAGTCTAACATATTCAATCTTCAAGTTCCATGTAAGTTTACTGTGGATAAATCACTTTGGATTTTAATCTGTTGTAGTAAGAATGATTGGTTTTCTGATGCTTCAGAGTGTCTTTTTGTTTTTCTGGCTCTGGATTGTTCTAAAATTGTATTGTCTCCTGAACCTTTACTATTTCCATCCTCATCATTGGCTTCTAAACTATCGTGTGTTTCCACACAATCAATTGTTTGTCCACTCTCATGGGTTTATTTGTTACGGCTATATGTCGCGTTTTGAATACCGAAGTTTACTTGTTTCGCATTAATTATGGAATCAAGCTGTAATAATCCCGACACTGCCTCATCTAAAGCTTTTTGTGCAAAGGGACCACCTCCAGTTCCACAATTTTGTTGATTATTGAATACAACCTCATTTTTACACTTGTCTTCATGTCAGCCCAGACTTTCATCCATCCCTCGGAGTCGCGTGAGGGAGGGCCAATACTGTTCAACTTTTATTTAATTGTGTTCCATTGCTAATTAAAACTTGTTCTTGTGGTACCTTTTAGCAAGGTGTGGATTTTGTGTCATAAAATGAATAAGGCTTTCAAATTGCTTTGGTGTTGTTTTTTTTCAGTCTTAAGTTAGTAAAAAGAGACGTTATAATTATATTTTGTTAAATATTTAATAAATAAAGGGTGTTTTTTAAAGAGGTATAGAACTTTAAGTTGGCATTACTTTTCAAGAGTGCAACCGATTTAACAGCTGTCAAGTGATTTATTCTCAGTGTGGTTGGCCATACATCATGAATAGACTCACGGCTGAACAACGCTTGCAAATAGTGCCCAAAACGAGATTACCGTTGTTCCCGATTTTCATAAGCGAATTTTGTTTAGCGATGAAGCGCACTTCTGGTTGAATGGCTACGTCAACAAATAAAACTGCCGCATTTGGAGTGAAGGTAATCCTTAAGTGTATGTCGAAACACCGTTACATCCAGAAAAACTGACTGTTTGGTGCGCTTTATGGGCTGTTGGATTCATTGGTCCGTACTTTTTCAAAAACGATGGTGGGCAGAACGTTACTGTCAATGGTGATCGGTATAGAGCCATGATTACTAACTTTTTCATTCCTGAATTGAATAACCATGATATCCAGGATATGTGGTTTCAACAAGACGGCGCAACATGTCACACAGCTCGTGCCACAATAGATTTATTGAAAGACACGTTTGGTGACCGCCTAATTTCACGTTTTGGACCTGTGAATTGGCCTCCAAGATCTTGTGATTTAACACCGCTAGACTACGGCCACAAATGTTGGAAAAGTCATCGAAAATTGGACGTACAGATTGGACTACATCCGCGCCAGCCGTGGCGGTCATATTCCAGAAATCATATTTAAAATATAATGCCACAAGATTATCTTTCGGATAATTAAAATTCATGTCAATTGAATAATCCATCGTTGTTTTATTGCAACTTAAAGTTCTATACCTCTATAAAAAAACACCATTTTTTATTGATGAGAATGCTCTTACGTTTTTACATCCATTTTCTGTTTATATTAATAAAAACAATTTATAATTCGACGTTGTCACCAGCAAAATACACTACGACTGTTTTTCTCGAATTACACAATAAAAAACAGCATACAAATTACCACAATTTGTAATAGAATTCGACAGAGTCGTATTTCAGTCTCACAAACGACATGATTAATGCCATATTGAAAAAACGAAAAAGATTCGGCGTGACTACAACAATTAGGCGGAATATATGAAATGAAAAAAAAATCTCACGATAGCGAACACCATTCACAGTAACTGCCTGATCGAAATCATTTTAGAAAAAATAGGCCACCCACTCTTTGTGGGTGCATTGGTTTTTCAACAATCACTCTTGGATTATCATTCGCCCAAATGCGGCAATTCTACTTATTGACGAATCCACTGAGGTCAAAATGTGCCTCATCACTGAAGATGATTTTCTTCGAAAATTGATCAACCAACGTTGCCATTTCTTGCCACCATTATGACCGTTGCTCGATTGTGTATCAAATTGAGTTAGTCTGTAATTGAGAAATGTCAAATTAAATGCGGAAAAAGCTTGACGTTTAGGTGTGTTTCACATTCAACATCGGCCATTAAAAGTTAACCACCCATTATATAACAAAGCAGTTAACCTGAAAACAAATTATTATATAGGCATCACACACCTGGTTAATTCAATTCAAAATAGCCTTGGAGTGCTTTTCAAAATTCCAGAATATAAATGCGTTACATAAGGTAAGGTCACATTAGGCAAATGTTTGCCTCAAAATTGTTTTTTAGTGTTTGATTTAAATTTTTTAAAACATTTTAAAATTTGTTTTGTGCTCACACTAGGCACATTTATTTTCTCCTTTTTGTTTGTTCAAACAAAAGCAAATAGATATTTGGGAAAACATGTTTGCCGGCTGGTCAGACTAGAGAAAATATTTGATAAATTGTCAGAAAATATAAATTTATTTCCCAAAAATATGTATATATGTACATAAGAAACATATGTACATAAATAAAAATTTATATAGAAGAAAATTTCAAAAAGCTTAAAGAAAAGATTATATGAACAAGTTGCATTTATACAGGCACATACATATCGCTCACAAAATCACAAACAATCACAACTCAAAATTCACAAATTTTCAGGAGAGTCAAAAACAGTTTTTAAAAATATGGTTGCAATGGTTTTAAGCATCATAAAAATAGTCATAGAGGTATTCGACATATAACGAAATTTCTCTGATTAACGTCTCAGCCTCTTCCAGGCACAGTCTGCAAGTACCATATTCTTCGATTTTCGTCTTGGTTAGATGATACTTGAAGTTTCTATAACCTGTTACCAACACAGTTACTTCTATTGTATCTGAGTACCTTAATGGTCTTCCCATGGGCTCCTTGAGCACTACTCTAGTCTGCCTACATGTAGTGGTCTCCCTTCACCTTTTCAGGTTTAATAACTCCACTCATTGCAGGACCTTAGATCGCATTATGCCATTACCCAGTGCTACTCTGGGTTCTGTTCCACTGAAATTCAGAGCAGATTCCCCTTTAGCTAGTTGGTCTGCTGCTTATTCCCAGCTGTGCCTTTATTTCCCTTAACCCATTTCAATATTATCTCATTAACCGAGGCACATCTGTTATGTTTTAAAACACATTGCACCACTAGTTAGGAGTACACGTACACCTGTCGCATGCGTTTTATAGCCGACTGGTTGTCAAGTGCAATGAGAACCATTCTTTTTTGCACCCGACATTCCAGCAGGTGATCCAAGGAATGCAGTAGTCCAAGCAATTCTACCTGGTAAACGGAGACGTACTCACCCAAACGCAGATTACAGGACATGTTCAGCTCAGCTGAGTATACACTTGCTCCTGCTCTGCTGTCCATAAGAGAGTAAAAATTGTTTTATTTTATTTGCTAATAATAAAGTTTTAAAAGCAAAAAACTCTGCTGGAATCAACTATTGTTTGCCGCTATTTACTCTTACAAAAACTATGTAAGAACAAATAATTATTTGCCGAAAAAAGAAAAAAATATTTGTCGATGAGTGGTCACATTGGGCAGCTGTTTTGTTGTTTGCCTATCAATTTTATTTTGTGGTCAGACTATGTCAAACACATATTTGACGATTTCAGGCAAATGTTTGCCTAATGTGACCGTACCTTTAGTTTTTATTTAAAGTTTTTTAAATTTAATGGATTTGTTATGAAGGTAGACTTCTGACACATAAGTTTCCGATTTATAATGTTGTTTTTGCCGATTTTAGAAAAACTATAAATAATTTATTTCCAAAAGATCTGCTATATTAAAGTACCTGAAATAAAATATTTATTTTAATTTAAAAGAAAAATATTAATTAAATGTTGTTTTTGTGATATTTTTAAATTTTAAATTATCACCACTATAGGAGCGTAGACTTATGACACCTAGTGTATTTAAAGAAAGACCGGCGCACAGAGGAGTATTTTGCCAATCTAGTCGGACATTAGGCAAAAAATTAATTTTGCGAAATGTCAAAAATGTAAGTACGCAGCTTGACAGATAACAAAATTCTGCATCATATAGTGAATTTTCAAGGCTTTTGCTTGAGATTTGTCGTTTTTGGGCACTGTTAAAATCAGGAAAGTTGAGTAAATCGCATACGTTTTTATTGACTTTAAACGATTTTGAGAGGTTTGCAATATATTTTTTGGTGGCTAAACGAATAAAGATTTTGTATTGATTTTTTTTCTGTGAAAGGCTTTATTAGTAGCTACTTATGTTAATTTTTAGAAGTTTTTTTTTTAAATTTTAATGATAAAAAATTTCGTTCAAAATTAAAAAAAGGTTTTTTTTTGTAATATTTTTTGTCAAGAAAAAGTGAAAAGGTTTTAAGAGTGATCTCTATCGCGATCCTAAAAATGTTATATATCACTATAAAATTTCCGATCTCTACTTTTATACTAAAAAACGTTTTTCACCTTTTTATGTTTTTTCTTATCTTGCATAGGTAAATACGAGTAAGAAGCCTTTTTATATTCATAAAATGTTTTGGTTTTTAATAACTGAAGATAAATGTTTTTTATTTAAATCATTACATCTAACAGTGTTATTACCTGTACAAAAAAAAAAAAAAAAAAAAAAAAATCAAAAGAGATATAGATGCCCTTTCTTTCGGACTATCTACTTTGCACGCCAGAATTCGTCTATTTGAGAGCATATTGTAGTGTGACTGATCGGTTAGTATAACCATCACACATGTACTGTAACAAACAGTCTTAATTACCAACACATTTGGTATGGTAAATAAATATTAATGTGCAAGTGGAGAAACAAACAAAGAATACATTGTTGTTGTTGTTGCATTGCATTAACAATAATAAATTCCCACACACAGTTTAAGTAAACAACAGTCAAGTGGCCTTCAAATTAATGCACCACTAAAATGCCCTTGACTTTGTTGTCCGCACACGCCGATCAGCACGCTTCATATTACACCCCAAAATATTTCAGTTTTAAATAAAAAATTATTAAAATAAAAACTGTTAATAAATAGATCATATTTCCCATATGGTTCCCATAGATTTAAACACTTTAAATTTTAAAGTTTCACTCAATCATGAATTTTGGAAATCACTCAAAATTCATGATTGCCTGGTATTTTATTATGTTAAGGTATAGACTAATTAGGATAAGAATAGAATTACGAGGTTGAGTGTGATTTGTAAAAACACTCAACCAAATAGTATATAAGCAGAAGACTTTTGTAAAAATAACAAGCAATAATAAAAAGTCACTTGGTAGCTCTAACCGCGGAGCACCAAGAATAAAACCAAATAATAAAAAGTCTAAATTCAATTAAAAGTAAAACAGACTTTCTACCTGTCATATAAACTGACAGTGAAAAAATGGCAAATAAAATCTGATGCGTGAGGAAAAAAATATCCAAGAAAAATTTCGAAGTAAATTAGGGTCACCAAAACCAAATGCACGAGTTTGCCGATTATTGCTTAGATACTACAAAACTTTACGTTTCTCTATATGAGTGGCATCCTATAACACCTACAATGCACAAGATTGTAATACATCATACAACTGTTGAGGTATTGTTGTCTATTGGGGTGTTATCAGAAGAAGCGGCTGAGGCACGAAACAAACATTTCCCGGTTTACAGGCAGAATTTTGCTAGAAAGTTTTCAAGGGTTCAGTGTAACATAGATATTATTCATTATTTATTGGGGGATTGGAGGAATATGTAATCCATTTCTTTTAATTATTACATTATTTTTTCAAATAATTTTTTATTTCACCACCCACAAAAGGGGGCGGGTCTAAAAATGGCATTTAGGAATCCCTTGAGTCCAACTTTTTTGAACATTCTTTGACCTTAAAAGTTGTAATTGCTAAACAAAAAGACGGGAAAATTAAAAAAAAAAAAAAACTTGCATATTTCAGAGGTAGGATTAGTTCTTCCAAGGGGAACTTTTTTCTCCTTAGTCCAATTTTTCCTATTTTGCAGCTTTAACATCCTATGACCATAACAGATTTTTCTGCAAAGGGGCACTCAGTACATTTTTAGAGCCAATATTATCTAAAAAAAAGTAATTTCCGGCTAGATTGGCAAAATGCCCCTATGTGCGGCGTGCGTATGTCCAGTAAAGTTTTACTTTAGTAATTTTTGATCTAGCAATGCAACAATAAGTCCAATTATTAATATTTGCTGTAATATAATCTTTTTATTTTTCTTTATTCGTAAAATTATGCGTCTTTACTTTTAGTTTTTTGACAGTTAAGTTGGTGTTAGACGTTTTAAATGTAAAGCAATGTTTCACATTTACAACATCTTCCATACTTTTAACTAAAATATTGGTCAGTGTAAAAGGGTTATAAGAGATTGTTAAACAGTTTGTGTGTTTTAAACAGTAGTGCCAAAGAAGTTATTCAAAGCTGAATAAATAAAGTGACTTACAGTAAAATTAAAGTCGCTGTGATTTTATTTTGCATTTAAAAGAACCCAACGCAAAGTAAAAACGTAACAATACACTTTTTTATAAGTACAGTTCATTAAAGAACAACTTACTGCGATGCACTACCATTTAAATAAAAATTTTTCATCTTCACTAAAGAACTCTACACTTCATCTCAAAAAATTAAAAATCTAGCTTTTGGTTAGTTTTTCCTTTGTCTCTTCTATTGCCAAGTGTCGTATATCATTGGTCGATTTACGTAACGGAACAATATCTCTCATCTATGTATGTATAAGAAGCAGCGCGAGAACAAAAAGGAATTTGTAAAATTCTTTAAATCAGTGTCATATATCGATTTTAAATTGAGGATTCGTGTTGTCAACACATAAGAAGGACATAATTGAATTGGTCACTTTTATGGCGAATATCCGTTACATAAAAAAATTATTAAAATCTTTTGAGTTTCGCATCATTGTTACACAGGAAAATACAAATATAAAAAAGCACAGTATGCGTAAAATACAATCCGTAACAATCATTATATATTCTTTCTATTTTCTAATATTTTGCCTTACTTTTTTTCAATTATTTTATTATGCACTTCACTATTTGTTGTTTGTTAAATTCTTTAGCTTTGTGATTATATGCTTAACATTTTAATCACTACATAATCTCTGTTCCATCGAAAATAGAAGAAACTGAACTGGACTTACTATTTTTGAGTACATTGATAACTACAAAAGTATTTTGGTTTATTTATTGTTTTAGGCGGATATAGAGGCAAGCTCTTTGGACAGAACAGTACAGCAAGAAAAATTGGATAAAATGAATCAATTGTTAAATCAGTCTGATTTGAGTAGACAAATGCAAGAATTACTTGGAACTTATCTCCTATTTGAACGGTAATGTAAAATTGTTCTACTCTGGCAACTCAACTTATTATATTTACTATTTTACAGTTATTTTATGGAAGAGAGTGTTATTAAGGCCATTGCTTTGGACACTTATGAGAACGGTCAATTGTGTTCTTCTATGGTTGATGATGTATTTTATATAATACGGAAGTCAATAAGACGATCTCTGTCCAGTCAATCTGTAAATGGATCATGTGCTGTTATTAATAATGCAGCAACTTGTTTAGATAGTGATTTTATCAATGCTTTGCGAGCGCCTTTAAAACAGGGCTACCCCTCAGGTTACCTCGACTTAGCTCAGGCGTATAATGCTATACAAAGTACATTGCAACAGGGTAGAATTCAGGCGAATGACAGTGAGAAATCTCGTGTTCATTTCTTGGTGCAGCTGAACAATGCAGACATGTCTACCGAGTATATTGAAACTTTATGGCAAACCATGGAGCAAGAAATAAAGGGAGCTTTTCCGGCCATGACAATTGTAGAAAAGCAATTAATTGAAAGCTGTCTGGCCGAACTCAAAACAGTTCGAGACACTTTAAAGGCATGTGTCGATTTTGGAATGCAACAGTTGCGTTCAAGTGCAATCAAGCCTCGTCTACACCCTTGGGTAGATCAGTTTATTAATTATAAACATCATTTTACAGAGGTAAATAAAAAAAGACTTTTAAAGACAATATTATTCCAAGTACTACAAAATTTTTAGGAGGAATTGGCGTCGTACGAAGCTGGTGAAACATTTGTTCAATTTTTGATTGTACAAATTGATAGCCTTTTAAATACGTTTAAGCAAAATCTTACACCACGCAACACTGATGCCCTCATTAGCATTGTAGCTACAGAGCTAACACAGCGTCTAGAGAGAGCCATTAAAAAATGTACATTTAACCGAGTAAGTAATTTTCCTAAACACGAAGGCAAACAATTTCAAATTTTTTTGTTTAGCTGGGCGGAGTGGTTCTTGATCAGGAAGTACGTGTCCTAGGTGCATACTTGGCTAGTGCAACATCTTGGTCAATTCGCGACAAAATGACTCGGCTTACTCAAATTGCTACCATCTTAAACCTTGAAAAAGTGTCCGAACTTAATGATTACTGGATTCCAGAGAACGGTTCTGAATTGACTTCGTGGCGCATAACGGAAAACGAAGTTAGATCAATACTTACGTTACGGTAATATTTAATCACTTCCTTATTTTTTTTTTTAATTCTTAAAATTTATATTTTTCATTTTATGTAGAAATGATTTCCGTATGGAAGATATTAAACGGATTAGATTCTAGTAAAGATAAATTTTTGTACATGAAGGTATTTTCCTAAATGATATGGATTTTATTTTAAAATAATGATTTGAACAATTATTATATATTTTTTTTGTAAAATACAAAATAAAAGAAATAGATACAAGAAATTACATTAATTACATTACATTAATGTGTTTAAAATTATTATTCACAATTTTGTTTTTTAATGCTAAACCAGTGGTTGAAATCCAATCGTAATAGCAGCTGAGATAAAGGCGTTGTACTTGGTGCAGCTTTTAAACCCACCAATAAGTTTATAAGTTGCTGTATTAAACTTCCAAATCTAAAAAAAAATATTTATTAATAATGCAAAAAATAATGTAAAAATTTAATTTATGTTAAAATGCATGCATGATTCGTAAGTCAATTAAAAACGTTTGCCCATTAGAGGTCTGCACAAATATATTTGTATACGTGAAGTACGTGCAGTGGTAAATTATGGTTCCTTACTCGAAGTATGACAACAATGAAGTACATATTTTTGAGTGCAACAAAGCTATCAAATAACTTCTTCTTATGTTCATGAACGATAAGAATAAAGTACATGTTACGAGCTCAAAACTGCTCGATGAATATATGTAAAACATGCCGCGAATACAAAACTGCCTGTATACATACAAATGCAAATGCCTACAAAATAAGAAGCAATTGGTAATTAATTTTATTTGTTCTTTGTGTAACAAGAAAAATGGAAAATCAAGTGAGTTTACAATCTAAAAAATGAATAATATGCATACAGTGACGGACTAAATTATTGGCACAGGAAGCGTTTTCAACCATTTACACCATTGATTTAGAGGCCTTGATATTAAACAAATATTTGGATTGATAAAATTATAAAGTTCCTACAATATTCACTTTATTTCTTTTGAAAATATGTATTATATAAACTATGTATCAAAAAAAGAAAACAAAAAATAATACGTTGTTTTGATGAACAAAATTATTGGCACACTCAAGTTCTTAAAATTTTGTCTATCCGGCCACTTTTTTGTGATCAATCGCCGTTATTTCTACTTCTTAAATTTCAAAGTTTTTACTTGTTAAAGTGCTAATGGGAGCGTGCCTTGAATTAACATAAAATTATTTATTTTATTTAAAATGGGTAACAAACAGAAAGAAACCACAGAATCTCCGCGCAAAATTATACTATAATAGCACAATCAAGACAAATCTTTTGCTAAGATTGGAGAAATGATGTAAAGAAGTCGATATACCATTCGGAGCATCGTGCAACGTTTCAAGAGAGCATCTACATTTGAAAGTCCCATACATATAGGTCGTTCTAAGGCTAATCAGTCGTGAATGCAGCCAGATAGTCAGAAAAGTTAAATTTTATACAAAAATATCCGCAACACAAAATGCTGCGGAGATTAAGCAGGAGATTAAGATTAAGTTTGGAATAGATGTTCATCTCATTACGGCCTGGAGAGTACTACACTTGAAGTGTTGCTAGACCTAAACCTTTAATTTCATTAGTTAACCAAAAGAAGCGTTTAGCAAATGCCACGGAGTATTTGCGTAAGCCAAATGATTTTTGGAACCAAATACTATTCTCAGATGAAAGCAAATTTAATATATTTCGCTCTGATGGCCGCCAAACAGTGTAGAGAAAGCCCATCTCAGAGTTTGAAAACCTAGCTGCAATCGTAAAATATGGTGGTGGAGGTGTGATTGTATGGGGCTGTATGTCTGCCGCAGGCGTGGGCGTGTTGGTGTTCATTGACAATTTTTAGTAATAGAACTTTGAAAAAAGTGAAAATATGTATTTTCCCATATGGACAAAAAAATGGCCAAAATCGGAAAGGTGCGGCTTAGCGGACTATAGGGGTTGAAAGCTATGACATTACATATTTTCACTTTTTTCCAAGCCTTTATTATTAATTATCAATAAAATGTTAATAAAATAGCTGCTTTTAATTACTTTTTGCATAAAAATGTTTAAAACAATTCATTTCTGTGTATTTTACCATCTTTTGTACAAATGAGTTAACTAACACAGGGTTGTTAAAAACGAAGCTAACTGACGGAGCTAGCTTCACACACATGGATTTATCCCCAAATTTGGGGATTTTTATTTATTAATGGGAATTAATTTGGGAATTGGGGAATTCGTTAAGGATAACCTCAGTAGTTTGGGGATTATTATTTTGATTTCATATACTTTTTGGATTATTGTAATTTTATTATTACTTTAACTGTTCGTTATTTAAAATTTAAAGTATGACTAGCATATGATGAAATGATAATAAAAAATATGTAAAGAAAATAAGTTAAGCAGCAAAAATTAATTCTTAAATTTACCCTGGAGGAAATGGATCTTGCTTCCGATTTTAAGAAAGAACTGAACTCTGCAGATGTTCCACTGTCCTTTTACTTCAAAAACGTGCTTTTTATCAAAAAGTTTATTGTACACACAATGTTAAAACGTTTCCAATCAGATCTTATATTTTTAAAAATTTGTGTTACAATCGATAATTATAAATTATATAAATTAGTTGAATAATGAAAATACTATAACCAAAAGTAAATAACAACGTTTTAAGAGATATACATATATCGGGTGGTTAAATTTTAAGGGCCGATGTTGAATGTGAACCACACCTAAACGTCAAATTTTTTTTGCATTTAATTTGACACCTCAGTGGATTCGACAATAAGAAGAATTGCCGCATTTGGGCGAATGATAATCCAACAGTGATTGTCGAAAAACCAATGCACCCACAAAGAGTGTTTGGTGCAGTTTATGGACTGGCGGCAACATCGGGCCGCATTTTTTCCAAAATGAGGCCGGTCGGGCAGTTACTGTGAATGGTGTATCGTGAGATGATTACGAACTTTTTATGGTCCGAATTGCGCGAAAAATTCAATGGCCGTGTTATCTCAAGTGTTGGCGATGTCAATTGGCTACCAAGATCGTGTGATTTGACACCGTTGGACTTCTTTCTTTGGGGTTATTTGAAAGAAAAGGTGTACATCAATAAGCCAGCAACAATTCAAGAGCTTAAGGATGAGATAATTCGGCACATAAACGGCATAGAACCTCAAGTATGCCTCAGCGTCATCGAAAATTTGTAGCATCGGATAGAGGTGTGCCGACCAGGTCGCGGCGGCCACTTGGCCGATATTTTGTTCCATATATAATTGAGCCATACCAATATTATTAAAATAAAAAGAAATGACAATAATTTCCTAAATAATTTGTGTCAAAATCAACATGGTCCCTTACAAATTTAACAACCCTTTATAAATCACAATTAAGAAAAATGTCATTAAAAAGTGGAGGCAACTTAGCTATATTTTGGGAAAAGTTTATACATATCAAGATGCCACATAAACGACCTTGTTTTTAGACCTCACCAACTACCAAGCTTGTCTTTTTTCAGCAAAGAAGGTAATAAAATATTAAATAAATTGTAAAACTAGTGCTTCGAATCTTTTTTGAAAAATCAATAAAAGTTGTTGTAACACTTTTTTTAATCTATTCCCAGAAATGGTAGGGTAAAAACTCAATCAACTTTTAAATTGTTACAATAAAAATATACAGCATAAAGTATTTATGCGGTAATTTAAATTTTAAACAATTTATTTCTTTGGGGGAATTTTGAGGATGAATATTTTCAAATTGGGGATGGAACTCGAGAAACATCTGGGGGAATCCTGGTTTTAATCAATAATTCCATAAAAATATTAAAATGAAATAAATCGCAATGTGTGAAAACGCTTCCTGTGCCAATAATTTAGTCCGTCACTGTATGTACATAAGTAAGTTAAAATATTTTAGTTTACAAAGATTTATTTTTAAAATTAAAATAATTTTAACGAATAAAGCGTTAACAAATTTTTTTGTACATTTTTAAGGACACAACAAAAAACACAATAAAACTTACAGTGATTAAGGATAAAATTTCAAATGGGTAGTTTTCAACAATTAATAAAAGTGGAAAAAGTAGGGTGTGGGATGTTTATTTAGTAATTTTAGATGTGTTTACGCGCAAAGTAAAGAGCACACCTATTGTAAGCTTAACGAAAATCTCTCTTGTTATTTCTCATCGCTTTAGAGATTTTCTTTTGTGAAGCTACAAATTAATACTTGTGTATAAGGTACGTTGTACTATTTTAACCCCCGTCTTTAAAATATTATAAATAATTTTTTATAACGTTTTAAGAAAACTTTTAATTGGTTTTTATTTTTCTATGATAATTTTCGAAATAATTATTTTACCGAGGAAAACATTTTGGTCCAAACGAACCGGATAAATTAATCCACCCGTTTAGTAAAATAATTTATTAGGAAATTATTTTATTTTCAGATAACCTCACTGGAGAATTATATTTTTGGTCTTTTTTCCAAATAAATCTTTATCCTTTTAAATTTTAAAAATTTTCGTTAAAAACCCAGATAGAAAAGGTGTGTTTTTTAAATTTTATTTGTAAAAAAGTGTGAAAAAATATAAATAAACAAAAAGTAACAAAATTAAAAAGTGCAGCGAGTACATAAAATATATACATACATATCGCACTTGATCAAAAAGAGGGTATTAACTCAAAATTTTTATATTTTCACTTTTTGCAAGAAATCAACCAACAACATCAATATCCATCTACTGTAAAAATTTCAACGAATTCTAATTACTCTTTCATCTCGAAACCAGCATATGAGACCATTTTGGTGATAGTGTCTGGAGTACCTTTATATCAACAAAAAGGTATTACTTTTATTTGGTAATAATTGCAAAAAATTTAAAAGAAAAAGAGTGTAAATATATTATTAAATGGAATTTTCTTATATTAAATCAGAAAAGAAAACACGAGAAAAGCTTTTTTCTTCAATTTACTCTATTAAAGTAAATTATTTTGTTATATTTTGCTTTATTTTTGCTTCCACTCAACACAAAAATTTAATTTTGAGAGAGAAACAAAGAGAAACTTTGCGTTGACGGAGACGTACACTCATTAAAAAAGCTGTATTTCAACTCTCTTATACGTTGAAAAAGACGAAATAAAACGTATGACGGATTCTATGTGCCCGGCCTTTAATTTTTTTTCTCTCCGTTTATGCAAAATCATACAATTTAAAAACCACTGCTAAGCATTGATAATATAAAAAACAAAAGTTTAAGAAAATATAAATAAAGATAATATAATTTTAATTCGTGTCAATTATTTAAAATTATTGTTCGTTTAATTTATTATTAAAAATTAATTGCGTCTAAAATAATTTTAAAAAAGTGCAAACACAAAAGAGCTGAGTTTTTTATTATTGTTAGTTGTATGCTTGATATAATAATACAAGGTAATTCCATTTCAAAAATGTTTGAAGTTTGCCGGAATTATTGAAGTATGTTTTTTTGTAAACAGTAAAAAGAACGTTTCCACAAGAAGAAACAAGAAATAATTATTTTAAAAAATTGTGTAGTTCTTATAAATAAACATACAGCACAATTATGAATAACAATTCCCCGGTAAAATTTTCCCTTCTCCCATTCCTGCTATTATATTAAAATTTCTCGGGAATTTTTTCTCTACCGAGGGAAAGACGTACGTATTATGAATATTAAAGAGGGGAAAATAAATGCCTGTATTTGGAAGTTTTTTTTTCCTTATATATTTGAAAGGGAGTTGGCACGGAAATGTAAGTATTGAATTTATAAATATAAAACAATGATTTAAAATTTGTTTTTAAGGCCAAAAAATACAAATAGACATCAGGTGCAACATTCGCTGACCGTAATGTAGAGACATCCAACTGTAGAAAAATTTAACAACTTTTAGAAAAATTTTGTGTAAAATTTTTACAAAAAAACATTTGATAATTTTTTTAAATCAATAAAATTTTTACAAAAAATTTTCTATAAAATTTTCCAAAAACTTTTCAATAAAATTTTACAAAAAATTTTCGATAAAATTAAAAAAAAATTTCGATTATTTTGAAGTTGAAAGTTTCCGATTTTCTCACTCCCTTTTTTTGCTACTCCCAGGGAGATTAGAATAAGGGAGATTTTTCCCGGGAACAAAACATTGGGAAGGGAAAAATTTCCCCGGGAATATTCATAATTGGGCTGATTATGTTGTTATTGATGATGGATGGTGCTTCGTCACATCTTCAAATAATAAAGTACTGTTGAAAACTAAAAAGTTATATTAGACCTTAAGCTCAATTATTTACTTAAAAGTAAAAAGAAAACATTGAAGTGAATTGCGATAAAATTTTGCATAATTTTCACGTAATTAGCTTTAATTATTGGTATTTAAGATTTAATTGGCTAAGAAACTCTACACTAAAACCAAAGCATTTTCAAATGTACATATATCCATTAGTTAAAAAAAAAAAAATTCAAACGAATTGCACAACTTTTATAAGCAAACAGTTTTTTTCATCTTCTTATTTGCATACATAATTTTACATTGTTTCATATTTCTGTTTAAAAAACGAATACGGAAAAAAGTTCTTCCCAAAAAAAAATCTTCTTTTAACATTATTATCTAACAATAAATGTGAATTGCACAACAAATTTGGCATATAATTTGTACCAGAATATTATTATATTATAATATTATTTTAAGAAATGTTGAATTTAGTTTTTCGATTCTAGCCATAAAATCTTTGTTTGGCTTATATAGACCACCTTCGGATAATTTGTATAATTTTGATCTTTTCCTTCAAAAGTTTGATAACCAAGTTTTTTTAGCTCCATTTTTGAAACAATGTATCCTGAAAAGTTTTCAAGTTCTTCGTATTCTATTTCATTTAAATGGTTGATATCCTCCCAAAGATTTTCGGATTCTTGTTGTTCCTTAAGCTAGTGAGAAAATAAAAATATTGCTTAAAAACTAAATAAGTAATTTACCTCCATTTGCTCTTCTTCACCAACCGGTATTTCATTAATAACTTCGAATATTTCTTGGCTTAACGTTTTATCTACACTAGGAAACTCTATCAAAGTATTGGTTTCATTAACTAAAATATTATCATTGCGCCCTGTGCACGATAACAAAAACGTAAATTAAACGCAACTATAAAAATGTTAATTTTATTTTACCCAACAAATAAGACCGAACCTGTACTTGAACTCAAGAGGAGATGGATGCTCGTATTGAACTGAAAAAATTCTCTGTACAGTCTTGATTTAACTTTGCAGTTAAAACAAAATTCATATTGTACTGAATATCTTTCAAGAACAGTGGCAGAGCATTATTATTTTGCAAAATTCTGCGTTGATATGGCAAAAGAAACCCACTTGCACGATTCAGAAAAAACTTTAGCACTGCATCAGTCATGGACTTTAAAACTTCATCTTGCTCAGGAAGTGATAGTAAAGGTGAGCGCAAGATGTTAAAAAGTGGACAGTATTGCATGTTTTTGAAACGCAAATATTGATTGTATGTGTAGTCGAATGTTACTAAACAGTAAATACAGAGAACAAGAGAGCAAACAGTGCAAAAATCAGTGCACCTGATTTGACCGGACAGTTTTATCAAGTGCAATAAATATGCTGAGCATTTCATATTGTTCACTAGTTCATTTTACTTAAATTTTCTTGAGAGTAAAATCTCTGATTTTTGAGAGAAAAAATTAAATTAGAGTTTTTTATTCATCAATAAAATTCAATCTACTACAGTTTTCTATTTTCAACCACTCAACGCGCAAATTAATATAAAATAACTAAAATAACGAGTGATTTGTCTTCCAAAGCTGGAATAGTTGCTGGCTTATTTCTGTAGACTTTAGACTTGACGTAGCCCCACAAAAAATAGTCTAAAGGCGTCAAATCGCATGATCTTGGTGGCCAACTTACCGGTCCATTTCTTGAGATGAATTGTTCTCCGAAGTTTTCCCTCAAAATGGCCATAGAATCGCGAGCTGTGTGGCATGTAGCGCCATCTTGTTGAAACCACATGTCAACCAAGTTCAGTTGTTCCATTTTTGGCAACAAAAAGTTTGTTAGCATCGAACGATAGCGATCGCCATTCACCGTAACGTTGCGTCCAACAGCATCTTTGAAAAAATACGGTCCAATGATTCCACCAGCGTACAAACCACACCAAACAGTGCATTTTTCGGGATGCATGGGCAGTTCTTGAACGGCTTCTGGTTGCTCTTCACTCCAAATGCGGCAATTTTGCTTATTTACGTAGCCATTCAACCAGAAATGAGCCTCATCGCTGAACAAAATTTATCACATTTGAACATTTCGAACCGAACACTGATTTTGGTAATAAAATTCAATGATTTGCAAGCGTTGCTCGTTAGTAAGTCTATTTATGATGAAATGTCAAAGCATACTGAGCATCTTTCTCTTTGGCACCATGTCTGAAATCTCACGTGATCTGTCAAATACTAATGCATGAAAATCCTAACCTCAAAAAAATCACCCATTACAAAGTACAAACCCTTGCTTTTAACATCATACATTTACATACATGTTGTCTGCTATAACAGTATTTCATATCAAGAGACACTATTGAAACAAAATATTCACTACTGAAATTTAATTTCAAACAACAACAAATATTGCATTGGTTGGAAGAAGAGCAAATGCTATTGTATGTTCTTATGTAAGACCACAACAATATTTGTATACACAAGAAATCAAGTGCAAGAAAAAAGAGACCAATTCATTATTGAACATTATGAAGTTAGTCTAACAAGACGTTTTATGCTCACGTTTAAGTGATAGTCCATATGCTTTCATTAAAGTCCGGGGATCTGAGTACTTTTTATGTTAAAGATATCAAACCAGTCATTAATAATTTGAAAAAGTTCCGAACATAATAGAAAGTTGTCTACATTGGAACAAATGGCTAATTGTGCGCACCGGATAAATGCTGTGGCTGTTGTGTGTGAAAACAGCTTAGTAGCGTATTTGACTTTTTGCCTGGCTGAGAAAATTTTTAATACTATTTACTATAAGATATAGTAATATACATATTAATAAATTAATTATTTAGGCTTAAGTTCTTAATTATAAAGAGATAAAGAAAAATTAGATACCAGCAAAGCAGAATGCATTTTCTAGACAGCTACGTCCGTCATCAGTACTCTTTGTATCAATCTACCCGGTAGTTTCAATTGTTATTAATTTTCTATTTAAACAAACTTATCAAAGAAATAGAATCTGAGAAATTTTAATTTTACATTATATTTCATAGAAGATAGAGCTTTAGTAATATACATATATTAAAAGTATGAACATACCAGCTCCTTTTACGTTTAACATCTCAGGAGTTACAGTTTTTGTTATGGTTAAATCAAAGTTGCATAACGATTTAACCAAAGAGTTCTTCAACCAAACACTTTGTCAATGCTTTATTTTTAAAAAGGAAACCATTTCAGCGAAATGATTGCGTAGCAGCTTTATTATCACATGGATGATTGAAAAACGGTTTTTGTGACGATATGCCCATTGATTTCCACAGCTGCGGATTTTCGGGACCTTACGGCTGCAACCACAGTAAAGCCAATTTTAAAAAGTTCTGCAATTATTTGCAGCAGGGTTTCCTGAGCCATTTTAAAATTAAAATTGTAAAAAACAGGCTGCTTCCAGTGACCTCGCAATTCTCGTATCATTGCTACTTGGACCATTCTCCGCGGTTTCATTATGATATTGTTTTTTCGGTCATATGCCCATTTCTCTCTACATTTCATTTCATCAAATGAGATCACACACAATTTTTTCCAATGGCATATCAAAGGATCTCATTTGATATATGATTTGAGCCTGTATTCCAGGCTCTACACATAACAAATAAGCCCATCTAGGGAGTGTTGACGGAGATGGCAATGGCAAATATTCTTTATTTCGTAACAATTTGCAGAGGTCCTGCTGAGTATATACAGTGAGCGAAACAACTATATGTGCATATGATAATTTTACATGTTGTGCTCTCTATATTTTAAAGAACCATCTAACAATAAAATTTTAGTATACAAAACTAATGACAAATTCTTTACACTTTATTTTGTTTAATTATTTTTTAAATTTACTTTTCAATAGTACCGTTATCAACATGTGTTCATTGTCATTAATTTTTTGTCAAAGGAAACAATTATATGTGCAAAAATAAAGTTCTAATTTATTTCAATTCAATTTCAATAAAAAATTAATTCTTATTTATAAACTAATACTCAGTGTGGCCTCCTCTATTTATTTGTACACTAACCATCCGTCGTGGCATTGAATCAACTAGGCGGTGCAGCATAACATCATCCAATCTCTCCCATTCTTCTTGAATGGCCGTTTTAAGTGACTTGAGATTTTCAAATTGCCTTCCATTTTTATAAACTTTATTCGACAATATGCCCCACAAATTCTCTATCGGATTTAGGTCCGGACTGACAGCAGGCCACTTTAATACGGGGATATTTCTCTCTTCAAAAAATTGCCTTGTGCGTCTTGCATTATGTATGGGTGCATTATCCTGTTGAAATATCCAATTATCGCCATATTTATCACCTGCAAATTCAATGAGCTCAGAATCAAGCAGTTCTACATATTGTTCGGAATTCATTCTGTTCGAAATAAAGCAAATGTTACTCTTCCCGCGATAACCAAATGCCGCCCATAACATAAGTGATCCTCCTTGAAAGTTTCTTGCGAAGCGTGTTTGACGTGGAAGCCTTATGTCTTGCCAGCTCATTTGGTAACCATCAGGGCCATCCAAATTAAATTTTTTCTCATCTGAAAAAATAACGGATTGCCACTCTTCGTCCCAGAATTTATGTGTTTCTGAGAATTCCATTCTACAAACTTTGTGCTTATCCAACAGCTTCGGTGCGGGCAAACGTTTTCGATATTGAAGATGTTCACTCGTGCTTAATATTTGCTGAACTCTTCTCTTGGTGACATTTAGACTCAGTTGGTGTTTTATTTGTCCTGCACTCATGGATTTTGAAGCAGCTAAGCGTCTAATTTCACGTTTGCACCTATCGTTGACAATTGGCTTGCGACCTTTACGTTTCGTACAACCATAATTGTTTGGATTTTTCAAATAATTTGATATGGTATTTCTATGTCTTTTGATCCTTACTGATATTGCTTTGATGCTAGAGCCAGTCTCAGACAGAATTTTAACTTCATTCTGTTCGAGTTCAGTCAATGAACGCCCTCGAGGCATATTTACCTGCATATAAAGACAAAATTTTAAAAATTTATGTTTGTGAACAAAAAAATATTTTAATTTACCTTCAATTATTACTTTCACTAAATATACACTAAAAATTATTGCTAAATAACTTTTTCAACCGTACAGTTGCACGTTCAAATATTAATGCACATATAATTGTTTCCTTTGACAAAAAATTAACGACAATGAACACATGTTGATAACGGTACTATTGAAAAGAAAATTACAAAAATAATTTAACAAAAACAAGTGTAAAGAATCTGTTATCAATTTTGTATACTAGAATTTTATTGTTAGATGAGTCACTAAAATGTAGAGAGGAAAACATGTAAAATCATCATATGCACATATAGTTGTTTCGCTCACTGTACATATAGCTTGGGAAATTTCACCTAGCTTGTATATCTTCTTTTCATTTTGGAAGACAAAATTAATTGGTACCCTAAAGTAGCAATTTTTTCTTTTGAGAATTTTTATTTCGCTATCGGCCAAAATGTTTTTAACTCGATAGTCTTGTAGAGAAGTACTATTAATTACTATTAATTATTAAGATTAATAACTAAGTAAACCTAATAATAGAAACAACAAACTTACTCAGTTTGTGTACCAACGCTTGTGAAGGTTTTTCTAACGATTTTTCTTGACACACTTGGTGGATCGGCGTGCCATCTGAATTAATAAAAATAATTTCGGTTATGCACTAAGATTATTTTGCAACAGTGCTTTCTAATAGGTACCTTTCTAAACATTCTATATAACCTTATTCATTATGGTTATCATTTTTAATAATTTTCTTTTGTGTACTGAAAGTGTTAGTAAGAGTATTAAGAGAAAAAACAAAACGAAGGATTCTAGTTCATATATTACCCTTTATTGTCGGGATAGGCACTTTTCTTTAAACGTACTATTTCCTTGTCCATAGCAATGTCTTCATTTCCAAAATGCAATGAGTATACCAAAGGTGTTTTTGGCAAATCGGAATCAATTAGATTGCACGAACTTTTGTCGCATGTGGGGGATTGTAGAAAACTTAAAAAAATCTTACGTTCGAATCCTTGCTGAGGTGTCTTGTGCTGCTACAGTTGGGAAAAAGGCAACTTTTTTTTTTCTTTTTCTTTGAATTATTTTTAAATTTTCGTTTTATTGTTTAAAAACTATTATAATTTATTTTGGCTTTTTAATAATTTTAATATTTTGAAATTTCAAATAAAACAATAAAAACAAAACAGAAAAGTGGGATTTTAGAAACAAATATGGTAGCATAGATTTAAATAATTCCCGCAAATGTCAGAACGTTAATATGGCGACAAAAAGAGAGAATGGAATTACCTTCTAACGAGTGATTTTTTAAGAGCTTGAGAACTTTTTTTTAAAAAAAAAACGCATAAAATTTGCAAAATCTCATCGGTTCTTTATTTGGAACGTTAGATTGGTCCATGACATTTACTTTTTGAAGATAATTTCATTTAAATGTTGACCGCGGCTGCGTCTTAGGTGGTCCATTCGGAAAGTCCAATTTTGGGCAACTTTTTCGAGCATTTCGGCCGGAATAGCCCGAATTTCTTCGGAAATGTTGTCTTCCAAAGCTGGAATAGTTGCTGGCTTATTTCTGTAGACTTTAGACTTGACGTAGCCCCACAAAAAATAGTCTAAAGGCGTCAAATCGCATGATCTTGGTGGCCAACTTACCGGTCCATTTCTTGAGATGAATTGTTCTCCGAAGTTTTCCCTCAAAATGGCCATAGAATCGCGAGCTGTGTGGCATGTAGCGCCATCTTGTAGAAACCACATGTCAACCAAGTTCAGTTGTTCCATTTTTGGCAACAAAAAGTTTGTTAGCATCGAACGATAGCGATCGCCATTCACCGTAACGTTGCGTCCAACAGCATCTTTGAAAAAATACGGTCCAATGATTCCACCAGCGTACAAACCACACCAAACAGTGCATTTTTCGGGATGCATGGGCAGTTCTTGAACGGCTTCTGGTTGCTCTTCACTCCAAATGCGGCAATTTTGCTTATTTACGTAGCCATTCAACCAGAAATGAGCCTCATCGCTGAACAAAATTTGTCGATAAAAAAGCGGATTTTCTGCCAACTTTCCTAGGGCCCATTCACTGAAAATTCGACGTTGTGGCAGATCGTTCGGCTTCAGTTCTTGCACGAGCTGTATTTTATACGGTTTTACACCAAGATCTTTGCGTAAAACCTTCCATGTGGTCGAATAACACAAACCCAATTGCTGCGAACGGCGACGAATCGACATTTCACGGTCTTCAGCAACACTCTCAGAAACAGACGCAATATTCTCTTCTGTACGCACTGTACGCATTCGTGTGGTTGGTTTAATGTCCAATAAAGTAAACTGAGTGCGAAACTTGGTCACAATCGCATTAATTGTTTGCTCACTTGGTCGATTATGTAGACCATAAATCGGACGTAAAGCGCGAAACACATTTCGAACCGAACACTGATTTTGGTAATAAAATTCAACGATTTGCAAGCGTTGCTCGTTAGTAAGTCTATTCATGATGAAATGTCAAAGCATACTGAGCATCTTTCTCTTTGGCACCATGTCTGAAATCTCACGTGATCTGTCAAATACTAATGCATCAAAATCCTAACCTCAAAAAAATCACCCATTATTATTATATCATGGTTGTATGTATATGTGTCTCTCTCTCTCTAATGTGATTAGTGTTGCAACATTTTTTACAAGCGAATAATCCGAATATTCGTAATTTTTATTTTGAAATATAAATTAACTTCAATTATATCTCGATTTTGAAGTGAATTATTATTAAATATAATATAATTTTTTACGGTTTTATATTTTTGAAGGATTTTAATAAAATTAGAATATAAAATTTTTGTATACCGAATATTCTTACTCGAGTTAACGATTGCATTACAAATTTGTCTATGTTTAATGTAAATACAAAAGTTGGCATGTAATTTTCCAATTCAGATTCAGAATAAAAATTCTAATCCCGATAGCTCGAAAAAATCCCATAATTATTCAAAGAGAATCAATAGTTTTACGACTAAGGCTAATACGAAGCAATCTGTTAGTCGTTGCATACTTTGTCAAGAACAACACCCGTTAAGATTGTATATCTACAGTGAAACGATTTAAGTGTTCTACGAACTGCTACATCGCAATAATCAGCCGACTAGATTTACTTCTAATAATATGGTACGGATTTAGGCTGACTTCCAAAACGTCAATTGCTTTGTCTTCGAACAAAGTGAAGTGTTTCATAATGCCGCAGTACAAAACATTGACAATGTATACCCTTTCAAAACGCCGTTGACAAGTATTATTAACGCAGTAAACAAGCAATCAGGGCATCGGTTTTAAAGTTGATGCATTGTAAAGAAACTTTGCATATGAACATGATTTAAATACGGTAGCACAAATGTGTACAGACTTTGTATTGATACATTTTGGAAGTCAGCGTTACTTCTAATAATATGGTACACGGTATGACCATGTTGTTAGGTACTACGTATTGCCAAGTAGGAACTAAAAATATTAAATCTTCAGCATTAATTGAACCAGCTTCTCAAGCAACATTTATTTCGAAAAGATTGTAAAGGCTTGCTATACCAATATGATCGGCTCCTTTGGCTGAAATTACAGGTCTGAATGGAGGTGTAGCAGCAAAGTCTTCAAAATTTGTCTCATATCCATTGGATCGCCAATCGATCGGAACTTTACAATCCAAACTGAGGCTTATGTAGTGGAAAAATTTACATGGATTCTGCCTTCTTATGTTCCAACTACAGATTTTAGCTTTTTCCCCGAAATATCAAAGGCAGACTCCTACTTCCCGAAGTAAGAAGGAGGTCCCTAAGGGTCTCCCTAATACTATTACATGCTCGCCAGCAGCATACCAGCTGCAGTGTTGGTATGAAAAATTCCCGGGCCGCGGCTGCCGCCTGGAAACGCCCAGTTTTCTCAACTTCAGGCCTGATGCGGCACGGGTTCCCGACCTCCGATCCTAATGAGTGAGGGCTCATTTTTCATCTTTTAAGAAAAAAATGGGGGGTGGGCAACCCTGAATTACGAAGTTTATTTTTCACCCCTATAAATAACGGACACCCTAATTCATATATTCTTAGCATAATATAATATATGCACTTGTTGGACAAGGGAAACATGCCAAGCGGGAAGTGTGTCACAACATTGGCTATAGAGATTTTATCGCTATGTATTTAATGCCGAAATAGAGAAAATGTACAGGCAAATCGTTATACATCGCTATCATTCCACGTTTCAAAGCATTCTTTTCCGATGTAATCCTGATGATCCTTCCCCGTTTGAGACGACTACAACGCATTTACTTGCTTCAAAAACAAAAGTTGGTCCAGTAAAATTTGACTCTTTACCCCGATTAGAACCCTGTGGAGCAGTATTGTTGGTAAAAATGGTGGATTCGTTAAAATTCCCCGAAGATAAAATGTATCTATGGACTGACTCTACTATAGTTTTGGCATGGCTAAATAAAGAGTAATGTGATTTGCTAACTTTTGTTGCGAATAGAGTTGTACTAATTGTTAAATGTGTAGGAATTGAGCATTGGTCTCTGGTCTTTGGCAATTGATTTAATAAACAATTCCTTATGTTGGTTGTCAAAACCGAGAAACGAATTGCCTCGAAAATCAGTCAGCATTCATGGGCACTTGGAATGTGTTAAATTGGATATAGAACCGCGAGTACCAATTGATGTACTGAAAAGGTTTTCAGATTAACCTCGAGCAATCAGAGTTATTGCATTGTTTTCGCATGTTGCGTTTTCTCCGTTTGCGTAACAGTTTATATCCGAACTTAGAAATAACCCAATCTGAAGTGATATTTGTACGAAATCGTTTAATTATTATATGTCAGCAGACTTATTTCGAAGAATATGCATATTTGTCAAAAGGAATACCACTTCCCTAAAAAAGCCGTCTGCTCTCACATTTATAGACTCGGACGGGTTTATTAGAATGAACGGGCGTTTTGTACAAACCCCTGGGGTCTGGCATATCATATATATATTCCATCATATGCCATATATATATTCCATCATATGCCATAGGCATATAATGGAATATATATAGCATATAAAATTATATAGGCATATAAAATTCCATTATATGCCTATGGCATATATGCCTATGGCATATAATGGAATTTTTTCATATGGCTGCTTTAACAAAGCTATGTATTTGTGCGACATGTCCATAAATGTACGATTCATGGTGGACAGGCTTTGATGATGCACCTTATTTTGGATCCCTAATCTAAAGAAGCTTATCCGTGAAACGATTCATAATTGTAAAAGATGTATTCTCTTCAGAAAAGAAACTGGTCAGCAATTGATGGCTTCATTACCCCGAAATCACTGATGACTATGGATCAATAATGGTCTTGTGAATCCACACATATTTAATTATGTGTGATCCTCTATTAACCTAACCTACCCCCGAAAGAACAATCCTTTCCAGGACTTTTACCCATACGGGTTTAGATTTCGCAATACATTTTGAGGCGACTAGCGATATGTCGTCTGAAAAATTTTTAGCCTAAGGGTCTCCCTAATACTATTACATGCTCGCCAGCAGCATACCAGCTGCAGTGTTGGTATGAAAAATTCCCGGGCCGCGGCTGCCGCCTGGAAACGCCCAGTTTTCTCAACTTCAGGCCTGATGCGGCACGGGTTCCCGACCTCCGATCCTAATGAGTGAGGGCTCATTTTTCATCTTTTAAGAAAAAAATGGGGGGGTGGGCAACCCTGAGTTACGAAGTTTATTTTTCACCCCTATAAATAACGGACACCCTAATTCATATATTCTTAGCATAATATAATATATGCACTTGTTGGACAAGGGAAACATGCCAAGCGGGAAGTGTGCCACAACATTGGCTATAGAGATTTTATCGCTATGTATTTAATGCCGAAATAGAGAAAATGTACAGGCAAATCGTTATACATCGCAATCATTCCACGTTTCAAAGAATTCTTTTCCGATGTAATCCTGATGATCCTTCCCCGTTTGAGACGACTACAACGCATTTACTTGCTTCAAAAACAAAAGTTGGTCCAGTAAAATTTGACTCTTTACCCCGATTAGAACCCTGTGGAGCAGTATTGTTGGTAAAAATGGTGGATTCGTTAAAATTCCCCGAAGATAAAATGTATCTATGGACTGACTCTACTATAGTTTTGGCATGGCTAAATAAAGAGTAATGTGATTTGCTAACTTTTGTTGCGAATAGAGTTGTACTAATTGTTAAATGTGTAGGAATTGAGCATTGGTCTCTGGTCTTTGGCAATTGATTTAATAAACAATTCCTTATGTTGGTTGTCAAAACCGAGAAACGAATTGCCTCGAAAATCAGTCAGCATTCATGGGCACTTGGAATGTGTTAAATTGGATATAGAACCGCGAGTACCAATTGATGTACTGAAAAGGTTTTCAGATTAACCTCGAGCAATCAGAGTTATTGCATTGTTTTCGCATGTTGCGTTTTCTCCGTTTGCGTAACAGTTTATATCCGAACTTAGAAATAACCCAATCTGAAGTGATATTTGTACGAAATCGTTTAATTATTATATGTCAGCAGACTTATTTCGAAGAATATGCATATTTGTCAAAAGGAATACCACTTCCCTAAAAAAGCCGTCTGCTCTCACATTTATAGACTCGGACGGGTTTATTAGAATGAACGGGCGTTTTGTACAAACCCCTGGGGTCTGGCATATCATATATATATTCCATCATATGCCATATATATATTCCATCATATGCCATAGGCATATAATGGAATATATATAGCATATAAAATTATATAGGCATATAAAATTCCATTATATGCCTATGGCATATAATGGAATTTTTTCATATGGCTGCTTTAACAAAGCTATGTATTTGTGCGACTTGTCCATAAATGTACGATTCATGGTGGACAGGCTTTGATGATGCACCTTATTTTGGATCCCTAATCTAAAGAATCTTATCCGTGAAACGATTCATAATTGTAAAAGATGTATTCTCTTCAGAAAAGAAACTGGTCAGCAATTGATGGCTTCATTACCCCGAAATCACTGATGACTATGGATCAATAATGGTCTTGTGAATCCACACATATTTAATTATGTGTGATCCTCTATTAACCTAACCTACCCCCGAAAGAACAATCCTTTCCAGGACTTTTACCCATACGGGTTTAGATTTCGCAATACATTTTGAGGCGACTAGCGATATGTCGTCTGAAAAATTTTTAGCCGCATTTAGCAAAATTTCGAATGCCCAAAAGTTCACGTTTGAAGAGTTTAAGACCATGCTAACTAGAATAGAAGCATGTTTGAATTCAAGGCCTCTTTGCCCGATGAATGAAAGTCCCTATGAATTCACTACGGTCATTTTCTGAATGGTGCTCCCTTGCTTACAGATGGCAAAAATTTAAGGTACTTCACCACCAATTTGCGATTCGGTGGATAGAAGAGTATTTGAAAGAGCTTCACAAACGCGTGAAGTGGAAGTACCCAAAGAGGGAATTTCAAGTAGGAGATGTTGTCAATATCTGTCAGGACAACTTACCACCGAATGAGTGGAAATTGGGACGAGTGAAAAAAGTTTACTTAGGTACTGATTCTAAACCACGTGTTTGTGATGTAAGAACGGCTTCAGCCATTTTAACCTGACCTATTGTTAAGCTTGTTCTTTTACCCATATCCGAATAGTTTTAACCCGTTTTTTCCCATTTTATTCTCCTTTTTCGTTTAACAGTAAAATGGCTGAATCTCGTCGCCTTGAAGTCCACCGCCCCTTAGAAACCGCTGCATCTGGTAAATCGGAGAAAAAGCTCCAGGATCCGGTTGTGTAAGAAGGACCATCCGTTACGCAAATGCTACCGATTTAAAAAATGTCTGTTGATGACCGTATTCAGACTGTTAGAAGATTTAAATATTGCTTTAATTGTTTTGCAACTACTCATATTTTGCGCATTTGCGATATTCGGGATCGGTGTACCGAATGTCTCGAGGAGCATCACACGATGCTGCATAGATGCCGAATTTTACTAAAGCACCCAGACCTGAAAAAATTCGACACCCCAAAAAACCCCAACAGCGACACCGCGTGCAAGCACAACAACTCACCCAGCGCCAATCTCAACAACCATATCGGCGACAGCAACATCACCAACAACATTCACAATACCAGCCTTACCAACCGCAGTACTGTAGCAACCAACCTGCCACTATTATTATAAATGTGCATTTAGGGCGTATTGTATAAATTTTGTTATTTTTGATTACTTTATATTTTAATAATTCAAAATTGTTAATTAGTTAAGTACTGGATTTGTATTATTTTTATTTTTTGAACGTATGGGTTTTTTTCCATTAGCTTCCCTTGTTGTACCCGTGTAAGGGGGGCGGGATATCTATTATCCATTATCCATTCTAACATCTACTTCAGTTTTATTGAAAATTATTGTGACGCAAAAACCACTGTTTTTTGTTTTAAAGATACTTTTCAGTAAGTTTTGGCAAAAAACCATGAATAATAAAACGATGCATCGCTTCTGTAAGTCGAAATATTGGTGATCCTGGATGTTACGAAACTACCCCTTGCCACTCCCGATTATGCCCAAAACTATATATAGCTTTTCATCTCCATATACCAAAGGAACATACTAAATTTCATTTTGATACGTCAAACGGTATGAACTGTAGAAACTTCATAAAAATTGTGGCATACACAGGATTGTAGCCTCACTTTTTTGACGGCACCCGTAAAAAATAACTAAGATTGATACTGGTGGAGAGCAATAATACCCTAGGAGGGGACTCTGGTGAGCCTACTTCCTGTGCAAAGCCACAGGTCGGCTGGATGTTCCTGAAGAAAGCTTCTTTATATTGAAAGACTGGCAATATAACCTACAAGTGGTAGCAATTTGAACATTTAAATTAAAAAATCTGGAGCCTGCACTCAAATTTACCATACCTTAAGGAAACAGATATTTTTATAGATATATTACATAAAGAATATAGTTCAAAGTATATTCGAATCGAAAAATTAATTATTTTCGGTTTGCGGTGTTAAGTAAACTATCCCATGCCCCTTCCCGATTATACCCAAAATTTATACAGCTCTTTATCTTCGAAAACGAAAGGCACATACTGAAAATTTTGATATGTCACACAGTATGACCTGTACTCACTCTAGCTGGGATATATTATTTTCTCGGGGTATGTTATCCCCCTCTTCCTTTATAAATTATTATTTTTTGTACTGCAGTATTTTGAGATGCTTTTCTAACCTGTTTATTTGGGTTGACCCACAAATTTTGAATATGGTTCAACTCTCGACTTTGTGCTTAAAAATCCAGAACTTTTCTATACTTATATAACAACCCTGTCCTATAGGAATACGATTTGTGATTTAGCTGATTTTAATGATAAAGTTTCTGTTCAAACTTTTCCGATTTTTTCTCGTCAATGAAATAGAATTTTCATTTAATATGATTTGAATTATTCTTCAAAATATCAACATACACTCTCTTGGTCATTATGTCATCTAAAATCCTGATCTTTCCACCTCTTTTGTATGGTATACCATTCAATACCATAACACACGTTTTTCTAAATGTCGCTGCGGGTATTGTATTATTTTTTTCTAGTACTATCAGAAGCTTGCACCAACATTTTTTAGGTCCATTATGGTAGTAAAGCATCAGGTTCTTCTTAGTATAAAAAATTACGTCATCCCAGCTCATATCGCTTCTGAATGTTTTGCACTGATATCACAGGTTTTATTTCTAATAATTTTCAAGGAATTATTATGTTCCATGTGAGACATTTTCTCTACAGTCATAACTAATTGGAAGTACTTCATCTCCAGTGCAGGAATGTCGTTTATCATAAACAGTTTTCGATATTTTATTATTAATAAACCGTAAAACCTTTTTTGGTATGCCTGGTAAACGTTTTGGTTCAAGTCTTTCTTCATTTTTCGAATAGGTAACAATGTTGACAACTGACCTTAGGTTAAGGGAGAACATTTTACCAATTTCTTTGTGGGATTTTCTTTTTATAATAATTAAAATATTTTGGCTAATTCGTCTACTTTAAATTTTTAATTTGAATTTTTTCATATAAATGCAGCATTTTATAAATGAACTCTTATAAAACCCTTTACATGCAATACAATCCATAATAACTACAGCAAATGCACCAATTACGCATAAAACAAACGGATCTTTTGTACATACATATATTACCTTGTTTCGAAAATATTTTCTTGTCAGCATGTAAAACAGGTATACATAATTATTTTTTGTTATTTTTGTCGTAATGTGTAGAAATATTTTTAGGCGTCATGTTGTATCCGACAACATGACGCAAACTAACGGTATTTACAAAAACAAAATGCAACAAAAATAAATTTGTTGTTGATAATCGACATTAAACAGAAAAATTACTTATTTTTTTAGTTTGGAAAACATTTACTTGACAAACTGTATTTCTGTACATATGTACGTTGAAACAAAATACATATATGTATATGTATGTATATATTTTTTACAGTACTTCTTATACATATATGTGCAATTTTAGTAATGTGAGGAGATTTTTCTTAACACCAATTTTAATAAAAATTTTGTTATCAATACATTCTTAAACTTTTTTTCGAAAAACGACTTAGGTTTCTGACAGTGTAATTGGGCCTCCATATACTCTACTCTATGGCTATGACCAAGAAACCACAAAAATAAATAAACTTTTGTTATGTGATTTAAAATAAGCGAGTTGTTGTTTAAAATTATTATTCAAATATCTTACCGTTCATCTAGTTGATCTATTTTAGTATTGAAAACATCATCTTTTTTATCAGTATCAACTAGAGCACAGAAGTCTTCACATATGTGAAGAATCTCATTTATTATTAAGTAAACAGGATTATTTGAATTCAACGAAGATGTTTGTAACATGCTGACTTTTGTTGCATCCTCCTAAGAGTTAAACACGAAGATCATTAATATAAATTATAAGATTAATCTTTTAGTACTTTAGTAATTGATAAAATATTTAAAACTTACATCAGTTAAAAGGAAGCACAGTGATAGAATATTAGCTTGAAATATACTATGAGATCTTTGAATTTGCTCAAAGTCTGCCTTGTTAAGTATAGTATTTAATAAAATACTAAATTGACCTAAAATTTAATAATTCTTAATTTAATTTGAGTTTTATACAATATACAGGTTTAAAGTGAGGTTGGGTAATGCACTAGTCTCTATCGTATTTTGTAATATAATAATTGAAGCTAAGTTTTCCATCCTGAAATAACTTATTCTTTTTAGGCCAGAAACGAATAATCCAAATATTTCAGCTAGGGATTTCTGTATCAAACAAAACAAACAGTATTCAGAAGGATCAATGCGGCGGGTGGTGCAAACGTTCCCATCTGCTCGTTATGAGGGCAATGCGTGCTCTTTTAGATTTTAATCGAGTTTGGTACTTTGCTTTTGTGACCGTTTTACACGGTTTTAACAATACGACAAACGTCTTTTTAAGGTGCAAAATCATGGATTAACGATTTTAAACTTCTGGAAATAAATGGTTCTTCAAGTATATGTTGCGTTCGACATATCTTTTGATCGATTCAGGCATTAAATTCTTCAAAATATAATGAGTATAGCTTCCCTCAAATGCATCATTTTGGCACGACACCCTCCATTTTCTAAGATTAATACAGTTTATTGTTTGCAGAATGACAGTTACTGAATAGGAAGTCTATTATAGTACTTTCACATGACACTGTAGTAAAAATGGTACACTTGAAAATAGTTCTAACGAAATCTAGTGTTAACCGATGGAAATTAATGCATAAACCCATGTAAAGTTACGAGTAACTTACTTTCAAGTACATCGACTTGTATGTAATACTGCAAGTTGTCGACAAAAAACATTAATTCATTTCTTAAATGCATAACTTTTATGTTTTGATTCCTCTTAAGCTTAGTTTCCCTTGTGTGTTGGCACCATAGCATATGTAATTCATATTGCATTTTCTTTATTAAAAGCAGAAATTTGAAAAGTATATTATATCGTTCGATTACCCTTGGCGAAAATAGTAAATGTAAGGGCCAGTTTATTTTGTATTGTAACTGAACTAGTTGTAGGTAACCAAATTCTAGTGGCTCATCAGAATCGAAGGGAGACTTTGGTATGCATAAAGAAAACTGTTCCAGGTCTTCAGATACACCAACACCATGAGCAGCCGACTGTAATATAAACAAATATTTTAATATTAGCGAAAAAAAAACGGAGTAAAAAAAATAATATTTATTCATTTCTAAAAGTCTATAGAACCAAGTTTCTTATAGACTATAAACAATAATTACCATACTTGGGACTTTTTAATTGGCATGGCAAATTGGAATGACAAACATTTTACCGTTTAATGCTAAAGATATTCTTCAAAAACAATTGTTTTTTTACTAATGTGGTGAAATTGTAGAATTATTAATTAAAATTGATGAAAATAACAACTGTTTCTATAAAAAACAATTTTATGATTGTTGTAGCTTTAAATAAATATTGCTTATTGAAGTTTGAAAGTTCTGCTTTGATGAATCAGATTCAACCATTTCAGTATGACTAGAGTTCGCCCTGTGGTCGAAATTCGACCAATTTTATTATTGTAAACGTTTTATATATTTTACATAAGTACACATTCATGTTTTCAACTTTTTCAAGTAAATGTCAATTAAAAGAAGTTCATATACTCGTACATATGTACATATTTATTAAATTAAATGGGAAACAAAATTGTAAAAACTCTAGACATACTCATATTATTTAAATTTAGTTATAAAAACATTTTCTGCGTAATTAGAATCACACAAAAAAATTATTACCAAATTTTTTCCAAACAATGGTTGTTTGATATATTTTTCCTTTTTCAGAAACTTTTTTGTTTGGATCTAATAAAATTTTTGTGTGATTTTTAATTTTCTGCTGGCAGAGTTGCCGAAATGTTCTTTAAAAAACAATTTTAACGAAGTTTTAAATTTAGAATAGCGTCATTTTACAACCCTGTGTTAGTTCGGTTAACAAAAGTTTAAAAAAATTACAACTGATCAGTAGCAGTTGTTTCAAATTACAACTCATCAGTAGCAGTTGTCTTTTAGACAACTCAACTTGAGTTGTAAACCGTTATAGGGGCATTTGTCTAAATGTGCTTAAACCTTTACTGATGATTCTACTGGAGAAACATTTAATTTCATTTTTTACATAAAACTTAATACAGTTTCTTTGATCCATTTGAAATAGTAAAACATCGAAGAGCACACCAAAACACGACTAACCTTTTTATCTGTCAAAAACAAACTGACAATCCAAAATGGCTGATATTGTCAACATAAATAAGACATGTGTACCAACATTAAATAAAAAAAGGCGAAAATCGAACATACATACCTCACGAAAATTGAAAATAACGGTTATTTTTTTATCATACCTCGTATATATGTACATATATTACAAATTCATAGGTATTTACAGAGATCGTGTCGAAAAAAACTTGTAATCAGTTTGAAACAAAACAAAATAGAGCAAAACAATTTGTTTACTTCATTTTATATTGTCAATAAACTATTTGCACAAAAATTATCTTTTAATTTTGGTTGCAGTGGAAAGATTCAAAATTTTAATTAGAATATTTAATATTTGGTATCGAAACCCTTAGCATCTACCACGAACTTTAAACGATTTTTCATTGAACCTATTAACTTCTTTAGGTCTTAATTCATAAGTATTTCTAAAGGGTATTTTTTATAGAGGTATAGAACTTTAAGTTGCAATAAAACAACGATGGATTATTCGATTGACATGAATTTTATTTATCATAAAGATAATCTTGTGGCATTACATTTTAAATATGATTTCTGGCATATGACCGCCAAGGCTGGCGCGGATGTAGTTCAATCTGGACGTCCAATTTTCGATGACTTTTTCCAACATTTGTGGCCGTATATCGGCAATAACACGGCGTTCTCTTTCAAATGGTCAAGTTGTTCTCTTCCAAATGGTCAAGCGTTTGTGGCTTACCCGCATAGACCAATGACTTTACATAGCCCCGCAGAAAGTAGTCTAGCGGTGTTAAATCACAAGATCTTGGAGGCCAACAGGTCCAAAACGTGAAATTAGGCGGTCACCAAACGTGTCTTTCAATAAATCTATTGTGGCACGAGCTGTGTGACATGTTGCGCCGTCTTGTTGAAACCACATCTCCTGGACATCATGGTTATTCAAGTCAGGAATGAAAAAGTTAGTAATTATGGCTCTATACCGATCACCATTGACTGTAACGTTCTGGCCACCATCGTTTTTGAAAAAGTACGGACCAATGATTCCACCAGCCCATAAAGCGCACCAAACAGTCAGTTTTTTTGTATGTAACGGTGTTTCGACATAAACTTGAGGATTACCTTCAGTCCGAATGCGGCAGTTTTGTTTATTGACGTAGCCATTCAACCAGAAGTGCGCTTCATCGCTAAACAAAATCCGCTTATGAAAATCGGGAACAACGGTAATCTCGTTTTGGGCCCATTCGACGAATCTACGCCTTAGTTGATGATCGTTTGGCTTCAATTCTTGTACGATTTGGATTTTGTAAGCACGCAAACCAAGATCCTTCCGCAAAATCTTCCATAAAGTGGATGGACACAGATCCAATTCCTGAGCTCGATGGCGGATGGACTCATTCGGGTCTTCCTCAATGCTACGCTCTACAGCAGCAATAGCTTCTTCTGTACGCACCGTACGGCGTCTCTGGGGATGTGAGTTATCAATAAGAGTAAACGTGGTGCGAAAACGTTCCATGGTTAATCGAATTAATTGCTCTGATGGACGATTTTGTCGACGATAAAATAGACGTAGTGCGCGATACGTTTTCCGCACATAACCATTATTTTCGAAATAAAATTGCACTATTTGCAAGCGTTGTTCAGGCGTGAGTCTATTCATGATAAATTGCCAAACCAAACTAAATTTAAATCACTTGACAGCTGTTAAATCGGTCGCTATCTTGAAAAGTAATGCCAACTTAAAGTTCTATACCTCTATAAAAACACCCTTTAATATTGCTGTTTTTAGCGATGTCATATTTTTTGCTGGCGTTTAGTGACTTGTTTTTTTTTTTCAAAAACACGCATAGATTGTCATAGACTTTGAGCGGGAGTATCGATGGCGTAGCCGCAGTTGCGTAACAGCCTCATCCGCACCATGTGTGACTTATGTTTTGGGTCATTGTCATGATAAAATTTAAAATTTGGTTAGTTGGCCATTACGAATATTAATTTCTGCGCACTACTAATTAAACGGGTCCACAAAATTTTTAAATATTTATGCGCGTCTATTATTTAGTCTATAAAAGCAAGGTCTACTATTTCTTTACTTGAGATCATTATAGACATTTTTCCAAATTTTACAGTTGGGATGATCTTTTGTTGTTTTAGAGCTGTTAGAGGCCTGCGTCAAACCCTAGATGGTTCATCGTTGTAAGACAACATCATATTCGTTTCATCACAAAATATTACAATTGTCATTTGGCTGTGAAACGTTCAGAATTGCGGAGGAAAACCTCCTTTCTATATTTGCTGCTGACAGGAGTGGTTTTGAGGTTTGACGCACTGTCTCGTGGCATACAACAACATAAAGCTCTTCCTCTAACGCTATTATTATTTTTTCCCACCTCCTCGCTTTAACTCCAGTCTATTCTCTTTTTCAGCTCTATTTAGTATGTTGTAAATGTTCTCCGTGAAACTGAAAACATTTCCGACAACTCGTACGCAGTCCTTTCTAGTTGGCGATTATAATAAATCAATTGAATACTATTTTACGATAATCTTTTTCAAATTTACTAAATTTACGACATGTACAATACAAAAAAAATTAATCACAAATTAACTTAAAAAGTCATCGTTATAAACGTTTAGTTGAAAAGAGATAAAAAACTACAATTTGTGCAAACAGTTTGCTAACAACAAGGCAAACAAAATATTTTTGTGCAAAGAGTTTATTGACAATGTAAAATGAATTATACATTTTTTGTTGTATTTCTTTTTTATTTTTGAAAAAGATTAAATTTTTTCTACGATCTCCTTAAAAAGGTATAAATTTATGATATACATACATATGTATGTACATACATATTTCTTTAAATAATAACGTCATTAAATTACTAAACCGTGCTTGTTTTCTATGTGCAATCACATTCTTGAGAGATTGTATGTCCCGTTAAATGACATAGTTAGACCTATTTAAAAAACACACGTTTCTTGACGTCATTCGTACCTTGTACCATTCTTGCCATGGATGCCACTTTGGTCTGATCGAACCAAAATTGGTAGTTTTTTATTTTATTAACGATTTGGTAGTTTGATTGGTTTGTTCCAGTTTTCTGCGTTTTTGTTAGAATAAATTCTTTATCCATTTTAAATGTTAAAATTATTTTCCGATAAAAGGCCTTAGACATTTCTATAGGATTACTTAAACAATTGGAAATTCATACAACTATGACATCCATAATTTCTAAGTACATATCGTTCAAACTGTTACTGGATGAAATTCTAGGTATTTTGTGATTTCCACTGCAGTGTTTCTTCGATTTTGTTTTATCTTCCCAAGATTCTGGCGTTTTATATACTTAGTTACTTTAGGTGGACGGCCACTCCTTGCATTACTTTCAAAGCATTTTATTTTTTTACAGTTTTTAATTATAGTTTGTTCAATTGCCTCGGAACATACAACTAACTCACCACTTTACCAAAGAGATTTTCCACTTTCGTGGTACTTAACAATAAGTTTCCGTAACTCCAAACATATTTTTTTTCTTTTTTATACATTTTATCATTTTTATTAACTTTTTTGATAAAAATATTAATAGGAAATAAGATTAAAATAGAAACTATGCACTTCTTAAGAGCTGCCAAGTTTGTAGTACTATTTATTTTGCATGATTGATAATATTAGCATTTCTAACCTAGCATATGTATGTAGACTTTTCTGCGCTCAAAAATAGGATTTTTGTTGTTTTTGTTAAATATGCTATCTTATTTAGAATTATTATTACGTTTTTATTTTTTATTCTTATAATGTTGTCGTTTAATATAAACTTAAGTTCGCCCTGTGGTCGAAATTCGATTAAATTTATTTACTTTTTATATATTTTACAAAAGTACACATTTATTAAATTAAACAAAATGGGAAACACAATTGAAAATAATATTATACATACTCGCATTATTTAAATTTAGTTATTAAGACATATTTCTTTTGGTTTAGAAAATTTATCTAAGTTCTTCTTCGATTCAAATTTTACTTTAAACTTCTCTGTAAATAATGTTCCTTGTAAAAATTCGATTATTTTTCAATAAATTGCCTTTATAGGAGTTAAAGGAAATATATATATGTATATATTAGCATCAGGTACATACAGTTTAAAGCCATCAAATGAACGGACTTCTTTTAGCAACTTATAATTGTCCACGTGAAAACACAGGACGTCGCACACTGTGGCCGTATAGTGTATTTAATGGTCTTAAATCAAGGAGGTTGCGGAGCTTCATGAAATTTTGCACACATTTATTTTAAATTTTTTAAGAATTTCAATTTCTTTTTTACAAAAATACGCCCACTTTTACGCCCACCTCCATACAACTTAAATAGAAAATGTGGCATAACTTCCATGATTTTAAATATATTAACTCAATTTTCATAAAATGTTAATATTATAATTGTAGAATGACATCCTGAAAATATGAACTTAATCCGCCCACTTTTACGCCCACCTCCCATACAAACTATATTTCAAAAATGCAATATCTTTATATGCAATATGTTTATTTTTCGCAAAAATGCATATAACATCCGCCCACTGTAACACCCACCCCTCATACAACTCCAATATAAAAATTTTCCATACAAATCAATGTACAATTTTGCCGTGTCTATACAATATATTTGGAATTTCTCAGCGTCTATTGCCTGACTGCAACTAATTGTAGATAATATAATTTTGAACCGAAGATTTCGTTCTGGCATTGCTCTCCCCAAAGCTTTTCGTTGGACGTCCACGTTTACCATCCACTGTATCATCCACTTCTTCATCAGTCAACGTATAATAATATGTTAGCCATTCTTCATTGTCATTAAAAAATCTTGATGAAGTACGCTGACTCTTGTCCACTACTTTAAAAATTGAGGCATAAATGTTTGTTTCAAAAACCGTCTGAACTTTTCTTGAGTTTTCTCAGACACTATTTTATAATTCCGAAAACTACACGAATTATAAGATCAATATCTTTTTTACATTGAAAAACAATTTCCGAAAGCGTGCTGAAAGATATTTTTAGCTTTTCCATTGTATATTATATAAATTTGCTTTAATTGCTTAATAAACACTTACTTATCACTATACCACTCTCAAATATAATATAAAAGAATGTTTATAACGGATAACGGAGTTAATTTTTAAGAGAAAAAATGTGATCAATGTTAAGTTTTTGATTTAGTTATATATAAAGCTCTTCATTTAATGTGTAGTAAGTTTACATTTAGATTTTTTGTTGTTTAGTCAACGTAAACAATGTACCGATATTACTTTGATAAATACTTTTGTGTACATTTGTTTTTGTAATCGGGACTCAAATTTAAGTTTTTTCTATATAGTACACATGCAATGAAATTTTCGTATTTCTCGATCCCAAATTGGCACCGGCTTCGTGTACGAGTAGCAAAGAAAGAAAGAATACACAGTTGTTTTTGCACGCGTAAAATAACGCATAACGCATATTTTTTACTGTAATTTTTTGGTTTTTTATTGTTTTTTTCGGCGGCGGGCAAATTGGGGAGGTTTTTTTTTTAGTCTATTAGCTGAGACTCTCAGCTTTAATTTGGTATAGGACTCCATGTGTCGCAATGCTTCGCACACAACTAAAAGTCTAACGGAAAATCATAAATGTTTTTATTTTTGGTTTAAAATATATTGTCAAAAGAATTTTTTTTCAATTTTTCAATTTTTTTTTTTAATATACATATGGGCCTCGAAAGATTCTGCAATTAGTGGGCTCTTCAAAAAAGGTATAATCAGTTTTGGTTTAATAACTCATTCATACTGCGCTCTTTTTAAAAGAGAAAATTAAAAAATACTTTTTTTACTACTATATTTTTATTTATTTATTTTTTCATTTTATGTACAACAAGACGGAGTCTTATGTTTACATCTATTAGTATTGCTGTTTAGTTGCTTATTAAGTAGAATATTGTTCCAAAGACGAGCAGCATGTACGTGAAATTGCCATTAAGATACTAGGCTTTGATGCCGAAGTATTTTTACTAACAATATATGGAAAAAAAAACATTTGTAAACATACCAATACAAACTGAACATAGCGTTTTACTACCCTTTGGTAGTAGAATCGAACCTATACTGTCAAATCCGTGTATTTTTCGAAAAGTTCTTATTTGTTGCACTGTGTTATTATTTTGTATATGATAGAAAAATTTACAATCAAACATTTGGAATGCCAATGAGAAATCTATTTTCGCCCACTTTAGCTGACATAATAATAGATAACCTACTAGACGAAGCATTAGCTGAACTGGAAAATAAAAATATCAATTTAAAATACAGCGTTAAGTATGCAGATGATTTTATCCATAATTAAACTTAACGATGAGGATGAAGTTCCAAATCCCTCAACAAACACCACCCAAAAATGCAATTTACTGTTGAGAGAGAAAAATGCAAAACTCTCATATTTAGCAGAAGACTGCAACGGAAATATAACAAAATACTCTTCGATTGCATGCAAAAGATATATGTTGCATCTGAAAGATCAATGAATTTTTGTGCTACTCAAATAATTCAAGTTCTGTTTTTGGCGTTGATAAGTGCGGACGCGATTTTTTTTAAGCTCGCATTAACAAAAAACAAAACATACATTGTGTCAATAATTTCAAACAAAAACAAAAACAAAAACAAACCTGTTTTAATACAACAACAAAGTTGTCTGTATTTTTTTTTTTCTTTCTTTTTATTTTTTTCAACGGCATATTGTATCGCTACTTTGAAAATAAAAGAATAAGGGCTAATGAGCCTCTTTAATTTAAGCAACAAAAATGTGGACAATATTGTATTAAATAAAAACAAAAAAACTGAAAATAATTTGTGTATAAATGCTACGCCAGTTATACGTGTCCAATCTTGTTCGTCGCTTTTGCTAAGCGATGTATTCCGAACCATCAAGTAGCATCACAACTTTTACTAGACCACATACTCAATCTGGAAAAATGGATAAAAAATGGAGAATAAAAGTGAATGAACAAGAATGTACTTACATAACTTTTACACATAAATAACCAAATGATATCACAGCTTTCAGACGTCAAATACCAGGGTATACATCTTGACCGTCGCGACGCGTCGCCTTACTTGGAAAAGCCACATAGATTTCAAGTTAACACAAATGAAATTAAAAGCAGTACAACTAAATTGGCTTATTGGCAGAAACTCTACCCTGAGCTTAGATTGTAAACTTCTACTGCACAAGTCGATCCTCAAACCAATTTGGTGTTATGGGATTCAATTATGGGGCACTGTCTCAGCTAGCAATGTAGAAAAACTTCAAAGGCGCCAAAATAAGATACTACGTATGATTACGTCTGCTCCCTGGTATATAAAAAATTCGAACATCCACAAAGACCTAAACATGCTATCAGTCAAAGCAGAAATAGCTAAACATATCTAAAGAGGCTTGAATCTCATCCAAACTCTTTGGCGCGAAACATGCTGCATGAACCTGGTTACATTCGACTAAAAAGAAGAGATACTGCTTTTCTTGGCCGTACCCGCAAATGATTACAAAATCCGTGAAACAAACATTATTTTTGTCTAGCACTGGCTGGACTTAAAAGTAAAAGTATGTTTTTATTTTAGACTTAAGATATGAGTAATTATTGTTAGTTCAAAAATATTGAAGATACAATAAATAAATTATGAAAAAAATAAATAATACCGCTAAAAATTTAATCTTTAGAGTTTTAAATATTATTTGACGATCAAAGTTGGGGGTAGTGCAAAATTAGTGCACTTAGAGATATTGCAAAATTATTACAATTATTTTTATTGAATTCTAGTGATGATTTTACATTTTTTAGTTTAGTGAGAGTGTGATTAAATCCTTTTGGATTGCAAGTACAAATTTTGCACTAATTGAGTGAAGAATTTTTGTACTAAATCTGCGTTTAGTGATAGTGTTCGCACATTTGTCTTTCGCACCTCTTTTTTGCTTTTCTCAAAGTTGGTAGCACTGCACCCTGAAATGCGAAAGCGCCTGTCAAATTCGTTCGATAAGCACTAATATTTTGCGATAGTAAAAGAGCAAATACAAAAGAAGAAAAACATTTAAGTACGAAAAAAGTGTCATAATTGATATCTAAATTATAATTTTTAGGGAAATCAAAGCCAAAAAGTTCAAACGTTAATTTTCGTTTTTAAACCACAATCCATCAATATTTATTTTATTTCTAAATGAAAACACATACACACGGCTTAACTTTCTTTTATTTTTTTTTTTTATAATTTTGTTTATAATATTTTGTTATGATAGTGTTGCCATTTTTTCAAAAATTTTGGGAAAGGTTTAGCGATAGCAGGCTTCAGAAGTTGATATATCAATATTTATGATATTTCTCCTAAATCAGATTTCTAAAACTGTATAATTTTTCAGTTATAAATGAACAACCAAAAATGCTCTGCGTACGATATCACATGAACGTGAGTGTATTTGTTTTTTTAGCTCACATACACGAAGGGTGAAAAACAAATATACATATTATTCATATGTGATAGGCAGTGTGACCAGGACTAAAAATATTTTGCAGCTAGATCTGGTTTAAAATAATAATAAAAAAGATTACAAAATGCTAAAAAATAATGCTAAAATTTTTAATTTTAATGAATTTATCCCTATACACTATTTATTTTTCATAAATTAAAAGGGGTAAAAAAGGGCCCTAAGAAACTGAACAAAGGATACGTCTCTTTATTTATAAATTAATTTTTTGTTATAAAAGGACAAATATTTTGTTCATACAAACTTTCAACCCACAATAAAGCGTTTGTAGTTTTTTTAAAGGTTCAATTCAAAGTTTACCTAAAACTGTACTTTGGTGGCTCTTATTCATTTCTGAAGGCTTTATTTCCATATACCATTTTTTTTCCATATATCATTTTATATGCATATCGGTAAAATTACGTACTTTGACTGCTTTTTCTACACTCTTGGAAATAAGATATTTATGCGAAGAAAAGTATCCTATATTTGAATCAGGATACTAAAGTACATCCTCACAAAATCTTGTTCAAATCCGTCCATTAGTTTTTACGTGATGCGAAGACAGACAAGCTGACAGAAAATAAGTTACTTTTTTTAATATGTATAGATTTTGTTATATGTATAGATGTGAATAATTTCATTTCTTCCTTTTTGTGTCTTAATGGCCAAACACTGACTCAGGTTTACAAATTATAAAATATATTTAATACTTAAACTCTAGAATGTACGCAATTGGATTATTAGCGTTAGTGAGTAATAAACAGTTGCATGAGCAAGCTCATCTAATGGGTGAGCTCATGATCAAGTGGTCATATTCGAACAAACTAGCTTGCTGATACATGCCTACTCATACCATACTATTGAGCAAACCTCTGTTCGTATTATAAAAAAAATGAACTGACCGAGTAAAACGAATTTTCTATATTAGTAAGCGCCAAGTGTTTTGTGTGGTTATTATGTAGAACTTTTGAATATGACTGAGTGCTTTTTGCTTGCACTAGTGGTTTTTTGTATTTTTTAAGAAATAAAGGCCTTAAATTGAAAGTACGTAATAATGTTAAAAAATTCTGTGTTTTTTATTTGTACACTCCAACTGTGTTCGTGTTTCAGTCAACGCATAAAAATGCTTGAACTCGCGCAAGTTCATTGTTATTTTGTTTAACATTAACTTTTTCAACTTGCTTAACTTTTCAACTCCGAGTTCATCGTATTTAGTTCGCTGGTCTTGGCTGTTTATTATTATCCACTCAGCGTTACTCATGTGCATTGAACAGACATGAATTCATTGAAATATTATAATGAGCGTCTCATGCGCTTCATTTTATGTGCTCATGCAGTGCTTTAGTAACTAAACATAATATTGTACCGATTTATCGAATATATCTTAAAAATGTATTCGATTAATCGATTGGTTTTTAATATTTCTATTTGAAAATTTACTTATTTTTCAATTAATGGGCCAAAAAGTAACTGTGGTATAAAATAACTATTAATAAACTTGAAAGGTGTAAGCTCTTTCGATTTTAGAAAAATGCAGTACGCCATTATTAGAATAAATCGAAAGTCAAATACATGTCATAACTTGTAGCAATTCCTTATAATTGACAAAAAAATGTGGTAGATTTTTGATTGTATGATTTAAAAAAAAAATTTAAATTGACAAAAAATGCTCAATTCTCTTTTACAGAATTTGTTCTTTTTTTTTTGTTCAGGTATTATTTATTGTATCTTCAATATATTTGAACTAACAATAATTACCAGACTAAAATCAATTACAATTACTTGTAATTTGTAATTGAAAAATTTCAATTACAATTACTTGTAATTGGAAATTTTCTATTACTAATCACAAGTAACTGTAGTTAGTCAGTAATCATTACTTCCAATTGAACGAAATTCAATTATATTCCTAAAAATTGCAAGCTTATCTTAAATATGAATTTCTCGCGTTGCATGATCAACAGTATTATTCAAACAAGCAATGCGAAAACTGCATCCATGTTCGATTACGGTGAACACCTTCATGAAGGTAATTATCACTTACAAAATTTTGAAAACTGCGGTCATTTATACATTTTTTTATTTAATATTCCGTAGACATTGACATTGTGAAAAAAAAAATAGTTTAAAATTTGCACTTTAGATTTTCTTGCGTGATCTAAATTCATCTCTAAATTCCTCAAAAACTAGCCTACAATACTAAAGGCTTTTCTACGGTCGAATACTCCCTTAACGTCTTCAGCACCAGTTGAAAGGTTATTCTTGTTCGCTAGTATTATTTTAACACTAAGGCGACAAAGATTAACGGATGAAAATTTTGAATGGTTTTGTTTAAAGCAAATACAAATTTATTCTTAATAAATAAAACTGTTGCTATAACTTTGCAAATTATAAATATACATGGAAATGTTTAATTAACAATTAATTACATGTTATTCACAACTATGTGAATTTTTTAGTTTTTCATTACTTTCGTTATATTATTTGTTTTACTGGGTTTTTGTTTTTAAATATAACGCCTAAGTTATTATTTGTTATAATTTATATGTAATTGATCATTTGTAATTAAATATTTTTTGACAATAATTAGAAAATAAAGTATTCATTACTTAAAATTTTCAATTATATGTAATTGTAATTGAATTTTTTCAATTAAAATTACATGTAATTAGGAATTGAATATTTCCAATTACTAATTACAAGTCATTGTAATTGTATTTTTTCAATTACAAATTACATGAAATGTGTAAATGTAATTGTAAAATTTGAATGTAATTGTAATTGAAAATTTTCAATTACAATTACATGTAATTACAATTACTCTATCTCTTTTTAGTCGAATGTAACCAGGTTCATACTAAATGACAAAGGGTGAAAAACAAAGAATATCCGTATTATTTATATGTGATAGGTAATGAATTTGATCATTGTCATTAATTCTCTTTAACATAAATGTTTGTACATTTTTCTTTATTTATGTGCGTTTTCATTTATGAGTCTCATTTATAAAATTTCTAGATTTCACATAAATTAGATTTCTATATTTTTAATCTTTTAGTATCTACGTTGGCAGTTGCACGTTACATACATTTATGCGAATGCTTAATGTGAATATTTTCCTACGATCTTTTCATTTATGAAAAATTAACAATATTGTAAATTCTCATATATGTACTTATGTCGACTTGCGGGAAAAAGAAAATATTTTTTTTTATTTATTTACTTTTGAATAGAAAGAAAGAAAGTCTGGAGAGGTCTACACTCAACTTTACCATACCCAATGGAAACAGTTATTTTTATGGATATATTACAGTTCAAAGTATATTCGAATCGAAAAATTAATTATTTTCCGTTTGGGGTGTTAAGCAAACTACCCCTTGCCACTTCCCGATTATGCCCAATATTTATACAGCTCTTCCATAAACCCAAGGCACATACTGAATTTTATTTTGATAATTCATACGGTGTGACCTGTAGTGTTTACAAAATTTGGGAGTAAGTAATCTACCCCTTGGTCCTCCCGATTATTAATTGTACCTTCAATGCGACTAAAGTTAGAGGATGGGATTTGTTCTTTATTTTCCGTGTATAAATTGTTTTTGTAATTTGATGTTGGAAGTAGATTTAGATCTGGTGTTCGATTTGTTTTTAAAATGTCAGCAAATGAAACGTGTTTTGTGTTGGGCTGGGCTAATTGAGGATAATTAGCATTTGGGGTGTATTGTGGATGCTTTAGAAGGGTAAGCAGCTTCTTCACTATATTATATGAGGAACGATAAAAAATAACCGTTATTTTCAATTTTCGTGAGGTACGTATGTTCGATTGGTTGGTACACTGTCAGTTATTTATGTTAACAATATCAGCCATTTTGGATTGTCAGTTTGTTTTTGACAGATAAAAAAGATAGTCGTGTTTTGGTGTGCTCTTCGATTTTTTACTATTTCAAAAAATGGATCAAAAAACTGTATTAGTTTTGTGTAAAAAATGAAAAAATCGAACATACGTACCTCACGAAAATTGAAAATAACGGTTATTTTTGGATCATACCGTACACTGGACAACCTCTATAATTTGCGGTGTGATTTCCACCACAATTACTGCATTTTTTGCATTTATGTCATCTTTAATTTTATTGCACTGGGCTGTAACATGAAGCTCGCCACAGACAAGGAAAACTAGGGGCAACTTACATTAAGCCCTAGTATGACCAAATTCCTGACAGTTTCTCTATGGCAATTTTGCGGTGTAGCAGATATTTAATATTGTATATAGGGTGTGTCTCATTTTTTCAGGTTCCAATTCAACTCGAAATATTGAGATTAATTTTCGGAAGTTGCTTTCATCATTTATTTGAATCTTTATTTCACTTATGTTAACACGCTTAAGAGGAATCACATAAAATGAATTTTCTCCAATTATTGAAATTAAACTTTTTATTAAATCATTCGAATTTTGTTTTCTCAGAAAAATAGAAGGTGGTTTGATAGACGTGGATGACGTTGTAGGCTCACTTATTTCACTATCCAAGATTGCAAAACGGTTTTGGGAACTAAGTCTATTAGAGTCCCTATCTTTAGGTACTTTGGAAATTGGAGCCAATTGAGAAGATTCAGGCCTACGTCCTCGTTTTAATACCGTCACGTATCTATGTATCTATTCCAACTTCCGTCTTGGGTTTTTGAGCACCGTCCATGTTAATTTTGGTCATACTGTGTTGAGAAGGCGAAGATGACTTGTTGATAATTATTTTGTCGCTACTAAGCAACAATCAAAGGTGGGCAGAATCAAAATATTTTGGAAATAAATTAGCAATTTATAAACGGCTAGGCCGATTGATCCAAATTAATTATTACAACAAAATTTTAAAATTTATTGCTATATATAAAATATAAAATTGTTATATATTCGTTAAGAACATTTTTTCTAAAAAAAAAAAACGTTAATGACCTTTTTTGGGCTAAAGTACACAAAAATGCAATAATTTTGGATTTTTTAAATTGAAAATCGTCTAGTTTTTAACTTAGTGAAGAAAAAATCTTTAAAGATATTTAGAATTTGGCTCGGTACCTATAATAAAAATTTTTTGAAAAATTGGGTAAAAATTGTACGCAAAACTGGACCAGGGTAGCGAAAAATCAAAAATTTTTTCCTAAAATGCTTATAACTCAATCATGTTAACTTATTATTTGCAAATTTAAACACCATTTTGAAGGTATTGACTAGACTATGTATAATTTTCAAAAATCAGAATAAAACTGAAGAAATAGCAAGCTATAAAAAATTTTGAGGTGCGAGGTTCCCAACTTTGAGACCACATGACGCCACTCCAGAAGGGTGTAAGGTACTCACCTTTAAAACTTTAGTTCAGATACTCCTCTGTTATGCTCATGTTAAATTTTGGATCAATCGCCTTAGCAGTTTATAAATTACTAGGTTATTTCCAAAATATTTTGATTCTGCCCCACTGTGCAATGGTGAACAGGAACGTGTGCGGTATATTGGCGCAGCATTTAAAAACACATCAGTTTTATTGTTTTTATTTATTTTGATGTTATCACTGTTTTCATCAGCTTTTAGTATAACATATGCATTTCTACTGCATATGTTCGGACTTTTTTCAGATATATTTAAATTTGAGTGATTCTTATTACTAGTAAAAATGCCGTTATAAAAAAAGAAAAAAAAAAAATTCACACACTATGTATGTTTCTGTTTTTTGTTAATTGCGAGCTTAAAAACTTTCGTCCGTTTTGTTCAACGAATAAACTACAACTGATGAGTTTTAATTTTTTTAATGTTTAATGGTTTTAATAAAGAAACAGTAGTTTGATGAAAAAACGACCTCTGACACTGCTTTATACTATATTCAATAACGTTTATAGCAAAATATCAAAAAACAATCAGAGGTTATGTTCCTAATCTAGAAGAATAGATCTTACGTAATATGTGAATGCAAAGAGCAATACAATTCGATAATAACATATGAAAGCTAAGTTTAACTTTCAAAGTCGATTATCTCAAAACGAGTTTTTTGAACTGAGGTCGTTTTTCCACCTCAATTATAGAAGTAAATTACAAACAGACCATTAAGATGTTTTTTCTGTAATTTGTGTTTTTGTGACAACAGAGAAGTGAACATATAAAATAAATTACTTAAACAGTGAAAATAAGTTGTTAAACAGAAAATAATAAACAGAAAACAATTATAAAAGGAGCTCAAATAAAATACGTTTTACTCTCACGAAAGACAACATATAATCGTGTTTTAATACTCGTTTCAATAAAAACTTTAGGTATGTATAAATGTTGCGCCCAACTAAATTTAAACTAACTCTGTGTGGGTCGTATATTAAACGGAATTCGGTTAAACTAACATTTATATTTATTAATTTAAAATTATTCTTACCTCAAATGCTTTTACAAAATCTCTAAGTTTGTTTTCATTATCAGCGTCTTTGTTTATAACGTATGTTTGGCGAATGAATTCCAAAAACATTTCTCCTCGGCCAAGCAAATAAAAATCTTTTATGAGTCTAAAATTGAAAAAAATAAGCAAAGATTTTGAAATATAAAAAATACAACAAATTAAATCCTAAGGACTTGGTTAGGTATATTGGAAACAAACAAAAGGAAGTACCATTCAAAATAACATATTTTTTGAAAGACTTTTAAAGTTTTTATTAATTAATGCTCTAATCCAAAATTGTAATTAATATGAGCACGCAAACCCCTAAGGGTCTGTGAACAAATACACAGTCTCAACGAGAATCTCACAGAGAACAAAACATGTAAAAATTTTAAATCAGTAGCATACCAGCTAGAATACCAGCTATCAACAAGGTAGGTTTGTGCCACTTTGTTACCCCAGATATACATACGTTGGGTAAAATAGGGTATATATATTTTTGATACTGCCAGTGGGAGTGGTACTTTTCATACAAAGTAAATGTTTGCCATCATGTTACTTGGGAACTGTGACAGGTAAAATCTTGAGAATCTGCAAGTAGCTCTCTTATGCATAATGTATAAAGAATGGCTGGATGACAAAAGTGGCCGTAGTACCTGCCATAAAAAGTGAAAAATTGTGTGCCTGGGGAACTGTAACAACCTACGTGTTAGTCGTTTTGCACGACTAAAAAGGAGATATACACACCTGATCAAAATAATAGTTACAGTGACAAATTTTAATATATTATGCTTCATTCTTCATTCTTCATGTTTCAAAGTTTTTTTTTCGTAAATCTTACATGGAATTCTTTACTTTTAGGACGTTTTACATTCCTTTCGGAGGCGTTTCCGAACAAATTAATCTTAGTTTCATCACTCCATAAGTTATTACTCTATTTTCTTTCACCTTCACGTCCGGACTAATTTTTATGTAACTTTTTGCAAATTGTAACCTTATCGCCATTTTTTTTCCTTATGAAAAGAACTTTTGAATGGGTCTTTTGTTTGAAATGGGGAAATGTAACGATTAAATGTAACGATTAAATGGCATTGGTTTTTGAAGGCCTACCGCGTCTATCTATTGTTATATTGTTTCTTAACTCGTTTTGAGATTTTCCATTTTTACGCAAATCAACAACAACTCTCTGTTCTTCTTTAGTAAAGTGTATATTTCTGCCCATCTATATAATAATCTAAGGATACATTAAAAATTTTTCTTTCTAATAGGGATTAATTACCACGTTCTTTAGAAATATTGGACAAAAATTTCGTTTTGATTACTAATTTGTGTTTAAATTTCACGTGTATCTATTATTTTGATCAAACAAATTTTGACTTTAAACAATAAAAATATTTTTTTTGTAACGTTACTTAATTTTTATTTACACTTGCCTGATTTAGTATTTGCGGACATTTTTCTAAAATATTAAGAAAGTGTAGTAAACTTAAGTTACCAGAAGGATAAAAAATCATAGCTTAAAAAGGTACCCTCTAGCATATCTATTATTTTGATCAGGTGTGTAACTTTGTAGAGTATATAAGCGCCTGAAGTTTCGCCCTCAAAAATTTTTTAGAACAATACAAAACATTAATGAGTAATCTGGGGAAAGTTATGAAATTATCATTTTGGTACATTCCAGAACACTCAAATATTGTGCAAAAAGTTTACTGTGCAGCGTACTTTATTTGTTGAAAAAACGGACGTGATTTTTTCTAGTTTGCAATAAACCAAAAAAAACATACATATGTATAGTGTGTGAATTTTAAACAAAATCAATAACAAGACTGTCTTCTAATTTAAGAATACAAATGTAGACGATAACAGATAAATAAAAACAACATGTAGGAGTTACGGGTTAATTCCCAATCATACAAAAACAGGTAATACACCTTTTCAAATGCCGTCAGATTAAAAAACAGTTAGGAAAAATAGAATACAATTTTCATAAAAAATCCTTAACTTGGAAATATCACAGACCAACACAAACATAAAGCTGACTGCACAGAAAATTTATCACTTAACTAACGCAAATTGGTGACAGATGACTATTCTTCGTTTATGTACAAACAAAGAATACGAACAAAACAAATCAGAAAACAGATTTGGGAAACACAAAGCAGTAAACTTAATGCACTGAAAGAAAAAGCTTTTAAACAATTTGGAATGCAAATAGATGCTTTCTTTAGGCAAAAAATTTGCATTGCAGACGTTGAACAATGTACACAGACGATCGATGAAAAGGACAATAAAACAAAGGACATAGCAAGGACAAAATTAGCAAATAATATAACATCATTCAAAAGGAAAATAAATAATACTGCGAAAGAAAAGTTCATACCTAAGGTTTTTAGCACAACAAGGAATTTTTTAAAAAAGCACAATGACATGGTAATTGTACAAGCTGACAAAGGGAACAAAACTGTGACGATGTATAAAAATTAATACGAACAAAAGATGGAAACAATTTTAGAGGACAAGAACACATGCAGATTAACAAGATTAGACCCTACGGTGAAACTTTAGAAAATCAACAATAATATTGTTTCAGAACTTTTGAAAAATAACATTATTGACCCTTGGCAAAAAAAGAAATTAATCTACCCTGCAGCTACTGCGCCAAGGATATATGGACTACCGAAAATCTATAAAGCAGGGACTCCACTTAGGCCTATTGTATCGTCCAAACAAGTGCCATGTTACCAGTTATTTAAGTATGTTGGAGGAATTTTAAAACATCTTATTTCCAAAAAATATAACATTAAGAACTCAGTTGAACTAAAAAGACAAATTAGAGACGTAAAAATTGGGGACGAAGATATATTAGTATCATTCGATGTCATCTCTTTGTTCACTAATATTCCGGTACATAATGCAATTAAAAATATCATGAAAAAATAAGATATTATTAAAACAGTCACAAAAATTACAAAATCGAAATTTTTGGAAATTCTGCAATTTTGTCTTAATGACAACAATTATTTCATTTATAAGGATAAAGTTTATAACCAAGTTTTTGGCATGCCAATGGGTAACCCTCTTTCCCCAACTATAGCTGATGTAGTTCTTGACACCTTACTAGACGACGCTATAATTGAACTCAAAAATAAAAATATAAAAATAAAATACATAGCAAAATATGTAGATGATATTTTAGCTATAATAAACTCGAATGACAAAGATGAAATCTTAAAAGCACTAAATAGCCATCACGCAAAATTAAAATTTACCATGGAGATCGACAGAGATAACACTATTACTTATCTAGATGCTAAATTAATACGTACTTCACACAAGATTATTTTTGATTGGTATTCTAAGGAGACATCATCTGGCAGGTTGATGAATTACAATGCCACACAACCTATGAACCACAGCAAAAAATTTTATAGAGAGGGTTCTAAATATCAGTGATGAAAAGTTTCATAATAATAACATACACAAAATTTACGAAATATTATCTAATAATAGTTTTCCTAAAAATCTCATCAAAAATTTAATAGAAGCAACAAAACTCAGAATAAAAACAAAAAAAGTGTAAAATACATTCCTGGCCTAACAGACAATAAAAATATAAGAAACAATAAAAAACAACAACATAACTTGTGCTTATAAACCTAACTTAACAACAAACACAATATTTACAAAAATTAAGGCGCCAATCAAAAAACAAGAACAAAATAATGTTGTTTACGAAATACCATGTTAGGGAAATGGGGAAACAAAGTGCAATTTAATATAAGTATATAGGAACAACAAAGAGGACTTTATCAACAAGAATAGCTAAACATAAAATGGACATACTAAAAAGAAAGGAGACAACTGCAGTGGCGCAACACATACAAAGCACAGGTCACACAGCTGACTTCGATAATGTTAAAATAATAGATATTCAGAAAGTGGAGCAAAAGAGATACACTAAAGAAAGCTTGCACATCCAAAAGAACATAAAAAATACCATGAATTTGAAAAAGGACACTGATAATATTAATGCAAGTTATAGAGTTGCTATTAGTTAAGATGAGTTTATTGTTAAAAGTCGTTTATTTGTTTAAATGGTTGTCAAAATTGTTTATATGTATGTTCCCTGGATTTATGTTAATTGTAATTTAATGTAACTTAATAACGTTTAATTGTAAGTAATACTGCAATAATTTTTCTTTTTGTTATTGTAATAAAAACAATGTTTTTGTATTTCAAAAATAAACTAAAATAAAAATTATAGACACAACCCATGAGAAAGTCGACAAACAATCGCCGAAACGTTGGGTAAATATTGTAATTAAATTGTTTTAATTACTATGAAAACTGTAGACCCAATTAGCTGAAATTTTCAGAAAATCCTTTAAAATCTAATGACAACTTGTGTTTAACTAGCACTTTATCGTACTCATTCATGCTCGGTTTTTGTTTTTAATTAAACGAGACATCATTGACAACTGAACACAGTCTAACAAAAACAAATTTAGATATTGCCCAAAAATTCAAAGAGCAAGTGGAAATCGACAGATACATAAGTTACGTTGTGCTAAAACGAAGAGGAAGTCCTAAATCTTTGCAAGTAGATCCGATGCCAAAAGTCGTTTAAACAACCTCCAATTTATTTGAGAGAGCAAAACTGAAATGAGATAATACAAATTCAAATATCAATTATTGGGGAAATTTTTTTTTATGTGATTCCTATCAAGCGTAGGAACAAGCATTAGTGAAACAAAAGTACAAGTAAATGATGAAAGCAAATTTCCTAAAATAGTTAACGAAGAATTTTTATAACTACAAACTGAAGAGTAGAAAAGGTCTTCAGACGATAATAAAAGATATGGACGCTAGCGTCGATCTAGCAGAAATAAAACACAATTTGCAAAAAAAGAAAAATAAGAATGGCTTTAAATAAAAAAAAGTAGCTAATATTAGAAATTGGAATATATCCTCATATTAATATTCCGGGTTGAATTAGAATACTAGGGCTTATTGCAAGTTGACCCCAGTTTGCGTTGTTTGTGGTAAGTTTCATATTACAGCCCAGTCTAATAAATATAAAGAGAACAAATGCAAACAAATCTAGTAATTGTAGTAGAATCCACGGCTAACTACAGAGCTTGCCATGTAAATACTATAGTGAAGTGATGTTATTCAAAAATTATGTATCCTCTCCGAGAATCCAAAATACATACCAAATGCTAGTTATCCTCAACAAAACACGTTTCATACGCTGACATCTTAAAAACAATTTGTAACCACTTCGAAAGCGCCACCAACATTCAATTCCAACACCAATTTATACCCGTAAAATAAAACAAAAGTCGTTTATCATAAAGCTATAATTTTGACATTAGAGCAGTCGTTAAATAATATTATTAATTCTATGGGAAATATGATCAATAATTGTTAAAAATGCATTGTTTAATATTGCAGTTAGTACTTCATAAAAAATGAACTCGAGCAACAAAAATTGAACTCGAGTACTTTCTTAAGAATCAACATGCTGATTTCAGAGACTCAACAACAAATAGTTTTTTTTAATCTGTGGCTACATAGTATATGATGCTAAGGACCTCCGGGGTAGAGCGTGTAGTGAATCTGCAATAGCGAGAGGACCATTATCAAGCAACAAATACCTGCCTTGAAGAATTTTATAGAAACTTGGTAATTTCTTCGATTTATTCACCTCAAAGATTTAAAATATCAGAGTATCAGTACAGCGATTTTTACAAATCACTAGAGCCAGATCTGGTCCTTGTTACTTATCACAACTAATCACTTCAACAGGTCGTGTTTTTTGTGACGCAATTTCAAAAACGGACCTGAATTCGAGTGGATAACCAACTGATTGGCTTTTTGATAGACAAAAACACCTGGGGGGTTACTCTCTATTGCGATACGAAAGAAAAATGGTACGAAATCGAACGATTTGTACTCTTTAAAGCGTTTCCGCATTTTTCTATCGCAAAGATGGCAGCACCAAACTCTGTTTTGCGAAAGTGTATGTCAAATTCGTTCGATAAGCTCAAATATTTTGCGATAGTAAAAGAGCAAGCGCAAAGGAAGAAAACATCTAATTACTTTAAAAATGTGTTTTAATTGATATCTAAATTGTTATTTTTAGGGAAATCAAAGCCAAATAGTTAGTACAAATAAAACGACAGTTATTAATTTTAGTAGATAGTGATTTGGCCATGAAACAGTTGTCAAGCCGGAAGCAAAATGTAGCACAAAATATTTAGACAATCTGATGGAGATCCTGTAAGGGATAGGATAGATCCTGTAAGGGATAGGATAGGAAAAGTTAAAATAAAGCTATATGAATTTGAAAAAAATTCTATAACGGATTTATTATACCAGTTATGGAAAGTATATCGAATCTATCTGCTTGCAACTCGTTTTAAGTTAACTTACATCTTTAAACCATAATCCATCAATATTTATATGTAAATTCAACCGGCTTAACTTTTGTTTACATATTTTAAACTGTTAATGTTGCCACTTTTTCAAACATTTTGCAAAAGTCATAGAGAGTACCGATTTGTCCTCTTATCGCATTGAGCTGTCGAATCGAAATTGCTTTCGCATCGCAATAGAGAGTATTCCCCCTGATGTTATTAATTTTGGCGTGATTTCAAGAGAAATGATTAAAGATTACCCACTACTGTTATGTATATGAAATCCACAAGAAAAAATCTCTCCGACGGCAAGCAGTCGCATACATTTTTTAAAATATAGAAAATATCTCAGTACTCATTGTCCGGATATTGTATAGCTAATAACACCAAAAGACGTAGGGCTGTGTCTTTTTAAATTTGAGGCTCTTGACTGAAAAAAGAAGAAGACGAAGAGAGTGTCAATCATACAGATCACCACCACTTAAGAACAGACTAAAAGAATGCTCAAACCGGCTTAGTGAGAAATATCAAAGAATAACATCTTCGAAAAATTGCGTGGAGGATCTTGACCAACTTTCGTTAGAGTAACACGTATTTTTTTTTCGACTCCGTTAATAATGGGCACCAGGACAATTTTTCTGACCCAATGTCAGATATTTTGTGCAAAATTTATGAATACAAAAATATTTTTTTTCTGCGCAGCTTTGCAACTTTCCTTTTTGAAGTATTTCAGCGATCTTAACACAAATCTAAAACAAAAACTGTTTATCAATGATTTTTATATGTTTTAATTACTCTAATATTGAGCCACATGTGGATTTGTGTGACAGCCAAAAAATTATTTTTGTAATACTTTTGTATTCAAAAATATTGCACAAAATATCTGATCTTGTGCCAGAAAAATTATTCTAGTGCACTCGGGAGCAATCTGGCGCCTGTACATATAATGGGCTATAGGAGTGTAGTGAGGGTTCGAAATACAAGGGGTTATTTATATTAAGTATGAATTTTTAGAAAAATATGAAGTTTTTTTTGGAAAAAGATTAAAAATTTCTGAAATACACAGTCTTTTTTTTAGCACTAATAGCTTATAAGTTAGATTATTATACAAAATTTATTTTGTATCAAAATCTTTTAAACAAAAAATTTAGTTATTTAAAAAATTAACATTTTTTTTAGAATTTTTTGTTCGCAAAATACCGAGAAAGTCCATTTTACCGTTTTTAGCACATTTTATCGCTCACTTTCATAATAAAATTGAATTGAAAGTGAAAATGTATTTTAAACCCTGCATAACTTTTTTTTAGCCGTCAATGTTATATTTTATAGCAAAAGTTAAAGACAAAAGTCCCACCTTCTAAACAAAAAAAACTTCACAAAAGTTCCAATCAAGTCAAAAGATATGAATTTTTGACTGCCTTTTAGTGGAACGGTCCACTGTGCGTCCACCAGTAAGTAGATTGGAACCAATTTTATATATGTTAAATACTTTGGATATACCAACTAGCAACCGAATCCACACATTGGCATTTATTGACGACACAGCTTTTGTAAATGATCGAGGGTATATTCAAATAAGAAGAAGGTATGGATATTGCTTCTCTTGTCCGTTTTTAATGTTTTGTATGCTTCAGTTATGGTTTATGTATTTACTTAATATAAAGGGTCTCATCCCTACTAAAATATCCCGATTTCAAAAATAAAAGGCGCCTTGAAGTATGCATATCGGTAAAATTGCGTACTTTCACTGCTTTTTCCCCATCTTAGAGATAAAAATTATCCTATATTTGTATAGGGATACTAAGGTACCTACTCACTGAAATTCATGCAGTAGTTTTTACGTGATGCGAACACAGACAGACAGCAGCAAAGTTACTGTTGTACTGTTATATGCAAGATATTTGAAGATATAATAAATAAAATTTGGTAGCGGTAGTACATATAAAAGCCAGCGGAAAGCCCATATTTAGCAACATATACGAGTATATCTATACATAAACAATAATATTATTTTATTATTAAATATTGTTTAAATTACTAGCACAATATTACTACAAAGTATTCTACTTACTTTAATTGCTGAACTAAATCAGCCTGGTTGACGGCGATTTCTGATAACCTCGACGTAACATAACTTTTTATTTCATCTATTACACGGTCATAGTGCGAAATATTTAATTCAGAGTCGTTTTGAAGAGCTTGAATTTTAGCGAAATAAATATGTTCCTTTTCATTCCACAATGATTGCTCGAGACCAACAGAACTACTCTCACTTGTATTCCATATTTGGGCATTTTTATTTAATTTGTTGGCATCTACTTTAAATATAAGAACCGTTTGACCAATGAACAAAACTTTTTCAGCCCAATTTGATGACAAATAGTGTGGTAGGAATTCGTAACATATTTCATATCGCCAAATGTCAGTATAGTTACTAGCAACCTCCTAATTATGAAAAAGAAGACATATCAATTAGCACCGGTTTAAATAAAATAAAAAATTAAAAATAATTACGAGTTTTCAAGTAAAATCTTATTGTTTTTAACTAGATTTTTCATACAAATCAAAATCGTCACTTGATGAAATCTACTCAAAATGTAGTAGTTTCACATTATAATACAAGTCTATTACTTTTAAGGAAAATAAAACCCTGATATGATGAGTTGTTGTTTTTTACAAATTTTAAACAGCAATTAAATCAGGGTGGCATTTTATTCAAAAGTATTAATACTTGTATTATAGTATGAACCGCCTTTAGTGAAACAATTATGGTTTTTCCCAAATTGTACTAAAGTATACTGCGCTGCACATTAAAAATTGCATTTTATTTAAAAAGCAAAAGAAAGAAAAATGAGATTAAAATTGTTAAAAAAATAAACAAAATGTTTAAGAAAATATTTTAAATGGAAAGGTCAAATTAAGTTGAAAAAATATTATCAGTGAAATTGTAAAAAAGGCAATACATGTTTTTCACAGGGAAAGTTTTCTTGTATAAGCTTAATTTTTTGTGGGAGAGAAAAGAGAAGCAAAATTGGTATATACTTCTCTCTCTTCCACAAAAATTAAGAATTGTGCCAGGAATCTGTGAAAAAACTTTAGTGTAAACGATATACCATCATACATACATATCGTCACCTAAAATGCAAAAGGCCGTAACTACACTTTTTAGTTTTTTACATAAACGTTATAAATTAAAGACTACTTAAAACTTAATATCCACATTTTAGATTCAAACTTTGAAAACAAACATAACACACATTGAAAGATAATCAAAGCCAACTTTGTTTTGATTTTTTTTTTTTTGGAAAAGTGCAGGTACGGCTTTTTGATTTAGTTGACGTTGCAGTTACGGCCTTTTGTTTTTCACCAATAAAGTCGTTATTTTTGGACGTATAAATGTAAAATTTGCTGTGTAGATGTGTTTCGGTTAAGTTCGTCATAATCAATCAAAAAGTAAATTTTGAATTTTTGAGTAGTTACGGCCTTTTGCATTTTAGGTGACGATATGTAGATTATGAGCAACGTTGCCATTATTGTGCTTTTCCTACCAAATTTGGTTTTTCGTTTGGTAGGATGGCAAATTTATTTCCTTTACAAAATGTACTTATGTATGTACACCATGTAAAGAAAGTCTTCATAAGTTAGCAATTAGGTTCATTCTTTTACTTTACTATTATGCAAATGCTATTTTATAAGCTTTCACAAAAAGAAAAATTTAAAATTTTTTAATCCGTTAAAAAGCTGAGTACAAAAAACTACATTTAAGCCTACTAAAAATGCAACGAATGTCTACATGCGAATAATTTTGAGTGTAATAAAAGTTCCGTTGCAAAATGAGTTTTGAAATTTTTGGTTGTTTTCTCAAAATTTAGTTTCATTAAGACATCGAAGAAAAAAGAAGAAATTTCTAGCGTAATGGAATTTTAAGAAAATATTAAAAAAATGTAAAAAAAAGAGAAATTTCTAACCAGTTACGCGAAGCCGTCATTAAGCCAATAAATTTAAGAAAATTCGTTTTAGAAAGTGGCTCGGTTACTAGATCTGTCTAAATCTACGGTTCAAACAATAACAAAAAATTACAATTTCACCGGTTCTTACGAAAGCAAGCCAAGAACTGGTCGACCTAACTTGACGCACGGATTTAGTGAAAATAGTATGATAATCTATCAGGGAATTTGATGCAATATACGTCCATGCTCAGTGTTTCCGGAAAAGTTTAAAAAAGGCTGCTTTAGCATCGATAATAGCGCGCAAGAAAGGCTATGCTACGCTAAGCAGTAAAAAAAATTTAACACCCAACCTTTTTGTTTAGTTTATTAAATCATCATTAATAAAAATCATTAATAAAAATTACATTGAACAAAATTTTTTTTTATCTTATTTAATAGTTACAATTCAAGAATTTTTAATCGTATGTAGACTTTCGCAACATGGTGTATGTTAAAAACTTATATGAACATCATGATTGGAATACAATTTTTCTGTTTTTTTTTTTTCAAATAGAAAAACACAGAAAATCAAGTGTCAAAAAAGACTGTGTAATAAACAGTAAGCACATTTATAATGTGGGAGTAACTATGTATAGGGAAACATCATGTGTATGCCACTATTTTTGTGGAGTTTGTACAGGTCATATCAAAATGAAATTTCGTATGTGCCTTTGATATATGGTGATGAAGAGCTGTATAGTTTTTGGACATAATCGTGAGAGAGCAAGGGGAAGTTTCCTTACCTTCAAATTTTGTAAACGCTAAACAGGTCATACCGTATGACATATTAAAATGAAATTCAGTATGTGCATTTGTTTTTTACACAGATGAAGAGCTGTATAAATTTTGGGCATAATCAGGAAGGGGCGAGGGGTAGTTTCACCCTAAACCGAAAATAATTAATTTTTTGATTTTAATATACTTTGAATTTATATTTTTTATGTAATATATCCATAAAAATATCTGTTTCCATTGAGTATGGTAAAGTTGAGTGTATGTCACTCCAGATTTTTTAATTAATATAAATTTTTAGCCTGAGAGTATTTCATGTTTCCAAATTTGAAGAAATGTCTGGATTAAAAATCATGTCAGTAATTTACAAACCTAAAAATCCTACAAGACACACTCGCCAATATATACGACATCCAATACGCCAATGAAATTATGGACATCGCAAAGACGATAATAAAACAAAACTATTTTAGATTTAATAACTCCTTCTACAAATTACCAGACGGACTTGGTATGGGAAACCCAACATCCGCAATCTTCATGGAAATTTTCATGCACCACTTTGAATCAACACACGTGAAAACACTAATGGAAAAACGTAAAATAACTAGCTATCATAGATACGTTGACGACATCATATGCATTCTTGAACAGGACAATGCCGAAGAAATCCTGACAGACTTAAACACTTTTCATAAAACATTACCTTAACAATGGAAAATGAAAAATACAAATATTTACATTATCTTGACATTACAATAACACGAGGAACTGACTCTTTAGCCTTTGACATTTCTAGAAAACCAACCACAACAGACACTACACTACTATCCACGTCACATCAAACCACCCTATGCAACATAAACTTGCAGCATTTAGACATATGATACACAGACTTAAGATAATCCCACTCAGTCCGTATAAGTACAACAAAGAACTTAGCACAATTTACGCTATATTTAAAAATAACGGTTACAAAAACAGTACTATCGACAAACTACTAAGACATATTAAACACTAGGAACGCGTTCCTAGTGTTATATTGTCCACGTGTCGTCGTGGTGTTGTATTAGTTGACTCTTCGTCTTTTCTCCCTCCGTTCGAACTAATACAACACCACGACGACACGTTTTTACCTACGTAGGAACAGAAATATATAGGTTAACTAACCTCTTTCAAAAGGAGGGCCTACTTATAGCATTGAAAACCAGCAATACTCTACGACATAATCTCAAGACATCAACAGAAACAACCTACAATTTTAACAACAGCGGAGTATACAGACTTACTTGCACCTGCAACCATACATATATAGGACAAACGGGACGAACACTAAAAACAAGATATACAGAACACATGCGCTCGTACAAACGAAAAAGAGAGGACTCCAACCTTGCACTACACCTTGAAACTTGTTGAAATTCGAATAACCATTTACATCGTTGAATAACCATTTACATTTATATAAGTAGCACATAGTAGTTTATTTTAGTAGTTTCTAATAGTATGATAAGAGAATTTAATAAATGTTTAGTTCTGTTCTTTTGTAACTCTCAACAAGTGCACACACGTTTTACTCTACTTAACAACAGGTTATGGGACTTTGTTCACAGTTAAGTTTAAAATTATAAGTTTTTTTCTTGTCAAACGAACAATTTATACAATTTTTTAAAAAAAGTGTGAAACGATTAAAAATGGCAACGAATTTATCATTTCCATTTGAGAAATTGCGTGGTCGCGAAAATTTTGATATTTGGAAGCGTCATGCTCAATCGTACTTAGTGCTAAAAAATTGTTGGAAAATTGTATAAGTCGGTTTGAGTGAAAATTCAAGTGAAGTTGAGAAAGACACAAATGAACGAGCTTTGGCAGAGTTGACCATAATGGTGGAACCCAATAATTTTGCACATATAGCGACATCGACAACGGCAAAGCAAGCTTGGGAAGCGTTGATAAGTGCTTTTGAAGACATGGGCTTGACACGAAAGGTCGATTTATTGAAACAGTTGGTGCAACTGAAATTGGTTGATTTTGACTCAATGGAAGAGTATATCAACAAAATGGTGATGACTTCTCTCAAAGTCAAGAACACCGGTTTAAATATTGATGATGAAATAGTGGCATCCTTGATGTTCGCCGGATTGCCTGATGAATTCCGTTCGCTTGTTTTGGCTGTAGAAAATTCGAAAACAAAGTTGAGTGTGGACATGGTAAAGAATTTACTTTTACAAGACGCTAAATTTGATAATCCTGTAAAGAAAGAAGAAAATGCGTTTGTTTCCAACAAACAGCATCACAAACAAAAAAGTTTAAGTGTCACAGTTGTAAATAAGAAATTGTCCGAATGTACAAAATAAAAATTCAACAAAAGGTAACGGTTCAAAGCAGCAAGCAAAAAATCCAAACGAGAAAATTCTGCTAGCTTCATTGTTTACTGCAAGTGACGCCTGCGTAGATGAGTGGTATATTGATTCAGGCGCAACAACACACATGTCGAAATCGAAAGCAATACTTCACAACGTAAAAGCTAGAAAAGGAAAAGAAGTAATTGTCGCGAACAACAACAAATTAACAGTTGAATGTGTTGGTGATGCTAGTGTGCGGTTGTCAACTGACAAAAAAGCAAATACCGTTATTAAAAACGTTGAGTACGTGCCGCAGCTGTGTACAAACTTGTTATCAATCAGACAATTAACCGCTAATGGAAAAAGAGTAATATTCGAGCAGAATAGCTGTAAAATTCTGGATAGTGACAATGAACTGGTAGCAACAGCAAGTTTGCATAACAACCTTTAAAAATTAGATTGCGTTATGGCATAGACGCTTTGGTCATATTTGTAATGAAAATTTAAATTTCAGATGTAATGGGACCATTTAAGACAAAATCTTTTTCTGGTGCAAGGTTCATTGTAATTTTTGTGGACGACTATTCCCGTAAAGTATTTTTATCACCGATAGCAAGCAAAGCTGATGTTTTCGAGGAATTTAAAAATTTTAAAACAATGTCTGAAAATCAGTGTTCCAAGAAAATAAAAATTTTTCGATCAGACAACGGTACTGAATATACAAACAATCAGTTTCAGAAGTTTTTGGCTAGAAGTGGAATAAGACATCAAAAAACAGCTCCATATACACCAGAGCAGAATGGCGTATCCGAGCGTCTTAATCGAACAATAATAGACAGGGTGAGATGTATGCTAATTGATTCTGGTCTCGATGAAAAATTTTGGGCTGAAGCAGCTGTAACAGCAGCTTTAACAGCAGCGTACTTGCTGAACAAAATACCATGCAGAAACAACACTATTTGTCCAGAAGAAATATGGTTTTTGGGTGCAAGGCGTTTGCACATATTCCTAAGGTGAAGCGTTCCAAGCTACAGGCAAAATCCATACCATGTATTTTTGTTGGCTATAGTATGGAAAGTAAAGCTTACAGACTTTATGATCCAGCAGCAAAGAAAATTATAGTCAGCCCGGATGTTTTTTCATGGAGGGTCAGGTATGTAATAATGGTATAAATTCTACTAACAGTGTTCCAAGTCTTATAGTTGAAATTCCTGGAAGTGATGTCAATTCAGAGGGGCAGTTGATGAATGAATTGCCATCTGGAAGCATTTGTGAACAACCGATTGAAGTGAAAGAAGAAATACCTACTGATGATGTGCAGAACGTTTCAACAGATAGTCTGAAAGTAGAATATGATTGCAACTCCGATGACAGCTTAAATTTTGAAGATGCAATTGAAGAACATTGTGGTGAGGATGTTTCGAAAGAAAATGTTAAAATCCGACGGTCCGAAATTAAATCTTTAGCATTGAATAACACATGGACATTGACAAAATTACCGGATAAAAAGAAGACAATAAAAAGCAAATGGGTTTTCAAAAGGAAATACGATGCCAGTGGTAACAAAATTCGTCATAAAGCCAGACTTGTTGTACAAGGCTTTAGTCAGAAAAAAGGCATCGATTATAATGAAACTTTTGCTCCGGTAGTTCGTTATTCATCCATAAGATTTTTACTAGCATTATCTGTTAAGTTTAATCTTCATGTACACTAGCTTGACTCAGAAACAGCATTTTTAAATGGAGATCTAGATCAAGAAATCTTTATGGATCAACCTGAAGGTTACAGTGATGGAAGTAAACGTGTTTGTTTATTGAAGAAAGCTCTTTATGGACTCAAACAATCCAGTCGTGTTTGGAATGCAACTTTAAATAATGTGCTTAGTAAATTTGGCCTCAAGAGAAGCGAAACTGATCAATGTGTGTATTGTAACATTGACGAAGGTAATATATATGTGGCCATTTATGTGGATGATGTTTTAGTATTTTCGAACAACATTCATACCACAAATAAGCTTAAACAAGAGCTATCAAAACACTTCCGTATGAAAGATTTGGGAGAAGCATCTTCAGTATTGGGGATGCGAATACAAAAATCTGACGGAGCAATAAAAATAAATCAAACCAAATACATTCAGGATGTGTTAAAAAGGTTTTCAATGGATGAATGCAATCCAGTTTGTTCACCAGTTGATGTTAATCAAAAACTCTCCCTCGAAATGTGTCCGACATCTGAAAAAGATAAAGAGGAGATGAAAAATGTACCATATATGGAAGCAATTGCTTGTCTACTATACGCTGCTCAAAACACAAGGCCTGATATTTGTTATATTGTGAATATGCTCAGCAGGTTCAGCACAAATCCAGGGAAGGCTCATTGGTTGGCTGTCAAAAGGGTAATGCGATACCTAAAGGGTACAATTAACAAGGGTCTTGTCTACAGAAGAAATGCAGATGGGCTTATTGGTTATTGCGATGCCGATTGGGCAGGTAACATTGATGACAGGCGATCTACAACTGGGTATACTTTTACTATGCAAGGCGCAGCAGTATCCTGGGGCTCAAGAAGACAACGCACAGTGGCACTATCATCAACAGAAGCTGAATTCATGTCAATAGTGTCTGCAATTCAGGAATCTATGTGGCTTCATAGATTGGAGCGAGAACTTCTTAAAAATCCTCCTGCATCAATGAATTTGTATTGTGACAACAAAAGCGCAATACTAATTGCACGAAACAATTCTTATTCATCTAGAACCAAACACGTGGATATAAGAATAAAATTTATACGCGAGAAATTGGAAAGCGGCGAAATCCAACTTGAATATTTGAAAACCACAAAAATGGTAGCTGACTTATTTACAAAGGGTGTTCCAGCTGATAAATTTAAGAATATTATTCAACAGTTTGGCCTAGTATGAATTATTTAGTTGAATTAGTTTTAATTTAAGAAAGTGAATTAATTAATATATTTTATGTTTGGATGAAATGTTTATTCAGGGAAGGTGTTGAAATTCGAATAACCATTTACATCGTTGAATAACCATTTACATTTATATAAGTAGCACATAGTAGTTTATTTTAGTAGTTTCTAATAGTATGATAAGAGAATTTAATAAATGTTTAGTTCTGTTCTTTTGTAACTCTCAACAAGTGCACACGTGTTTTACTCTACTTAACAACAAAACTCACGAGCATACACCAAGGAAAAAAGATGAAGGTATGACATTGCTGCATCCTAGCAAAAAAGGACGAAGACTAGACATTCTTGAAAAGATGGAAATCTACAAAACGCGAACTTTTAACCGAGATATTATTAACGAACAGGTAAACACTACCTCAGATACAATTTTCACACCACTAAAACTTCTAAAACATTCTAACAAACGAAAAACACCTCAAGACGGACACACTTAGCTAACAATAAAAGACGAAAATACTAAATTATCAACTGACCTCATATAAATTTATCAGGTAGCAAGCAATCTACCTGTACAAGACCATTTAAATAAACACCACCATAATGAACAATTACCTAAACCCAATACTATTTATACTAAAGCAGGTAATACTAACTTTCCAGTGCCATTTTAAACGCGGCTTGAAAATTATGTCTTCACATTTGGGGCTCGCCAAACGTACCAAAACAACAGCCAGTGACGACCTGGTTGTCTTCACCGAAAGGTATGATAACCAGGTAATGTTTAAAAAATGTTTCTGGAACGCAAGCGGCATACGCCAACACAAAAATGAACTCAGCGGAAAAAATTAATTTATTTATATTATATATGTATATAGACAAATGAGAGCACAGAATGTGTTTGTTTGTCGGAAAGCTATAGCTGGCTACACCAGTGAACCGATCTTTCTGAAATTTTCACAGTTTGTTACTAGATATACGGTTGGTAAAATAGAGTACTTATTTTTTTGATATTCGCCGTGGGCGTGGCACCTCCCATACAAAGTAAATATTTATCATCGTGTAGCTTGGTAACAGTAATAGGAGCGCCTTGAAATTTTGCACCTGTAGCCTCTATATTAACATACATAGTTTAGAGAAAGAAAGACAGGATTGGAATAGTGGGCGTGGTACCTCTCATACAAAGTGAAAAATATTATCCCGTATCTAGAGAACTGAATTAGGTAGCACCTTGGAATTTCACACCAGTAACTCCTTGGCATCTCCTATACAAAGTGAAAAATTATTACCGTGCTCGTGTCAAACTACAATAGATAGAGCCTTGAAGATTTGCACGAGTAACTCCTATGCTTATGCGCATAGTCTACCAAAATACAGAATTAATTGGGATAGATTATCCTGTATCTAGGGAACTGCAATGGGCAGGGCCTTGGAAATTATCACCAGTAACTCCCATATTGACGTACATAGTCAAGCTAAACACAGGCTGAATTGGAATAGTGTGCGTGTTATCATGTACCTGGAGCACTACAATAGGTAGTCTTGAAACTTTCCACAGGTAACCCTCAGAGTAATGTGCATTGTCTAGCAAAATACAGACTGGTTTAGGGTAGTGGAAGTGGTACCTCCCATAAGTAGAAAAATATGATCGTGTTAATACGTATAGTCTAGCAATAAACAGATTGGATAAAAAAGTAGGCGTCGTACCTTGCATATAAACTAAAACTTACTGGTGTGAAATGTTTATTGTATTTTTTGTGTATGGGTGTAGCGAAGCGCACCGAATTAAGTTTTATTTCTTTTAAAAATAAAATTTATGTTTTTTTAAATTATTATAAAATATGTAGGTCTTTATTGAAACAAAATATTTTTCAGAATCAAAAATCAATAAAACATACTAGATAGTTATATTTTTATAACAGAAAAAGAAAATGGTAACAAGAATAAAAATATACAAAATCTTTATCACTCGTTAAATATAATATATAATAATACATGATTCCCCCACCATTTGTTTACACATTACTCCTTATCAGATAAGTAAAAATATTAATACATAATTTTAAATTTATACATAATATTAGGAATAAAGTAGTTTAATTAAAATAATTTTAGAACTACAAATAATGTTTACATATGTTTGTAACTACATTTAATATTTTTTACAATTCTTATGAAGTTTTGTTTGCATTAATCATATGTATTTATTAGAATTTATTATATTAATTGATAAATATTTCAAATTAGGCAAAAAATAGAACATAATAATTTCATTCTTTTTTATAATATCTTCCGGTTAATTTCTTCTCAAAGTTAATATCCGGCAATTCATTCTGATATTTATAAACTTTTTTAATAACTTGTCTATCGCGTTTGCAATCCTTATCATCTTTGAAATAGGTATTGTGCTTTTCCTTAACTTTGTTTATAATATACTTTGGTTTTTGTTTCAAATTATAAAACCCTAGATTTTCGACAAATTCTTTTTCTCGAAATTCATGACAATTAAGTCTATTTTCATTTAATCTTTTACATCTCATTTCTTTTGTTGTATGTATTTTGTCATGCAACTGATCCCAAATAGATTTATCAACTTTATTATGTAACAAATCATTAGGTTTAAAACCCGTTGTAGAATGAATACTATCATAAATTTCTGTAGCTTTAAAAACAACACTCTTGTCGTTTAGATCTTTTTGATCAAGTTTAAATAACCGTATGTGTTCGTTTAATGTTAAATGAAAGCGTTCAATATCCGAATTTCCAGTATGTGTATTTGGTAAAGTATAGTGAAAATTTATATGATTCCAAAAAATTTCTCATATTCTAAAATTTCTAATATGCTGTGTTAAATTCGTTATCTCCTATTATTTTATATGGTTTTCCCAAAATTGTAAATCTCTCCCTAAGTGTATCAACTATAGTCAACGAATTTTTGTCTGATAAATAATGTACTGAAACATGTTTTGTTAACTTATCTATACAAGTCAAGAATGTTATATTTTTACTTACAAACCAAATATCAATATGAATGATTTCATTTGAATTATATGGAGTTTCTGTTACGCAAAATTTTGCTCTAATTGGATGTCTATTATATTTACACATATTGCAAATCACACAATTGTTAATAAATTTATGTATTTCATGTTTTTGTTTTGGGAAAAAAATAATACTTTTGAGTTCCAAAAATGTTTCATTAATACATCTGTGGTTTTTATCCGAATGAAATTTATCTATTATTTCAGTCAAATGTTCCTTATCGAAAATGTCTTTAACAAATTTAGAACTTTACAAACTTTAGAACTTTTTACAAATTTCATCCCAGATATGTTTGAAAAATAGTGTATAATAGTCTGTTGTAAATATTTAAAAATTTTAAAGTTTTGACAAAAAATAGCAAGTTTTCCCTTTATAGGTAACATTTGTTTTAGAAACTCTACAACTTTTTCTTCATTGTACTCTTAGCGTGTTCCACAAAAAATTTTCTTCGTGAATTTATAGTTATTTCCAATCTCAATAATAAATTGATTTTTATATATATTCACAGGAGTTTCTTTAATATTAATATGGTCATTAAGATTTTCAACCCCACTATGGATTGTAGCTACATCTAATGCAATTGTCTGTTCATCTATTTCCAAATTATGAATATCAATGCGACTTCAAATCAGCAACTTGATTCGCTTTGCCCTTAATATATTCAACATCGAATTCATATTTGTTAAGTTTGAGTTTCCATCTTTGCAATTTCATGTTGGGTTCTTTTACGGAGTTTAACCAATTAATGGACGATGATCATTTTGAATTTTAAATTTCCTGTCATAAAGATAAGGCCTTAAAAATTTTGTTGCCCAAACAATTGCGAGAAGTTCTTTTTCAATTGTACTGTAATTTAGTTCGTGTTTGTTTAAAGTTCTTGAAGTAAAGGCCACGGGATGTCCAAGAAAGAACTGCACCTAGCGCTTGATTGCTCGCATCAGTTGTTAAAACAAACATTTGTTTAAAATTTGGGTAAGATGAAACTGGGGTTGAACATAAAAGTTTTTTTAATTTCTTAAAAGATTCTATGTAATGATAGTCATTGACATCAATTTTTGAACCCTTTTTTAATTTGGAAATCATTGGCAAAGCCACTTTACTATAATCCCTAATAAATTTTCGATAAAAACCTGTAAGGCCCAAAAAGAACGAATTTCTTTAACTGTCTTCGGAAATTTTACTTTTTGTATAGCTTCAACTTTATTTGGGTTTGGTTTTATTCCATTTGCAGAAATTACATGTCCTAGATATTCAGATTCGAGTTTAAAGAAGTTACATTTATCGATTTGAACTTTCATATTATATTCAGATAATCTTTTAAATATCTTTTTTTTCGCAATTTTTATTTATTGTATCTTCAATATAATTGAACTATCAATAATTACTCATATCTTAAGTCTAAAAAAATAAATATACTTGTTTAGTCCAACCAGTGCTGGACAAAAAAAAAATTATGTTTTACGGTTACTGTAATTTGCGGGTTATCCCCCTGATGTACGGATGAGAGAAGCAGTGTCCCTCCTTCTTAGTCGAATGTACCCAGGTTCATTAAGTATTTACGGGCCAGTGGATTCAGATGAGTTTCAAGCTTTCTTAAATACTTATGGCAAGTTTCGCTATTTCTGCTTTAACTGATGGCACGTTTAGATCTTTATGAATGTTCGAGTTTTTTTATATACCAAGGAGCAGATGTAATTATACGAAGAATCTTATTTTGGCGCCTTTGAATTTTTTCTACGTTGGTAGCTGAGGCAGTGCCCTATAATTGAATGCCATAACACCATATTGGTTTTAGAATTGACTTGTATAATAAAAGTTTGCAATCTAAAGCTAGAGTAGAATTTCTGCCAATAAGCCAGTTTAGTTGGATTGCTTTTAACTTCATTTGTGTTAACTTTTTTTCTATGTGGCGTTTCCATGTAAGGCGCCGGTCAAGATGTATGCCGAGATATTTGACGTCTGAAAGCTGAGGTATCGTTTGGTTATTTATCCGAATAGGGGGGCAAGATTCTCTACGCAGTGTCAAGGTTATGTGAGTACATTTTTGTTCATTCACTTTTATTCTCCATTTCTTCAACCATTTTTCTAAATTGGATATGTGATCTTGTAAATATCGTGATGCTACTTCGAGTCTTTCGTGAATGTTCAAAAAGGATGTGTCGTCAGCAAATGTCGATGTGTGAACTCGGTTACTAGTTGGCATGTCTGAAGTATACAGTAAGTATAAAAAGGGCCCCAATATACTACCTTGGGGAACTCCGGCTTCGATTGGCTGGGGTGAGCTCAAAAAATCTCCTTCTTTTACAATAAATTTTCGTTCGGTTAAATAACTATCTAGCAGCTTATATAGGTTTACGGGCAAGTTCAGTTTTATCTTGTATATTAGGCCTTCATGCCATACCTTATCAAATGCTTGAGAAACGTCGATAAAAAGCGCAGAGCAGTATTTTCTCTCTTCAAATGTCTTCTTAACAACATTGACTAACCTGTGAGTTTGTTCGATCGTACTATGTTTTTTCCTGAAGCCAAATTGATGGTTTGGAATACATCCTTTGTCGCTTAGAATAGGGTTAAGCTTAGTTATTAACATCCTCTCAAACAGCTTTGACATATTTGACAAAAGGCGTATAGGTCTGTATGATTCAATTTTTGTGTGGTCTTTTCCTGGTGTAGGAATCATGGTAACCAAGGACACCTTCCACTCTGTGGGAAAGTACTCAAGACGTAAAATGACATTAAAAATAAAAAGAACGATTCTGCGAGCTACACGGGGCAACTCAATTAACATCTTGGATTTTTTGGTGTTTAAATCCGTTATTGCCTTTTCAAGATCACCAAATTCAAATCTTATCGGGACTGCAGCACTAGCCTCAACAACTGGCAACTCAACTATATCGGTCGATATATTTGGGGTAAAAACCTATTTCAAATGTCCAGCAAATAAATTTCCTTTTTCGGTATCACTCCTTGCCCAGCCTCCAGCTGAAGTTCGCAAGGGAGGCTTACGTAAGACTGGCCTTTTAAGGTTTCTACAAGCACGCCATAACGAATAATCTGATTGAGGATTTGCGTCTACGTCTCCCAAATAGGTTTTCAGGGATGCTACTCTTCGAGATTCCAGCATGTCTCTTAGCCGGTTCGTGCATTCTTTAAGTCTGCTTTTGAGTTGAGGAGATCTCTGTGATTGCCATTCTCTACGAATTTTTCTTTTTTCAGCCAAGAGCCGTTCGATATCTGCAGAATAAATTTGATTGTATCTAGCTAATTGTCGGGTTATTGTTGAATGTTGGGCAGCTGATTTGAGGTTTTGGCCAAAATCAATAAGACTGCGCTCTACGTCTTCAGGTGTTCCTAGCGGGATGTTTTCCGAACAATGAGTACTAAGATACTTTCTATATTTCAACCAATTAATGCTTGTGATAGTCATTGGTGATATGATGTTTTGTTTGTCCCATATATAGACGATAGTTTGTGAATGATCTGAGGATAATTCAAGTGACGCTTCAGCTTTAATCGTTTCTCTCGGAATTCCCTTAATCACGCCAAAATCGATAACATCAGGTATTTTTTGTCGACCAGTAGGCCAATAGGTGGGTTGTGCACTCGATATCACATTCAGATGCATTTTTGAAATTTTGTCAAACAAAACACGACCTTTTGGAGTTATTAGGCGTGATCCCCAAAATGTATGTTTAGCGTTGTAGTCGCCTGATGCTATGAAACAGGGACCTAGTGATTTGAAGAAATCGCTGTATTGACTCTCTGATATTTGAAACCTAGGAGGTGAATAAATCGAAGAAATAACTAAGTTTTGATGAAATTCTTCAATGCAGATGTTTGTTGCTTGTAGGTAATCTGCACAAAATTCAAACTGTAAATAATGTTTCATTCGAGCCTTTATTAGTATTGCTGAACCACCACATGCTCTGCCACGGGGGTCTTTGGTGTCATATAAGATATAGCCATTTATTTTAAAAATCTATTTGTTGTTGAGTCTCTGAAACCAGCATGACATCAATTTGTTCCTTTTTAAGGAAGTACTCGAGTTCATTTTTGTGTTGGCGCAAGCCGTTCCAGAAATATATTTTTAAACAGTTCATGGTTTGTTAAGTAACGCCTGCAACATAGTAGATTGCATGCGTACCATTTCTTGCATCATGCTGCTCATAGAGCTCATAAAAATGTTTATCGAATGCACTAATGTCTCGATGCTTGCTTCGAGACGATTAAAATTACCAGATGGTGTTTTTTCTTTAGGATGCGATTGCAAATTAGGAGTAGAATTAGTTGTCGGTGCCGCTTTATGTACTGAAGTATGATTGGTTTTTACCATATCTGCGTATGAAACATGTTGTGTTGTTGGTTGGGCTAACTGAGGATAATGAGCATTTGTTGGTGCTTAGCAGGTTTTCCTTACCATGGAAAAACTGGACAGCCTCTGTAGTTAGCAGTGTGGTTTCTACCGCAATTGCTGCATTTTTTAACTTTCGAGTCATCCCTTGCTTTGTCGCATTGGGCGGAACAATGTAGCTCGCCACATACAACGCAAACCGGAGGCAACTTACAGTAAGCCCTACTATGGCCATATTCTTGACAATTTTACGGTTTATTTTACGGTGTAACAGGTATTTCAGATTGTAAATGGGGTGCGTTTCGTTCTTCTTCAGTCTGATATCTCCAGGTTCCAGTTCAACGCGAAATAGTGGTTGGGGGACACGTTCCCGATTACAGAGATTATCTACACTTTTTATTTTAAAACCCGCTTTTTGGAGCCCGGCTCTTATTTCAGCTGGATCAACGTATGAATCTATACCTTTAATGACTACCTGTAGACCTTTACTACTCTTCAGCTGATAGGTATAAAAGTTCTTTTTGCAGTTTTCGAACTCGTTTACTGCTTTACGATAACTGCTTTTATCAATAAATTGTATTTTTGTCTCATCAATGTTACCACGCTTGATGGGAATTACATAAAATGAGTTCTCGCCAATAATTGTAATTAACTTTTTTATTAAGTCGTTCGAATTTTTCTCCCTTAAATAAACTGGAGGTGGTTTGAACGACTTAATTGCCGTTTTATGTTCACTTGTTTCACTATCTAAGATAGCAAAACGATTATGGGAATTTATTCCATTAGATCCCTTGTCTTTATGTACTTTAGACATTGGTGCAAGCTGCGAAGATTTAGGGCTTCGACCTCTTTTTAATACCGTAATGTATCTGTCCATTCCCACCTGCGTCTTGGGTTTTACACTATCCATATTAGTTTTGGTAACACTTTGTACCAAAGGCGACTTGTTTGTAGTTATTTTATTGTCATCGCTTATCAAAAGCGACGAACAAGATTGGGCACGTAAAACTGGCGTAGTGTTTAAACACAATTTATTTTCAGTTTTTTTGTTTTTATTTAAATCAAAATTGTCTACATTTTTGTTACTTAAATTAAAGAGGCTCATTGGCCCCTATTGTTTTTGTTTTATTTTTAAAGTAGCAAAGTGATAATGCCATTGTAAAAAAAGAAAAAAGAGAGAAACAAATGTTTACAGAACACTTTGTTGTTGTATTAAAAACAAGTTTGATTTTTTGCTTTTGTTTGAATTTATTCACACTTTTTGTTTTTGTTTTTGTCAATAGCGAGCTTAAAAAAAATCGATCCGCACTTATCAACGCACAAACTAAAACGGAATATCTTTTTTAAAGATGAAATATGTTCATTTAGTGATGTGGAAAACATTAAAATGTCATCGAGATAAACTACACATATATTATTTATATAATCATGTAAAAGCTCATTCATCATCCTTTGGAAAGATGCAGGAGCATTCTTCAAACCAAATGGCATTCGAGTAAATTCGTAATGACCTGTAGGACTTGAAAATGCGGTTTTATGTCTGTCTTTAGAGGAAATTGATATTTGGTGAAAGCCTTTGGCTAAATCCAATGTTGTAAAATATTGAGAATTCCCTAACTTAGATAAAAGATCTTCTATATTCGGGATCGAAAATTTATCTTCTATGGTTATATCATTTAACTTCCTATAATCTAAAACTAATATCCACTTTTGTTTGCCTGAATTGTCTATTTTTTTGGAACAATCCAAATTGGGGCATTGTAGGGACTAAATAATTTTACAATTATTCCTGAGTCTAACATTTCTTTAACTTGTTTATGTACTTCAGTTTTATGAATCTCTGGAATTTCGTTAATTGTTGGAATATGATGCTGGTAATTACCAACCACCGTCAATTTAGTACCATCTAAGTGAAATGAGGACTTAAAGGTTTTAATTAAAGTTTTTAGAGAAGTTATTTCCTCATCATTCAAATTGTCGATTTTTAGTCTTTCTAACAACGGGCCTATATCTGGTTTTTGGAAATTTATGTCAATAATAGTAGAATTTAAATAATTTTCATCACTTTTCGTTAAGACGCAAGTTGTTTCGTTAAAAATTAGGGGACATTTAGCATCAGTTGTAATCAGCATTTTCTCTTTAAAATCTATTTTACCTCCAAGAGTTACTAATAAATTGCAACCTATAATGCCATCAAAATCATTCAATATTTTAGTTTCTAATAAATCTATTGTTGTATTAGGTCTATTAAATTCCTTAAAAAGTGGAATGTTAATTTTTGTAGTTATACTAGTTTTTGAAGATATGTTATTTAAAATTATAGGTGGATTTACTCTTGTTCTAAATGAATTATGAAAAAGTCATTTTTTTATAAGTCAAGTACTTGAACCAGAATCTATTATAAGTTTAATTGATGACTTTTTCGTGGCAACTATTATACAGGGAAGTGTTCTTCGGTCACTAACTGAAAATTTGATCTTTGAACACTCTCATCAATTTCCATCGGATTTTGATAGTTATTCTGAAATGTCTGTGTATTTTCTGCATTGTTGTTGTTAATGCTATAGCGATTTTCATTAAAGTATCTATTATTCATAGAATTCCCAAAATGTTATTGTAATTATATGAAGTTGGAATTTTTTTACTATTGTTTACATTTGATGATGTAGATTGCAAGTAAAATTTTTTACTTTCAAATTTTTTGTAGAAATATTCGGTCTCTATTAAAATTTCTTTTGCTTTTAAAAGAGAAGTGGGACTCCTTGCATACAAAATCAATTTTGGATCATTAGGTAACTTACTTTAAAAAAATTTCAAAACCATATTCTCATTTCTTTCACAACTATACCATAACTCATTTTCCATATTACTTTTTAAATTAAGTTTTGTTAATAAGTTTAATAGAAAAAACTACTTATACTATCCCTAATATCTGCCATCTTCATTTTGTTTATTAACGATTCAATACTTTCCGATATTGTAAAATTTATTTTAAGATAAGTTTTTATATCTTCCTAATTCAAGGGGTTATTATTATTTATTAAAGTAATATTAGCATTACCTACAATTTTGTTCCTTACTCTGAAAAGGGGATAAAATGTTGGTTCAACATATTTGCGCACTTCATCTATATGTCTTATAAAGATGTTTAACTCCACCGGTTTGCTATCGAAATTTGGAATGCTTCTAATATAATCGAATATGTTTCCAGTTGCCATTGTTTTTCTTTTTCCCTTGCTTTTTAGATTAATTTAAAGCAGTGATTCCACTTTCTGTTCTTAGTTGTTTCTTGTATTTATTTACAAAGTAAATAAAATAAATTTCACAGCTCGTGTTTTTTTTTCTTGAATTTTAATTATTTTCACTTTAACTTGGTATTTGTTATATATAGTTCGAATGACCGACTGCACCAATTAAGTTTTATTTCTTTTAAAAATAAAATTTATGGTTTTTTTAAATTATTATTATAAAATATGCAATTTATGTTTTGAGAAATATTGAACATAAGGTGGTACATGTGGGCACGAGTTATGGAGTCGTTGAGTGTCTGTTTGTTGAACTTATACTTGGGAATGTGAAGATATTAGTTGGGACTGTTTATCTTCCTTATGGTGATTTGATTTCGTTTGAAAATTAGGTGTCTGATTTACTTGTTCGCTATTCTAACATTGTAATTATGGGTGATTTTAATAATAATTTATATGATCCAGTTAAGGCGTTAAGGTTTCGTAGTATTTGTAGAGGAATAAATCTTTCTCTGGTTCATAATTCCATGCCTACTCATTTTGATGTACGAAATAATTCTACTTCCTTGCTGGATTGCTTCTTAGTATCGTCTCCTGATTTAGTGGAAATATCTAATCAATTTCAGTGTCCCGGCATAAGTCGTCACTCTTTTATTTTTGTATCACACAAGGTTTTACGGTCAGTTGCAAGACAATATTATGAATTTTATGATTATAATGCAGTTGATGTGAGGTCGGTAGAATCCATGGTTTTAAACTGTAGTTTTGATGAAATGTATTTGACTCATAGTGTTGATGATCAGTTAAAAATTTTAAATGATAATATGATGTTACTGCATTCAATTGTTCCTTTTAAGCGACGGTTAATAAAAAATAGCGGGGATGACTGGTTCAGTGCGCCTGAGATTAGGTATCAACTATCACTTAGAGATCTGTCATATAGATCATATTTGCGTGATAGGACTGTTGAAAATTGGAGAGTTTTTTGTAGATGCAGAAATAAGGCTAAATCGGTAATTAGGAAATTTAAGAGAAGAGCTCATGCTTCAATTTTTTATGATAGAAGCAATAAGGAGATTTGGTCTATATTAAATAAAAATGGATTGGAGGATGGTCCGAAGGGTTTGGATAATGCTGACCCTGATGTTCTAAATAATGATTTTTCCTCTAATCAATATGTTGATCGTGACGGGTTGATGGAGTTTTCTAATTTTTCTTGTAGTGGTTTCTCTTTTCGTGCTGTGGATGTTTTTGAGATGTTTGATGCTTTTGTGGGATATGATTGCTTTGCTCTTAAGTTCATTAAATTAATAATGCCAATTATTGGTAATCATATATTACATTTAGTTAATTCAATATTGACTACGTCTACTTTTCCACTATTATGGAAGGTTGCAAAGATTATTCCAATAAAAAAGAATTGCGTTTATGCAGGTAGGAGTGAATTCAGACCAATTTCTATGTTATCTATCTTGTCTAAGATGGTTGAACATCTTATAAAGTTTCAAATCGTTAAGTACATTGAAGATAATAACCTGCTTCATGATTGCCAATCAGGATTCAGATCTAATAGGAGTACTACTTCATTGCTTCTTGGTCTTACCGACAGCATTAGGAGTAATATTTCTGAAAAAGGAGTTTGTGTTTTATTATCCTTGGACTTCTCTAAGGCTTTTGATAGAATTAAACATTCACTTTTGGTTAAAAAGCTACATAAATTATTTGGGTTTTCTGCTTCTGCTTGTAAGTTGATATATTCATACCTCTCCAATAGAATGCAGTATGTTTTCTGTAATGGTCGTTCTTCCAGGTTACTTTCTGTTTACAGTGGGGTTCCTCAGGGATCTGTACTTGGACCATTGCTTTTTATCATGTTTATGAACGATCTTTTTGATGTAGTTTCGAGTAATGTGTGTCTTCCTTTTTCCTTTGCAGATGACGTACAGCTTCTATTTAGGGGTACTGAGGAATTTTCTGACGCCTTACAAAACATGATAGATTTTACTGTTGGCTTACTTTTAAGTTGGATTTCTGAAAATTGTCTTTTGGTCAATACTGAAAAGACTAAGGCTATGTTTTTTGGTAGATGTAAAAGTTATAGGTTTTCAGTTGATTTTGGTGGTACCTTTATTGAATTTGTTAATAAACTTAAATGTCTTGGTGTTATTCTTGACACAGGTTTGACTTTTGAATATCATGTTAACTCTATAATATCTAGAGTTCATTTTACTTTACGTAGATTATACAGTCTGAATTTGTTATTGCCTTTTCATATCAATTTTCTTATATGCATTAGAGGTTTATTCTGGTACTTTTGGTTATATCATGAGGAAGTTAAGATTAGTCTTTAATAGGGTTATACGTTATCTTTACTCTCTTAGATTACACCAGCATGTTTCGTCATATGTTTTACAATTTTGCGGGTTTTCGTTAAATGAATTTATTAAGTTTAGGATCTTAATAGGACATATAGGTTACAAACACCCAGGTATTTGGTTAATTTCTTTGAGTTTTGTAGATCGACTAGAAATAGGCAATTGAAAATTCCTAGATTAACTCCCATAATGGAGCGTTCATTTTGTGTAAGAGTGGCACGAGCTTACAACGTTTTACCAACAAGCTTGAGAATGTTTGATTGTTCTGTTGATGCTTATAAGAGGAAACTATTTCATGAACTTTCAAGTAATGGTTAGTTTATATTGGCATCAATTCCTACAACATGTTTTACAAGCATGAATGTACTTACTTCATATGCTGAATGGAGAACTGACATTGTTAATTTTGTCCTTGTAGGATATTTTTTCTTTATTTCTTCATTTTTGCTTAATTTTAGATTAACAATGTATCCTTTGCTGCTATTTCGATTATTTCTATGGCCTTATTATATCTCTTTGTTTTTTTTTTATTGTAGAATTTGTTTTGAGAATAATCATTTAGTAATGCTTTGTAAAAAAGTTTTTGGGTTTAGATTCTATTGTGCAATTTTGTGATCTCATTTTTATTATATTTATTTTCGTTATTTTTATTTCTATTATTATTTATTTTTCTGTTTATAATTTCATTATTAATTATTTTTTTTTTTAATTTTTATACTGTTAAATTTAGCTTTTTATTTAAATTTATTACAATATTTGTTAATTGTTAATAATATGTAAGCAGAATATTGTAACCGATTATGGCCAAGAGGCTAGGTTATTGAAAATAAATCAAAATAAAAATAAAATAAAAAAAAAATATGTATGTCTTTATTGAAACAAAATATTTTTCAGAATCAAAAATCAATAAAACATACTAGATAGTTATATTTTTATAACAGAAAAAGAAAATGGTAACAAGAATAAAAATATACAAAATGTTTATCACTCGTTAAATATAATATATAATAATACATGATTACCGGGGATAGCTAATTAAATATGTAATATATTACTTTAGAGATATATTTTACTCAGGAATCGAGAAAATAATTTCAACCGACACAAAAAGTATACATATATTGATTATCACGATGCGAGAAATGATACAAAAAAGGTAATCTATTTGTTGGTCATTTAAAAAATGTATTTAGTGCAATGGTATCGACTGATGTATATAATAAAAATTATTATTTTTGTTTTTAATGGCATTTTACGGCTTGGGTACTTTCCCACAGAGTGGAACATTTCTTTGATAACTACGATTTCTAAGCTAGGAAGAGACCACACAAAAGTAGAATCATATGGACCTATAAGACTTTTAACAAACATATCAAAGCTATTTGAGTGAAAATTAATAACCAACCAATTCTGAGCGCGAAAGGATGTATTCCGAAACATCAATTCAAACATAGCACGATCCAACAAACACACAGATTAGTAAATGTAGTTAAAAAGACCTTTGAAGAAAGAAAATACTGTTCATCGCTTTTTATCCAAGCAAGCATTTGATAAGGCATCGCATGAAGGCCTAATATATAAGTTAAAGCTGTGTTTGCCCGAAAACTTCTATAAGATCTTAAAAAATTATTCAACTGATCGAAAATTTATACTAATGGAAGTAGATTTTTTCAGCTCGCCTCAGCTCATTGAAGCCGAAGTTCCCCAAGGTAGTATTTCGGGACCTATTTTATACTTGCTGTACACATCAGATATGCCAATTAGCGTCCGAGTGCTCATATCAACATTTACGTATTCATGAAAGTATTCAGTCAGTAAACGGCAGGTTACGTATGTCTTTCTGAAAGGCATCGGTAGGATCATTTTTAAATTTTGAAACAACCGACAAATTCAACAACAGCGGAGTATATGGACTTGTTAGTACCTGCAACCATACATATTGTTACGTTTTTACTTTACGTTGGGTTCTTTTTATTGCAAAATAAATACACACTGTTATTACTTTTACTGTAAGTCACTTTATTTACTTAACACCACTGTTCAAAAATACAGCAAACTGTTAAACACTCTTAATATTCGACAACTTAACTCTTTGACTTTTAAATTAATACTGCAATACTACTCGCCAGCACGATTCATTTATATAGGTGCTTTAAGAGCACCAGAATGTTCTATTCCAGACATATCTGGCAGGTTCGACTGTTATTGCTCTTGTTTTTGTTTGTGTGATTGGTTATTTCTTTATACCTGTGTGTGTGGCTGTTTATTTGTTTATGCTTGTATTTATGTATGTGGCTGTGTATTTAACAGAAGAGTGTTTATTTTAATCTGTGTGTGTGTGTATGCGTAATTGTTTAAGGCGTTACTCTTTATTGTTTGTTTCTTTCTATCATCATTGTAGGAAAATAAGCCATTAATGTTGTTGTTGTTGTTCGAGAGTATTGTTGTTCAGAGCTTATAATAAATAAATTCTTCTTTCGTAACACTACCCCCTTCTCAAACCTGTTCGTCCCGAACAGACACAGATGTACCTTTTCCATAGTTGGCTAGCCGCTCCAAGTGCACAACTTTCATTTTTGATCTTGGGCTCTGGAATTTCTGTATTCTGTAAACTACGTCGTTTAGCCGCTTTATTACTTTATAAGGTCCATCCCAATGAGTTTGTAGTTTGGGTGATAATCCTTTCTTACGTTGTGGGTTAAAAAGTAGAACCAGTTGTCCCTCGTTAAATCCCTCAGAGTTGGCAGCTCGATCATATCTGGCTTTCATTTTATCACTGGTTAATTTTATCCGACTCCGCACGAATTCGTGAATCTCCTGAAGGTCCCTTTGCGCCTGACTAGAGTTTTCGCCGTCTCCTTCTGCCGATGTTGGCTTAACACCAAACTCTAAATCTGCAGGCAAATTTAGCTCAGATCCAAAGACTATTTTCGCTGGTGTTCGTGAGGTGGAATCGTGAACAGCTGATCTATATGCCAATAAAAACTTGGGTATATGCTCATCCCAGTCCCTCTGATGTGCGCTGACCACTTTTCGCAGGTATTCCTCCAGCGTTCGATTGAATCTTTCGACCATACCATCAGATTGCGGATGTAACGGTGTCGTTCTGGTCTTTCTTATTCCGTATATTTCGCACATCTCTTTGAATATAGCGGATTCAAAATTTCGGCCTTGGTCGGAGTGTAGTTCTAAGGGAACACCATAGCGACACACCCAGTTGCTTATAAAAGCGTCTACAATCGTTCTGGCTTCTTGATTGGGAATGGCATATACTTCCGGCCATTTGCTAAAATAGTCCATGACCACTAAAACGTATCGGTTTCCAGCATTGCTAGCAGGGAAGGGACCTGCTACGTCCATCGCTATACGTTCAAAGGGAGCGCCTGAATTGTACTGCTGAAGCTGCCCCCGACTCCTTCGTACTGGACCCTTTGCTGCAATGCACTCTTGGCAATTGGCTATCCACTCTGCTACGGCTTGTTGACAGCCGACCCAATAGAACCGTTGTTTTATCTTTTCCAGCGTCTTCGTTACACCAAGGTGACCTCCGCTAGGACCATTGTGGAATTGTTTCACGACCTCTTTGATCTTGGAGGATGGCACGACGATTAAGTCTATCACAGTTTTGCCGTCTGTGCTTTCCCAAGTGCGACATAAGCAGCCATCCTTCAACCTTAGACTGTTCCACTGGGCCCAATATGCCTTCGCCAGTGGACTTTCTGGTGAGATCTCACTTCGCGTCGGTCTTCTGTCTTCCTCTTTAGCCGCTATAACTTTTGCCAATATGGGATCGTTTCTTTGTGCTGTCGGCCAGTCTTCACTAGATTCTATATGTGTAAGCCGAACATCAATAACGAATTCTTTTCTCTCTGCCTTTGAGCAATGCTTACACCCCAGATCACATGGCCGCCTAGAAAGGGCGTCGGCGTTGTTATGCTTGCCTCCTTTTCTGTGCTCAATACTAAAGTCATAGCTCTGAAGTCGCTCAATCCAGCGTGCAAGCTGTCCTTCAGGGCTCTTGAATTGCAGCAACCACCTGAGTGCGGCATGATCTGTCCTCAGCGTAAAATGTTGGCCATACAAATACTTGTGGTAGTGTTTTATGCACTCCAATGCTGCTAGAAGCTCTCGTCGCGTTACGCAATAGTTTCTTTCAGGCTTCGAAAGTACTCTGCTGTAGTAGCCTATAACCTTTTCTGTCCCATCTACCACTTGCGACAGCACGCCTCCTATTCCATATCCGCTCGCATCAGTGTCTAGCATGAATTTTTGCCCAGCTACTGGATATGCCAGGATAGGTGCCACACACAACAATTCCTTGAGCTTCTGGAATGCTTCCTCGGCTGCTTCACTCCACTGGTAAGGTCGCGACTTTTTGGTTAGCTCATGTAGGCTCGCAGCAACACTAGCAAAATTTGACACAAATCGTCTGTAGTATGTGCAGAGTCCCAAGAAACTTCGTAACTCGTGAAGATTTTGAGGACGAGGCCAGTCCTTTACTGCCCGTATTTTATCTTCATCGGTTGATATGCCCTCTGCTGTTACACGTTGCCCCAAGTATTTGACTTCCTTCTGAAACAATGCACATTTCTTAACACTGAGCTTCAGTCCAGCCGCTGATATACGCCTGAAGACTTCTTCCATATTCCTTAGGTGTTCATCGAAGGTCTTTCCCATGACAATTATGTCATCCAGATACACCAGGCATGACTTCCAATTGAGTCCCTTTAACAATCGTTCCATTAAACGCTCGAAGGTGGCTGGAGCGTTGCAGAGACCAAATGGCATAACATTAAACTGCCATAAACCATCGAGAGCACTAAAAGCAGTTTTTTCTTTATCTTTGTCTGCTATCTCGACTTGCCAGTAACCGCTCTGTAAATCTAGCGTAGAAAACCACTTGGTTCCTGCTAGCGTGTCCAAGGTGTCATCGATTCTTGGTAGCGGATAACTGTCCTTTTTGGTAACATCGTTGAGCTTTCTGTAGTCAACGCAGAATCTAGTGCTGCCATCTTTCTTCTTTACTAAAACTACCGGCGAGCTCCAGGGACTCGAAGATGGTTCGATGATTCCGTCTCGCTCCATTTCGTTGACTAGCTGCTTTACTTCGCTCCGCTTGGCTAGGGGAATGCTCCTGGGGGCTTGTTTTATGGGCCTCGCTTCGCCAGTATTTATTTCATGCTTCACTATTGCCGTTCTACCTTGGCTTTTATCTTTTAGGGCGAAGACAGAAGCGTACTTTCGTAGCAGCTGCTTGGCTTTGTTTCTGTCAGGTGGCTCCAGCTCTGCTACCCATTTCCCCACGTGTTCTGCTAGTATTTCGCGCTCTTTAGTTGACAGTTTTTCAGGCTCTGAGTCTCTCTCGTAATTAATTATGGCCTCTGCTGGTGTACATTGAGCTATCTGAGAGTTTTTACCAATTACTTTTTCACTGTTGGATAGATTTAACACTCTCACAGGAATTTTTCCATTCTTACAGGTTTTCACGAGGGCTTTTGCTGTTATTGTCTCACTCTTAATTCCTGATGGTTCTACCACCCACAACCGGTTGTCCTCACAATCTTCCTCCATACGTGCCCATATCACAGTTTCTGCCTGAGGTGGTAATTTCTGGGATGCTACAGCAACCAACTTCCTTACTGCAGATTTACTCACATATCCAATATCAAGGGGTATTTCGACGTTTCGCCAGATCATTATTTGTTGCCCCATGCGCAGATCGACTTCATGCATAATCATAAAATCTGCGCCAACAATAACTTCGTCCACGATATCGGCAACAATAAACACATGGTCCACACTCATGTTGGCTATAGTTAATCTGACTTTGGCCTTACCATAGACAGTAGCAAATTCTCCGGTAGTGGTGCGCAGACTGACATTATTCAATTGATGCACTTTTCCCTTTACTAAATCGGGCCTTATTATAGACTGCGACGCTCCTGTGTCTATTGTCAGAATACGCTTTCCTCCGTTGATATACCCGCTTGCAGTAAGATTGCTGTTTTGCTGCTGCATCACAGATATGGAGATTGTGGGGCCCTCGGTTGTGGGAGCTAGCTCATGCCCCGTAGTGCTAGCTCTCTTTAGTTTAACGACTCTTGAGATGTTCCATGAGTCGCACGTTTATTGTTTCTTGACGGCGAAACAGATCTGGCTCGTTTTCTTGCTGCCTTACAGCTTCGTTGAAAATGGCCGACTTTACCGCAATTAAAGCACTTAGCGTTTGTCTTACCTTGTCTTTCATCTAAGACTTTCCTTACCGATTCAAGTATTTGCTTTATGTCGTCCATTGTTGTTTTCTCATCTTCAGCAGCTACTTCAAATTTTCGCACTTTGTATGACTGCGGTCTCGAAATGACTTTTGCTGTTTCTTGAGCCAGAGCGTAAGTAATGGTTTCAGCAAAGGATGTGTTTTGCTTAGCGCAAACCGCGTGCTTAATATCTGGGTCGCGAATTCCATTAACAAATGCCTCCACTTTGAACTGTTCTAGCAGTGGATGGTTTTCCCCAGGGTATATTAGCTGCACCAAGCGCTCTATCTCCATGGCGAAATCCTGCAGCGTCTCATTTGCTCTTTGCACCCTGCCACGTAGCTCCATTCTATACAGCTCCTTTTTATGATCGCCGCCATATTTGCGCTGTAACGCCACCATTATGTCCTCATAATTATTTCTGCAGCTTGTTGGTAGGCTTTCGAGGACTTCTGCTGCAGATCCTTTAAGTGCCAGAATCAACTCAATCGCTTTTTCTTCATTGCTCCATAGATTTTTACTGGCCACTGTCTCGAATTGAAATTTGAAGACGTTGAAGGGTATGGTGCCGTCGAAACTGGGAGCTTTTATCCTATTTGTGTTTTCCGTCACTACTCGTACTGGACCTTCTCTTATTTCCAGGCTCATAATTTTGTTTTCAAGCTCCTGCAGCTTTACATCGACATCCTTTACCTGTACTTCGACGCCACTAGTTTCTAGAAGATTCACTTTTCTTTCTAGGCCGGAGACTTTTTCATCGAACATGCTGACCTTGATTTCTACGTCGTCTATTCGCTTGTGTATGACCTGAGAAATTTCTTGAAGTCTTTCGTTAGTCGCCTTAGATGCTTCAGAAACTTCCTGAATCCCAGCTAGAAGTTCTTGATTTTCACCTCTTACTTCAGCTAACAGTTTTTCGCTGTTTGCTCTAGAAGCTTCCTGAACTTCGACTAGCTTTCCGTTTACATTTTCTAGAAGCATTCTAGAGTTTTCTCCCATTTTCTCCATTATAGCGGCAAACATCGTACTGAAGTCCATGCTACTTGCTGTTGTTGTTTCACGGCTACATACCTCTGCCACCTCTTTTTCATCAGTTTTGTTACCTGCTGTTGGCAAATCCAGCTTACTCAACTCCTTTTTCAGCTGCTCCACTTTAAGTTCTTCAAATTTCATTTTTATTATTTTTTTAAAGTTATTTTATTTTACAATTTCACTTCTGTCACCAATTGTTACGTTTTTACTTTACGTTGGGTTCTTTTTATTGCAAAATAAATACACACTGTTATTACTTTTACTGTAAGTCACTTTATTTACTTAACACCACTGTTCAAAAATACAGCAAACTGTTAAACACTCTTAATATTCGACAACTTAACTCTTTGACTTTTAAATTAATACTGCAATACTACTCGCCAGCACGATTCATTTATATAGATGCTTTAAGAGCACCAGAATGTTCTATTCCAGACATATCTGGCAGGTTCGACTGTTATTGCTCTTGTTTTTGTTTGTGTGATTGGTTATTTCTTTATACCTGTGTGTGTGGCTGTTTATTTGTTTATGCTTGTATTTATGTATGTGGCTGTGTATTTAACAGAAGAGTGTTTATTTTAATCTGTGTGTGTGTGTATGCGTAATCGTTTAAGGCGTTACTCTTTATTGTTTGTTTCTTTCTATCATCATTGTAGGAAAATAAGCCATTAATGTTGTTGTTGTTGTTCGAGAGTATTGTTGTTCAGAGCTTATAATAAATAAATTCTTCTTTCGTAACAATATGTATATAGGATAACCGGGACGAACACTAATAACAAGGTTTACAGAAAACATACGCTCGTACAAACGAAAAAGAGAGGACTCCAACTTCGCATTAAACCTTGATACTCAGGAACAAGCACCAACGCGAATAATTGAATGTATGACATTGCTCCATCCTAGAAAAAAAGGACGAAGATTAGACATCTTGAAAAAATGGAAATCTACAAAACCGGAACTTTTTACGGAGATATTAACGAACAGGTAAACACAACCTCAGACACAATTTTTCACCACTAAAACTACTGAAACATTCTAACAAATAAAAACACCTGCAGACGATCACACTTATCTAACTTACAATCAAAGACGAAATATTAAATATACACTGACTACTCATAAATTTGACAGGTAGCAAGCAATTTACCTGTACAACACCATTTAAATAATCACCAGCCTAATGCACAACTACTTAAACCCATTACTATTTATACTAAAACAGGTAATACTAACTCCCCAGTAATTTAAACCCGGCTTGATAATGATGTCTTCACAATCAAAGCGCTCGCCAAACGTACCAAACTAACAGCCAGTGAGAACGGTACTCACAAAATGTACTCACTTAACGTTCACACTACAATTAAATAATATATAACTTCCACAGAAAAGAAAGCTGACGTGCTTGTGTTTCCTCCGTGAACTTTTTAATGAAAGGCTAGTATTGAAGCCAATAAATGTAACTAAACTTACCTGGTCGTACAGGCGTCTAATTTAATAAATGTGTATCGTGAAATAATAATTGAATAAATTAGATATAATTATAAATTTAAAATTATTTTTGATTATTGGAAAGATATAATTCTTTGCTGCACAAAAGTGAAATCACTCAAATTAAGAAATAAATAACAATAACAAAAACAAAAACTAAATAACAATAACAAAAACTACAATTAATACAGCTGTTTCTTTTCCTCATAATAATGGCAATTCACTGCTGTAAGTTTTCGTCAAAAATAAAACTGCATTACCACGACTGCTCTATCTACAAACTTCAATATACAAATTTTTACCCTCATAAATTAATATTAGTTAAATACGATTAATAAAAATTGCTTGTTCTTTATTTATAATATTATAAATTGTAATAAAATGAGTTCACGCAGAACAAAGAGAAATGCCAGGGAAGCTGATCTTGGTGACTTGACGTCGAATAACACACCTGATATGTTGGATCTATTATATTCCTCTGGAAGTGATCCAGCTATTCGATCTCGATTGTGGGACTGGCTGGATAACGAATTTACAAAACAAAATAAATATATTATGGAACAAACAGATATGATAAGAACAATTATTGAAGACAATAAAATGAGCCTTATGCTTGATATTGATAAGAAAATCAATGATCTAAAAATGGAAATTTTACACGATGTAAAAGAAAAAATGCGTCAGCTAGATGGCAGGATTGCCGAGATTGAGAATACAAACAACGAAATCAAACCGTTAAAAAAGGACGTCGATAATCTTAATTTAAAATTGCTAAAACTCGATCATTCTTCTGTAATACCCGATATTCGTATAACGGGTATTCCATTTCACGAAAATGAAGACTTGGAACTTATCTTTAAAAACATCTGTAGCTCACTTAACATTGCTGTTCCTCCCTACAATAACATTTTTCGTGTAAAGCATTTTAAAAAAATTCGAGATGTTAATGATCCTCCTTTAATTGTTAGAATGTATTCGCCGCACGAGAAAAATTGCTTCTTAAGGACTGCTGCTGCCTTTCGACGTAAGATTAAAACTCACTCTAGGCCTTTTTAAAATAATGAAAATCTAACGCCGCACTATCATTTTTTAAAACTGCTATGCGTCTTAAAAAAGAAAATTTTTTTAAAATCTGCTTACACACTACGTGGAATAGTGTACGTACAACAACACGAGCATGATAAACCTTTAAAAATCGATGTTGATGACAAATTGAAGCAGTTTTTTCGGACTTAATATAACTTTACTTCATTTATATTTATTTCGTATGTTGCTATACTTTTATTTTAAATATTTTTGTTTTTCATGTTAATGTTTGTGTTTTGATATAATGGAGATTGTACGGTCTTGCGTTGCTATTAGGGGTTTATATTTAAATATTTTTTATGCCAATGGTTAATTGTATCTTGACACCAGAAAATTCCAAAGACACAACGATGAATATGGTTAGAATTTTAGCAAAACAAAACAATGGGCTTTCACTAATACATATTAATGCTCAAAGTCTCAACAACAAAATTGACGAATTCAGATTTGTTTTTGAGAATTCGAATGTTGAAGTTGTTTGTGTTTCCGAAACCTGGCTTTCATTGGATACACCAAATAGTCTTGTTGCCTTACAAAGCTACAAAGTTTTTAGAGAGGATAGTGATGGTAATGTCGGCGGTGTAGCTATTTTTTTAAAAAACAATATAACTTGCAGTCTGTGTCAGATCTTCTACAAATGTATCTTATAATGATAAAAGAGTAGATTTTATATTACTGAAATTAACTCTAATGGAAGGAAGTTGTTAGTGGGTTGCGTTTATGGGCCGCATTAAAGGATTTCTTTATCTAACTTGTTTTCCTCGCTAGAAACACTTGCCGTCGAATATGCTGATATTATTATTGGAGGATTTTAATTCCAACATTCTTTCTGAAACTTTTTTGATTGACAATATGGTATCCTTTGGTTTATCACCCACAAACATTGTTACTCCAACACGCCATACAGCAACGAGTAGAACGTTACTCGACATAATTTTTGTTTCAAATACTTCTAGTGTCTTTTTGTACGACCAAATATCTGCCCCCTGCTTTTCTAAACATGATTTGATTTTCATTACATATAACTTCAATATTCCCCCAACAGATTTCCTAGTTCACTTTCGTGACTTCAAAAGTGTTAATCTGAAGGCACTTTTTGAAAATTTTTATAGTATTTAGTGGAACCAAATGTACTGCATGTCCTCTGCTGATGATCAGTGTCTGTTTTTGCAAGACAATTGTCAAAAGTTGTTTGATGTATCAGTTCCAGTTAGGTCAAAGGTTATATCTACTAAATTAAAACCCTGGTTCTCCCCTGCCATTAAACAACTTATTTATAAGAGAGATTTAGCGTACTCTAGATGGAAAAGATTTAGAACTCCAGAGTTGAAAGAGGAATTTAGAACTGCCAGGAAAAATGCCAATGTCTCTATAAGAAATGACAAAACTGTATACTATGCTACTCGACTTAGATCTGCAATTGGCTGTAAGCAAACTTGGAAATGTATCCGGGAAATTGGAGTTTGTAGTGTAGAAAATACAAATAACTGTCACACAGATGCTGGAGGACTAAATAGAAACTTCACCAGCTTCCCTTTTGTCCCAGCAGATCCAACTTTTTATAATATTTCCAATGCGGACACTGACTTAAGTGATATCGATAGTAATACTTTTTAATTTTCCGGTGTTAGTCCGGCTGATGTTTTATCTTGTTTCAGGTTAGTTAAGTCGAATGCAGTGGGTTGTGATATTTTGCACCCAAAATTCATTAAAATTCTTCTGCCACTTCTCTTACCTTACATAACACATTCTGTTCTTTTCCATCTAGTTTGAAGTTTGCCAAAATAATACCACTACCTAAAACTGATTCTAATTTAGACCAATAGCTATTCTTTGCTATTTATCAAAAGTTTTAGAGAAACTTCTGTACATTCAGAAGTCCTCATTTATTGCAGAAAAGAAGTTATTGTCTGAAAAGCAGTTAGGATTTCGTTCAAATCATAGTTGCGTTTCTGCATTAATTGATGTTTCAGATAACATACGATATGAACTTGATAATAATAAGGTAAATTTTTTGATCCTGCTTGACCACTCGAAAGCGTTTAATACAGTTGATCATGGTATCCTTTTAATTAAGATTAAACACTTTTTTTTTCTCGTACTTCAACTCGTCTTTTATCATCGTATTTGACGGACCGCTGGCAATATGTTTATGCGAACAATGCTTACTCAAAACCAATAAAGTTATCCAGAGGAGTGCCTCAAGGCTCAATTCTAGGTCCACTTCTTTTTTCATTATATATCAATGACTTACCGGGCCAACTATCCCACTTCAAAATTCATATGTATGCAGATGACGTGCAATTATACTTTAGCGGGTCAATACATTCAATTGCGCAAAATATTGTGAAACTAAATGATGATTTAGGTAAAATTGTCCGCTAACGGCCTCTTGCTGAATCCCCTTAAGTCTAAGTGCTTAGTAATTCATAACAGAACTGTTAGTCCCATTAAAAATGTTTATATTTTAATTAATAGGGAGAAAATTGAAATCGCTAACAGTGCTAAGAACCTTGGTATAACCTTTAATAATAATCTTACTTGGGGGTCTCACGTCGATACACTTGTAGGTAAAATATATGTACGTTAAGTTGAGGTCTACGCAGTCTTACATACCTTTACACATAAGGGAACTGCTCGTAAAATCTTACCTAATTACTGTCTTACTTTATGGATGCGAACTTTTTGCTAGCTGTGACTCGTGTAGCAAACAAAAATTGATTGTGTTATACAACAATACGCTTTGGAATCTTCTCCCACAAACCCAACAAATTAATAGCAACGCAACCACTTTTAAAAAGTTTTTATTTAATAATTTTATCTAATTTTATTTGTTATAATTAGTTTTATATTTTTACTTTACAATTTTGTTTTTTTATTAATTTTGTTTGCCTAGAACATATTTAAATTTTTGTGCAATTATATTTCGAATTTCTTTTTTATTTCATTTCATAAAATGTTTTCTGTTATATGTAACAAAGCACAATATATTCCTGTACTATAAATATAACAGTAATCTTGTTGTACAGGAAATGAAAATAAATAAATAAATACAAATGCATAATTAAAATACCTCGGTATACATCTCGATCGCCACCTTACTTGAAATAGCTATATAGAATCAAAGTTAATACAAATAAAGTTAAAAGCAGTCCAACTAAACTGACTTATTGGCAGAAACTCCACCCTCAGCCTACGATTGCAAATTTTAATTTTACAAGTCGATCCTCAAACCAATATGGTGTTATGCAATCCAGGGCATAGCATGAATGATCACAGTTGCACCCTGGTATATAAAAAACTCGAACATCCACAAAGACCTAAACGTGTCATGAGTTAAAGCAGAAATATCGAAATATTTTACGCATCCACATCCGCTGGCCCGCAACATACTAAATGAACCTGGTTACATTCGACTAAGGAGAGATATTTCTTCTCTCGTCCTTACATCAGAGGGATGACCGGCAAATGATAACAGCAACCGTGAAACATCAATTTTGTTTGTCTAGCACTGGCTGAGCATTGCAAGTATATTTCTCTTTTTTAATTATTATTATCTTATAGTGCATTTACACATGAGCGAAATCTAGAACTTACGAGATTTTGAGCAAAATCTAGTTGTTTTTACTAGATTTCCCATTCAAATCAAAATCTACTTCGTCACTAGATTTTGACGAAATCTACTTAATGATGCAAGTATGGTTTTGCCCAAATTGTACTGAAAAATACTAAGCTGTACAACAAAAAAATAAAATGTTAATTAAATACATAATAAACAAAAATTATAATTACTAAAAAATTAAAACAATACAAGAAGAAATGAATTTATTTTATAAACAATTTTAAAAGATTACGAAAATTAAATAAAAAAAATGCATGTTGAAAATAAGAGGTAAGTTAATGAAATATGGTTAATGAAATCTTACTAGTGTCAAAAAATTAAGTGCAAACGACCTAGATTTTGAACAAGATTTTAAATGAAATCTACTAGATAGATTTCGAAGCAGTGTAAATGCACTATTAGACAAATTAAAATCTACTTAATGATGCTACTATGGTTTTGCCCAAATTGTACTAAAAAATATAAATAATAAATAATACGCTGTAGAACAAAAATTGACATTTTAGATAAAAAGCAATCAAGCAATCAAAAAGCTAGTGTCAAAAAAATAAGTGTACGCGATATAGATTTTGAAAAAGGTTTGAAAAGAAATGCACAAGATTTCGATGTAGTGTAAATGAAGATTCAATAAATAAACATTATATAATATAAAATATTATAAAACATAACTTTACATTTAAATAACTTTTTAACGTACCGACATTGAGGTAACTGCATTTTTTCCGCTTCCAGCGCTTGTTCCCCTTTCGCTTTCAAATGTGCTATTAAGTTGATTTTCAGCACACTGAATAAAGAATTCACCATATGAATCAACAATTTTTGCATACAAAATCCAATGAGTTAATTGCTTGAGAAATACTACATTAACGAATGATTGAATTCTAAAATAAAAATACGAAAATTGCTACTGATTATTTTTTTATTTAACAACATACTTATTTATATTGTTATTAAAGAAAATATAATTCTTTGTAATAACTGAAAACAAATGTGCATTGATTATAAGAATACATTAATTCTGCCTAAAGTCACTAGCAAGGCAATCTCATTAATACAGCTGACTATTTTTTTTGCATTATCAAGCAATTGCTGTAATTTGCTGAAGTCTTTGTTTAACTAGCAATATTTTCTTTAAAAATATTCATATTTACTCAAATGTATGTATGTATGTATGTATGTATGTATGTATGTATGTATGTATGTATGTATGTATGTATGTATGTATGTATGTATGTATGTAAATGTTTATTAAGTAAAAGTTTGCAACTAAACTTAAATCAGTTCTTGCAGGCCTATTAGGTTAATATTTGGAATTAGGCGTCAACCTGATGACAACAAAACATTATGATGAGCTGACCCTGATGTTGCTACCTGGGCCACATGCAGTCCACCTAATTCCTTACTTACTTAAAGAAGCCATTTCGGTTTTAGGCTCGTTAAATTTGGTTCACAAGTACTTCATTTTTATGGTTGTAAGTAAGTAAGTACCAGAATAAATTTAGAAATTTAACTTTGCCAATTTAACCCTCCACAAATGAATGGTTGGTGTCCAAACACGCTAAAATTATGTATTTAAATCAGAGATTGTAATGATTATGAGTTTTATTTTAAAAATTGGGTTTTAATGATTATTTCTTCATTTTTATTTTCTACTCAAAGAATAAAAATTATTCTCTGAGCTTTATTTAATGCTTAGAATATAACGATTATGTATTAAGTTTTATTTTCTGCTTTGGGTATAAAAATTAATCTCTAAGTTTTATTTTCTGCTCAGAGAATAAAAATTATTGTCTGAGTTTTATTCTTTGCTCGCCATTTAATGATTGATGTTTAAGTTTTATTTTCCGATTGAAGAATAAAAACTACTCTCTGAGTTTTATTTTCTGTACCTTATGTTATACTAACGGTACAGTTGTTGTTTTTGGCATACATATTCCCTTATAATTATTTTATCTTTTATTGTTATATATTAAGTTTATGTTTGCACCGCATTAAATAACAAGACATTTTTCCTACAAGTGATTTTTTTTTAAATGTCAAAAAGATTTATTTATTTAGCTTATAGGACTTTAAGAATAATGCAAGGAGATAACAAAACGAGTAATAGAAAAAACAAATAATTAAAATAATAACAAAAATAATAATAAGTAGTTGTATCTAGGTGGTACTAACGTTAAACTTCGTTAGTTTGTGCAAAAATAAAATATTGGGCATGCTGAGGTAGTCCACTATGTCGCAACCAAGAGTCATAGTTCTCCAAGATAAGATACTAATAAATCATAATAATAAACCATACACATATCGTGTAGCATTGTTAAATGAGACTTGCAAGTTATGCAGTGAGCACGAGTCCAATTTGCTGTACACTTCTGCAAAACTAGTTATAAGTGGTAGAAGTAGTTGTACAACAAGCCGTTTCTTGAATCCTTGATTCGTAGATTACGCAATGTTAGAACATACTGCGTACTATATTATTATACTAAATGATAAGGACGAGTTGATATGGAAACCTAAATATTTAACTTTTTCAACATAAACAAGCTTGGTGTAACCCAACCTAACAGTTGGAAGCTGGTTAAAATGGAGTTACGTCCTCATTAAGACCAATACGACTATATATGTACAATTTTATATCATCAGCGTATACAAAAAAATTAACGAAATTGACTACACTTATTGTATCATTTATATAAATGCTGAAAAGCAAAGGTCCTAAAACTAAGCCTTGTGGAACTCAAGAGCTTACATCTTTTAAACTCGCTAAGTAGTTGCTTATTAGAACAACTTCGCTGAGTTCAAAGCGTAAAAAGCATTCTTATTTTCTGCAAATAAGTTATTTTTTTCATATTTTATTTATTGAATATTCAAATATATTTTTGAACTAACAATAATTACTCATATCTTAACACTAAAATAAAAATAGTGTTATGTCCAGCCAGTGCTAGACAAAAAAGATGTATGTTTCACGGTTGCTTCTATCATTTGCGGGTCATCCCTCTAATGTTCGGATGAGAGAAGAATGTCCCTCCTTCTTAGACGAATGTAACCACGTTTATTTAGCATGTTGCGGGCCAGCGGATTTGGATGTGTTTCAAGCTTCTGTAAATACGTAACTGCATATTTCGCTATTTCTGCTTTAACTGATGGCACGTTTAGATCTTGGTGGATGTTCGAGTTTCTTATGTACCAAGTAGCAACTGTGATCATCCGTAGAATCTTGTTTTGGCGCCTTTGGATTTTTTCTATATTGCTAGCTGAGGCAGTGCCCCATAATTGAATGCCATAGCACCAAATTGGTTTTAAAATTGACTTGTACAATAAAAGTTTGCATTCTAAAGCTAGAGTAGAATTTCTGCCGATAAGCCACTTTAGTTGGACTGCTTTTCACTTCATTTGTGTTAACTTTGATTCTATGTGGCGTTTCCAAGTAAGGCGCCGGTCAAGATGTATGCAGCTTTCACGTCTGAAAGCTGAGGTATCAGCCCAATATACTACCCTGGGGAACTCCGGCTTCAATTGGCTCAGGTGAAAAATTGCCTTCTTTAACAATGAATTTCCGACTAGTTAAATAACTATCTAACAGCTTATATAAGTTTGCGGGCAAATTCAGTTTTAACTTGTATTTTAGGCCATCGTGCCACGCTATCGAATGCTTGGAAAACGTCGATAAAAAGCGCAGAGCAGTATTTCTTCAAAGGTCTTCTTAATTACGTTAACTAACCTGTGAGTTTGTTCGATTGTACTATGTTTTTTTCTGAAGCCAAATTGATGGTTCGGAATACATCCTTTGTCGCTTAGAATGGGGTTCAGCTTATTTATTAACATCCTCTCAAACAGCTTTGACATATTTGATAAAAGACTTATAGGTCTGTATGATTCAACTTTTGTGTGGTCTTTTCCTGGTTTAGGAATCATAGTTATTAACGAAACCTTCCAACCTGAAGGAAAGTACTCAAGGCGTAAAATGGCGTTAAAAATTAAAAGAGTAATTTTTCGAGTTGTATGGGGCAACTCAAATAACATCTTGTTACTGGTTTTATCAAAGCCAGGGGCTTTCTTGGTGTTTAAATCTGTTATTACCCTTTCAATGTCACTAAAATGAAATCGTAAGGGTACTGCAGCACTAGTTTCGACAGTTGGCAAATCAACTGCATCAGTCAATACATTTGGAGTAAAAAGCTTTTTCAAATGTTCAATAAATAATTTGCCTTTTTCGATATCATTCCTTGCCCAGCCTCCAGACGAAGTTCGCAAAGGAGGCTTATGTACTGGCCTTTTAAGGTTTATACAAGCTCGCCATAATGAATAATCTGATTGAGGAGTTGGGTCAAGGTCTTTTAAATAGTTTTTCAGAGATGCTGCTCTTCGGGATTCTAGTAAATCTCTTAGCCGTTTCGTGCATTCTTTAAGTCTGCTTTTAAGTTGAGGAGACCTGTGCGATTGCCACTCTCTGCGAATTTTTCTTTTCTAAGCCAAGAGCCTCTCGACGTCAACAGAATAGATTTGATTGTGTCTTATTAGTTGTCGGGTTACTGTTGCGTGTTGAGCAGCTAATTTAAGGTTTTGATCAAAATCAGTAAGACTTTGCTCTACGTCTTCTTTAGTTCTTAGGGGTATATTTTCCGAACAATGCGTACTGAGATATTTTTTATATTTCAACCAAATTATGCTTGTGCTAGTTCTTGGTGACACGATCTTTTGCTGGTTCCATATATAGACAATAGTGGGTGAATGATCTAAGGATAATTCAAGTGACGCTTCAACTTCAATCATTTCTTTTGAAATACCTTTAGTTACGCCAAAATCAATAAAATCACGTATTTTTTGCTGATCAGTAGGCCAATAGTAGGTGGGTTGTCCACTCGATATCACGTTTAGACTCATTTTTAAATTGGTGTCAAACAAAACACGACCTTTTGAAGTAATTAGTCTTCATCCCCAAAACGTATGTTTAGCGTTGTAGTCGCCTGATGCTATGAAACAGGGACCTAGTGATTTGAAGAATTCATGTATTGACCACATGCTCCGCCGCGGGTGGTTCAGCAGCTCGCCACATACTACGCAAACCGGAGGCAACTTGCAGTAAGTCCTTGTATGACCATATTCTTCTCAATTTAAACACTGGACGGGTCCTGATCGCTTATGCGGTTCCTCTACGCTTATTTTGGGGTGTAGCAGATATCTTAAATTATAAATAGGGTGGGTTTCGTTCTTTTTCAATCTGATATCACCAGGTTCCAGTTCAACGCGAAATAGTGGTTGGGGGACACGATCTCGATTTCTAAGATTATCTACTCTTTTTACCTTAAATCCTGCTTTTTGGAGGCCATCTCTGGATCAACATATGAATCTACACCTTTTATTACTACCTGTAGACCTTTGCTACTCTTCAGCTGATAGGTATAAAATTTCTTTTTACAGCTTTCAAACTCGTTTACTGCTTTCCGATAACTGTTTTCGTCAATTAATTGAATTTTTTTCTCATCAATGTTACCTCGCTTGATAGGAATTACAAAAAATTAATTCTCCCCAATAACGGAAATTAACTTTTTTATTAAGTCGTCTGAATTTTTCTCCCTTAAATATATTGGAGGTGGTTTGAACGACTTGGGTGCCGTTTTAGGTTCACTTGCTTCTCTATCTAATGTAGCAAAACGATTTTGGGAATTTATTCCGTTAGATTCCTTTTCTTTATGTACTTTCGACTTTGGTGCTAACTGCGAAGATTTAGGGCCTCGACCTCTTTTCAGTACAGTCACGTATCTATCCAGTCCCACTTGAGTCTTGGGTTTTTGGGGACTGTCCATTATTGTTTTGGTCGCACTGTATTCAGAAGACGACGACGATTTATTCACATTTATTTTATTATCACTACTTAGCAACAACGGTGAACATGAACGTGTACGGTAAATAGGCGCAGCATTTAAAAACACATCAGTTTTTTTGTTTTTATTTACTTTGGTGTTTTCACTATTTTCATCTGCATTTAGTATTACATAAGCATTTCTACTGCTTATGTTTGCACTTTTCCCAGAAATATTTAAATTTAAATTTGAGTGACTCATAAATGAGTCCTCGCACTTTACTTTTGTTTTGTCTTATTACTCAAACAATAATGCCGTTGTAAAAAAGAAAAAAACGAAATGCAACAACTTTGGTGTTGTGTAAAAACAGGTTTTAATATTGTTTGTTTATTTAAAGTCACTCACTAAATTGTGTTTTATTTTACGTATATTGCGTGCTTAAAAAAATACACGTCCGCTCTAATTGACAAATAACTACGCAATCAGTGAATGATCAACTCTGTCAAAGGCCTTTGAAAAATCCAACAAGCATGCTGGTCTGATGGGTGTCGTAGGGGATTTGGATACCAAGCAACGGCGGTAGAACCCAGACCTATCTTGGTCCCTCTTTCATCTCAACTGTGGACACAGACCTCGCCGTGGGTCACCTGTGGTAGCTACCTTTAGAGGTAGTGAGCTTAAATGTGCCGCGAGTTCACCCATAAGAACGATAAAAATATGGGTTGAGGCGTCGGGTTAGTAAACCCACCCAAAGAAATAGATTTAAAAAAACCCTGCACACCTTATCTCCAGATTCACTCCGGTGAATGAGTGGATAGCCACAATCCGTATAAAAGCCAAGTTCTTTAACATCAGTCTTATATGTGCCCATGCCCCGACCGAAGAAAAGGACGAACAGACCAAAGATGTATTCTACGAGCGCCTAGAAGCAGCATATGACCGCTGCTCCGACCACGACATTAAAATTGTCCTAGGAGATTTTAATGCAAAAATAGGAAGGGAGAATATCTTTGGTCCAACAGTCGGAAATTTTAGCCTCCACGAAGAAACATCCGATAACGGAATGAGGCTAACAGTCTTCGCGGCGGCAAAAAACATGGTAATCAGCAGCACCAGATTTCGTCGAGATGACGAAATACATGAGGCAACGTGGCTGTCACCAGATCAGACAATCAGAAATCAGATTGATCATGTTGTTATAGACGGAAGGCATTCATCCAGCGTGTTGGTCGTATGATCAATCCGAGGAGCAAATTTTGATTCGGATCATTACCTTGTGGCCGCAAAGGTTCGCACCTGTTAAATGTTGCGAGAAACGTACGGTCTGACACAGCGCGGAAGCTGGACGTCGGGAAGCTGCAAACACAACAGACGGCAATAGCATACTCCACTCAACTGACCCAATTGCTTCAAGAAAGCACTCCTTGTCCTTGTCCCCCAAGAAACCCATGGTACGACCAAGAGTGTCGTAATGCTACTGAAGCGAAAAATGCCGCATACAGGGCAACCCTGCATTCAGTAGCAACACGTAATGCAATGGAGAGGAATCCGGAGAAAAGGAGAGAGGAGAAACTTATATTCCGCAGAAAAGAGAGAAATAGAAAGACGTGAGTGTGAGCGAATCGAGATGTACAGGAGTCAGATTGAGGTCCGAAAATTCTACCAAAGAGTGAAAAAACAAACTGATTGCTTTGGTACAAGCATATCCTCCTGTAAAGATGAAGAAGGTAATCTGCTGACAGATACTGAGTGTGTGCTGAGGAAGTGGAGGGAACATTTTTCTACACTATTGGTATCAGATAGTAGCGGTGACGAAGAGACACCAAAACCAATGCCGGATGACGGTATTGTTTGAGCCGATGGATAATGCTGGAGAGCCCATAGGCATTCCTTTTAATTGCTCATCTATGTTGTCATTATATTTGAAATATCGATTTTTTTTATAAAAATTGTAATATGTGTAATCTATTTTTTAACTCTATTCCGTCTTTAACATTATATTTTGAGTCTTTAGTTAGATTTTTTAGAATATTAACTACGTATTTGCACAGGCCGTATGATGGAGAATTTATAGAAGAATAAATAAGTCTAAGTGGCATATCTCCTTTGTGAACTTTAGGGAGTCCATAAAATTTTGGCGCAGTAACTACAATGGTCGTCAGTTTGTATTTGTCCATTATTTCAATTTAAATAATTTTTCTACTAAAACATTATTACGTGTTTGTAGTTTTGTAGTTGGATCCATTTTCAGTCTTTTGTATTTGCACATATCTTGTAAAATGCTTCTCATCTTCATTTCATATACACTTTTATCGATTGCTACTTTAATGTTACCTTTATCCGCTCGAAGTATTAAAACATTTTTATTTTTATTCAAAAATTTCTTAGTTTGTTCCACTGTGTTAGTCATATCTCTTTCTCTCTGTGTTAACGATCGTTTATTGAGGTAATTATCCATCGTCATTACAAGTTTGGTTCTTGCTATCTCTTGCTTCTCTTTCTCCTTGTTAGTTTGAATAATATCTTCTCCGTCGGCAATGCATTTGAAAATGGGAAATTGTTGTTTCTCGATTGGTAGAGCAAATTTAGGGCCTAATGATAATAATTTTTGTACACTTGCCTATGGGCTCTCCAGCATCACCTGTTATTGCAGACATAGTAATAGAAGAGTTACTAGATACTACGCTAGAAAAAATGAAATAGAAACCAAAAATGATTAGCAAATATGTAGACGACTTATTCTGCATAACAAAAACCAAAGATGTGAAAGAAACTCTTGAGGCCTTAAATAGCATTCACAGACACATAAAATTCACGATGGAATTAGATAAAGAGGGAAAATTATCATATTTAGATTTATTAATTATTAGACAACATAATACAATATCAACAGATTGGTATCAAAAGCCGGCTGCTTCAGGACGTATTATCAATTTTAATTCCAATCACCCAAAATACGTAAAAATTAACACAGCAAGGAATTTCGCGAAAAGGGGTTTTCAAATAAGTGATACAAAATACCATAAAGAGAGTAAGAAAAATTTTACAAAAAAACAGTTTCTCTTTTATGATGACAACAAACATCATAAAAAACGCCAAAAAATATCTAAAGAACATGCCAGTATCAAAACAGGAGAGAACTTATAAATCTATGACGCATGTCCCAGGTTTTTCAGAGAGAATCATAAAGTCGAATATTTATGACAAACAAAACGTCAATATTGCTCTGAAAACTGACTTCACCTTAAACAAGCTGTTTTCAAACACTAAAACAAAAATTGACAAATTGGACAAATCAAACGTAATATACAAAATTCCCTGTTACGGAGATGGGTTGAACGACTGTAAGGAAATATATATTGGAACGACAAAGTCGAAGTTAAGGACAAGATTGGCTGCACACAAGTCAGATTATAAAACCAGAAAGGGGAGAAATGAACAAAAACAGCATTAGCAGCCCACTGTGCAACAAAAAAAATTCTCCCAATATAGAAAATGCAAAAATATTACAACAAGAAAATAATTACAAGAAGAGGTAAATAATCGAAATGTTGCATATTATTAACACACCCGAGACAGAAGGATGAATTATAAGAGAGACATAGAAAATTACGCGCCCACGTACAGACAAAAAAGCTTTAGTAGGCATAATACTCTATACAGCTTTACTCAAAGTAAGGCAACTTTATAATAATTTTTTAATGTTTTTCATTATTGTTTTTATGTAATAATATTATTATTAATGTTGTTCTGTGTATTTTTTAAAATTTGTTTATTGTTTGTATATTTTTAGTTCCTGAAGAAGAACACCGAAGGTGTTCGAAATATTGAAACTGTTAAATGACAACACATAAATAATTATGTTATTTGTAAACATTCTCTTAAAGCACTTGTTACTTTTCGTTTTTCTTTCTACTGTATATAATTAATATTATTTAAACATAGTAACCTTTGCATAAGTAGTTTGTAGAAATGTATATTTCATAATAAAATACTTTTAGTCTCTTTCAAATTTCCAATAGGTTATGAGCCCAGACAATCTAATTAAATAAATATTTTTAAATTAATTAAAAAATAAGCGTGTGTCGCGATTTTTATTAAACGTTTGTCGCATTTTTATTATTGTCGTACAAATTCAGAGGGAGATTGGTTGTGATGTCGTCGTTATTTCAAATCGATAAGCTGGATGATTGTAATTATGCAATATGGTGTGTCCAAATGAAGAGCATATTGGTTCATTCTGATTTGTGGAGTGTGGTATGTGGCCGAGAATTAAAACCAGAGGATCCAGCATTACCGACGTTTGTGCTGTATGAAACAAGAAACGAGAAAGCTTTAGCTTCGATTTTATTATCTGTAAAGCCTAATCAGGTAAATTATATCAAGAATTGTGTATCAGCATCCGAGGCATGGCGAAAACTAAGAGAAATACATCAACCAAAGGGGCCCGCAAGGAAGATAATGTTATTTAAAAAGCTGCTCCATTTATCCATGAAAGAGGGCGAGAATATGAGTGTTCATATAAATGAATTTACAAATGTAATTGACCAATTATCTGAAATCGAAATAACTGTTCCAGATGAAATGCTGGTTATATTGTTATTGTCTAGCTTGCCAAAAGAATACGAAGGTTTCGTAATCGCAATGGAGTCTAGAGATGCATTACCTAATTTAATATCATTAAAAGTAAAGTTATTAGAAGAGGGAGCGCGTCAGCAGGAAGTAGCCAACAGCTATTACGCTAATAAAAATAGCGCTGAAGTTCTTAATGTTGCACGTTCAAGTGGAAGTCAAATTAAAGAAAAAAGGCAACAATATGATAACAAAAACAACAACACCACCCATGACAAAAAATGTTACAACTGTGGGCGCAGAGGTCATTTCGCAGCAAAATGCAGATTGAAGGATAAACGTGATAAGTATGAAAAAAGAAAAGAATTTAATTGTTTCGTTTCATTAGCAGCCTTGCAAACAGCAGATAACAACAAAAGTATAAGATGGTGTGTGGATAGTGGTGCTTCGTCTCATTTTTGTTCCGACTATAATTTATTCGAAAAATACGAGAAATCCGACGAAGATGTGTATTTGCCTAACAACAATAGTTTGAAAGCAGTTGGACGTGGTAATGTTATAATAAATGAATATAACAAAAAAATTATTCTCCGAAACGTGTTGCATGTACCAGATCTTAAAGGAAATTTTATTTCATTAAGTAAGATGACAGATAGCGGAAAGGTTGTGGTATGTAAAGATAATTTTTTGCATATAAAAGATAAGCAAGATAATTCGATATTAAAAGCGTATAATAACAATGGATTATTTATATATGAAAGTAAAAGAAGTAATTGTATGCGCCTAGAGTCGAAAAATAATTTTATGAATTGGCACCTTAAGTTTGGTCATTTAAATTTTGGTTGCCTCAAAGAAATGGTGAAAAAGGATGTAGTAAATGGATTGAAAATAACAGATAGTTGTAAAGAGGCAGTGTGTGAAATATGTTCCAAGGCTAAAATCACTGTTAAACCATTTGAGAAATCGCAATTTCGAGCCAAATCCTTGCTAGAAATAGTGCATAGTGATATTTGTGGACCAGTAAATGTACCATCAATAGCTGGAACTAGATATTTTGCCACATTTATCGACGATAAATCCCGTTTCATTTATGTGTTTTTCCTTAAAACTAAAGATCAAGTATTCAATGCTTTTAAAGAATACAAAACGCTTGTCGAAAAACAGACAGGTTGTCAAATAAAGTGCTTAAGAACTGATAATGGACGAGAATATGTGAATAATAATTTTAACAAGTTCTTAGCAGATAATGGTATAAGAAGGCAACTCACGGTGCCCTACACCCCACAACAAAATGGCGTAGCCGAAAGGGCTAACAGGACTTTAGTTGAGATGTCCCGTAGCATGTTGTTAGAAGCAAGACTTGAAGAGAAATTTTGGGCCGAGGCAATATTAACTTCAGTATATTTGCGCAATAGAGCAATAACAAAAGTTTTAGTAGACAAAACGCCTTTCGAAATTTGGTATGGATTTAAACCATCAGTAGCGCATTTACAAATATTTGGCACGAAAGCCATTATGTTAGATAAAACACACAACAAGAAATTCTCACCTAAAGGTAAAGAGATGATTATGATCGGATATAGCGAACAGGCAAAGGCATATAGGCTCTATGAACCTGATTTAAGACAAGTTTTTGTAAGTCGTGATGTTATTTTTATAAATAATAAATACAAAGGCCAAGAGGGACAACAAAAAGTCGACGACGTTATCCTATTTGGAGACATTTTGAATAGAACCGCATCCGAAAGTGAAAAGAAAGTTGAAACTATTTTTGAAACCGATAATTCACATGATATTGAAGAAAATAATAACTGTGCTGAAGATCTTGAGGAAAATGAAGCAGAAGCTCCTGTTAAAGACAGCCATCAAGTACAACAAAAAATTGGTCCAGGACGTCCGAGATTGATTAAAACTGGTTTAGTAGGACGCCCGAAAAAGGTATACAACACTTTAAACTCAATAAACATCGTCATCCCATGTGGAGTTTCCGAGGCGTTAAATGGTCCAAATGCAGATTCATGGAAGGCTGCAATGCAAAAAGAGTATTCATCTTTAATAAAAAACAATACGTGGGAGTTGAGAGAGCTACCTGTAGGACATAAACCCGTTGGTTGTAAATGGGTTTATTCCGTGAAGCATGATAAGGAAGGAAACGTTAAAAATTTTAAAGCTAGGCTGGTTGCCAAGGGTTGCAGCCAAAAATATGGAGTAAATTACAAGGAAACCTTTTCACCGGTTGTTAGATATGCTAACATAAGATTACTAATTGCATTAGCTGTTGAACATGAACTTTTCATGCACCAAATGGATGTTTCATCCGCTTATTTGAATGGAGAACTTGACGACGAAGTGTACATGGTACAGCCAGAAGGTTTTGTCGATGATCAACATCCAAATCGCTTTCTAAAATTAAAGAAATCATTGTATGGATTAAAACAAAGTGGCCGCGTATGGAACATAAAGTTAAATGATGTTTTAGTAAAAATGGGTTTCAAGCAATGTATTACTGAACGATGTATGTATACAAGAAATCATAATGGTTTGTTAAACATAATCGCTGTTTACGTCGATGACCTTATAATTGCAAGTTCATCAAAGATGGAGCTTAATAGAATTAAAGCAACAATTTCAAACGAATTTGATGTTGTGGATGGAGGTGATCTTAATCATTTTCTTGGAATGGAATTTGAGCGTATTGGTGAAACTGGTTCGGTTAAGGTATGTCAGCGACAATATATAAACAATTTACTGTGTGATTATAGAATGAACGACTGTAAAAAAGTTGTAACGCCACTTGAAGTAGGATTTCAAGTATCGTGTAATGCTAAAGAGTGTAAAAAAGTAGATACTACGAATTATCAGTCAGTCATCGGTGCATTAATGTATCTGGCTATTTCAACTCGTCCGGATATCCTGCATTCCGTGTGTAAGCTTGCACAACGCAACATTGATCCACATGCTGAACATCTGACGGCTGTAAAGCATGTCCTTCGATATCTGAAAAAGACAATTGACTTCAAGCTTAATTTTGAAAAAACTGGTGAACCAACAGTGGGATATGCTGACGCAGATTGGGGTAGTGACGCATTAAACAGAAAGTCATATTCAGGCTTTGCTTTTGTAAAGGCCAATTGTGTTTTTTCCTGGGAGGCCAAGAAGCAAAACGTAGTTGCTTTGAGTAGCACGGAAGCCGAATATATTGCGCTGTCTTCAGCCGCTAAAGAAGCTACATATATAAAAAATTTGCTTGACGAGTTGGGTTTTAAAGAAGATGGTCCATTATGTTTATATGGTGATAATCTAAGTGCACAATGTCTGGTAAAAAATGCTACACATCATGCCAGAAGTAAGCACATAGACCTGAAGTACCATCATGTTCGTGATGTTTATTCCAAAGGTGTGATCGATATAAGTTATGTTCCCACCGGAGAAATGATGTCTGATATATTCACCAAAAATCTTTGTAAAATTAAACATTTAAAATTTTGTAAAGCTATGAATTTATATTGATTATTTAAATTGTATTAATAATGTGTTGAGAGGGAGTGTTAAATGACAACACATAAATAATTATGTTATTTGTAAACATTCTCTTAAAGCACTTGTTACTTTTCGTTTTTCTTTCTACTGTATATAATTAATATTATTTAAACATAGTAACCTTTGCATAAGTAGTTTGTAGAAATGTATATTTCATAATAAAATACTTTTAGTCTCTTTCAAATTTCCAATAGAAACTAAAGTTTTACAATTGTTATTTAATAAAACAAAAGAGAGTTTTATTTAAATAAATTTAATGACCTATAGCCCAAAATAAGGAGTAAATAAAATCTAAATAATTAATTTATTAATTCAAAAATAGTTCAAATAAAATTCATATAATTTCACAGAGCGGGCACGGCTTTGACATTGTTAACTTTAACACTATTGTGTTAATAATCAAAAATATATATTTGTAAAATAAAAAAAATTCTAATTGTTGTTAATTGCTAACCAAAGGTTAGCTAATAGCAAGGCAGATATATACCATTTTCAAATAAAAGAAAATATATAAAGAGAATAAATATAAAGAAAAATGTTTGCTTGGTAGTATAATATAAATAGAATAGTGTTTAAAAGTGTAAAAAGTGAAATACAATGTAAAATTAAAAAAATTCTCATATTCTATTTCTTTGATAAGTTTGTTTAAATAAAAAATTAATAACAATTGAAACTACCGGGTAGATAGATACGAAGAGTACTGATGACGGACGTAGCTGTCTAGAAAATGCATTCTGCTTTGCTGGTATCTAATTTTTCTTTATCTCTTTATAATTAAGAACTTAAGCCTAAATAATTAATTTATTAATTCAAAAATAGTTCAAATAAAATTCATATAATTTAATTATCTTTAATTTAAAAAAATATCAAGAAAGCACAAAAGTTTCTTAAATTGAAACCTTTTGATAAATTTTTATAGTCGTTGTTGCTAAAAAAATAATTTAATTTATATCACAAGGCAACAAAATTGAAAAAATTGTATGTGGATTTTAAACCACTATACAATTTTAATGTATTGTGGTTCCAGTACACTATAGGAAATTTTACCCATTTTTTTGGCCAAAAGTTAAAATCAAAATTTTTGTTAAGTGTAGTTTTTTTTGCTTCAATATAAAAAAACAATAACAAAGTAAACATCTCTGTTTAAATTTTTCGAAAGAATTGACTGACTGTTACTTTATCACATGTTTTGCTTGCGATTTGTAAATTAGTTATCAAAAAACGATTGAGTGCAGTGAATTTTGTGATAATTTGTAATAAAAGTTTTCATAACGATAATTTATAATTTGCAAAAACTAAATAATGGACAATAATTTCGAAGGAGAGTACTTTAATGATATGTAGTGAAATGTCGGTAAACTCATCTTTTAGATCGATTAAATTGGAAAAATTAAAGTGACCTTAAGATGAACTTATGGAATTATGAATTGGACTTCCAAAAAAATGCTAGCACATGCTAGCTACGGATATCTGCAAAATTTTATAAAAAACGTATTTTTCCAGCTGACTACTGCGTGTTAAATTCAGAGTTATTCAATACATAGCAAGAGAAACACAACGTAGTTGACGAATTGGAACTAGAAAATCAAATTTTTTAATAAAATCATTTTAAAACATAACTTTGTTATTCTTTAAATTGGTAAGATAAATTTCTACTGCTATCTTTAAAAGAGTACATTCGAAAAAAAATTTGTAAAAAAACATTTTAGAACACCAGAGAATCTACCAAAGATCTAAAAAATCTTGGATACGGAAACCTATAACCCTGGAAACCCCTTTGGAACTAATTCTTAGTTAATTTTTTAGATAATTTTACTAACATTTTTTTAGTGTATGCAAAACTTTAAGGATCCCTCCCTCCCTCTTAATAGTCTTCCAAAAGTCAGGTCAAAAAAAATCATTCAAATTGGTCCTGCCGTTTACCTGTAATTAATTTTGGCCAAAAAAGAGGTAAAATTTCCTATAGTGCAGTAGTACAAATAAGGTCCAAATTTAAAATTCTATCGAGAAGTTTTTTTTTTAAATTTTTAAGTAAAATTTAAATTTTTTTGGACATTTCTCCACATAATTAATGATAACTCAAAAACGTTTGTCCGATATTATTAAAGTGAAAGAAAGAAAAATTGAAATTTTCAAAATCTTTAATCCGTTAATATATTGCGTTTCAATCGGCCCGGTAGTTTCGGAGTTATAATAAAAAATTTAAAACAGTATATAATTTATATTATATTACACACTGTGTAATTTTTTAAGTCATGGCAAAATAACCATATACGGACACCACTACGTCATAAAAGACCAAAAAAAAAGACCTCTGTCTCCCAGTTTTGCCCAAAGTTCTCCAGGTTTTTTTTATGGGCCCTCAAAGATGTGGGGCCTCGATGTCATTTTTGCAAGAAAATTATCATTTCCTCAAGTTTTTCACTTTTGCGGCTACCTAAACGGTGTTAAGAATCATTCCTAGAAAGTTCTAGAAAGTTGTTTATTGAGATCTTAGGTTCATTTTTGTAGTTGATTGTTTCCTTGAATTTTGAACGGTTTGCTACCTATGGACCTGAACAGGGGAAAAAAGGTAAAAAAAATTGAATTTTTTAAAGTTTTTTGCGATTTTGACCTTGAAGATGAAGTTTTTTTTGATTTTATATGTTAACAATTTTTCTTTATGACAAGAGCTACAACTTTGCCTCAGAGAGTATATCAAAATTTCAAACGGTTTGCAAAATATGAGCTTGAGGAAATGATCATTTTTTTTTTGCAAAAATGACATCGAGGCCCCACATCTTTGAGGGCCCATAAAAAAAACCTGGAGGACTTTGGGCAAAACTGGGAGACAGGGGTCTTTTTTTTTGGTCTTTTATCACGTAGTGGTGTCCGTATATGGTTATTTTTTTCCGTGTTGCACTGTGTTATTTAAATTTATTATAAGAAATAAAATAAGAAAATAAATAATTATTATAAACTGCAAACTCTGGAATTTTCTTTTACTCAATTTTCTACTATTGTTGAATAACGAAGAGTTACTCTGAATACTACAGGAAAAATCAGCCATCATGTGTGCATCCTAGCGACCCTGGTATCGTTCCTCCATTGTCTGGATATCTTGGTGGAATAGTTCGCCCTGTTCCTCCTGTTAAGTCTCCTAGATTTTAAGGAAAACGATCTAAGTGACTGTCCAGGTAGTGTTCTTTGATGCTCATGTTGCATCCAAGATTCTGGTAGTGAGTTAACATCTCTTCAACGCGGGTAACATAATCATCACCCTTTTTATTTCCTAAGAAATTTTGAATAACCCATACAAACTAATCCCATGCATTCTTCTGAATTTCTGACATTGAACTGCCAAAATTAGTATCGTTCACCAATTTGCGAATTTGTAGGCCGTCAAATATGTTTGCTTTCAGCTTTTCCTTACTCACATTAGGAAACTTCCTTGAAATATACTGAAAACATTCACCATCTTTGTTAAGTGCTTTAACAAATGGTTTCATCAGACCATGTTTAATGTGAAGAGGGGGTAATATGATGCGATCTCGGGGCACTAAAGCCACATTTACAACATTTGCCATACCTGGAGCCAGTGTTTCTATAGAAGGCCATTGTTTTCTCTTCCAACGATCTGCTTTAGCCCTGCTGTCCCATAAACATATAAAACAAGGATATTCGGTAAAGCCGCTTTGTTGGCCTAAGAGGAAATTTACCATCTTAAGATCAACACAAATTACCCACTTATGTTCATCATACTTTATCTTCTTCATGACCAATGCAATTACAGAGTATTCTTCTTTTACTTTGGTTGAATGTGCGATCGACAAGGAGTCAAACTTATTTCCATTATGCAAAAGGACACACTTCGAGCTGCGTTTTGATGAGTCGATAAATAAACGCCATTCGTTTGAATCGTATCTCAGTAAGCCCATGGCAGTCATCAATCCAGAAATATCTGTGCAGTACACAAAATCATCTTCAGCAAAATAATGAAGTAAGCTTTTTTCTCGAGTACGGTAATACGTAACTTTAGTTTCTTTAGTTATGAGATCTGTTTCTTACATCCGGGACGCAAGTAATTCTGAAGATCTTTTCGACAATTCAAGGTCTCTAATAAAGGCCTGCATATGTTGAACTATACACCATGCTATTGTCAATTCATGCACTGTTGTTCGAACATGTTTGACATGGCTTACGATGACAGTGCCGAATAAGTTACAAGTAAATTTTTTGCATGGTTTGAAAAACGAATTGACACACATGACCAGGCATGCGACATAATGCGACACATGTCACACATGCGACACATGTCACTCATGCAACACATGTCACACATGCGACACTTGTTTAATATAATATCTTCTAGTTACTTGTGTTGTTTATGACATGCATAAAGAAAGTGAATGAAATACAATAAGAAAATTTCTTCATGCAGCTGACTATTATTTTTATTGTTTTCAGAGAATTTCTGTTAAAACATAATTTTGAAATGTATTTTAATAAATACACTTAAGTTATATATATAGACAAAATGATTTACGTGTTAGAAATTTCCAGCAATAAATTAATAAAAAACTGATCTTACAAACATATACATATATATGTATATGCCGTAAAAGCAAAAACAATAAATTTACTTTGGCTAATTTTTATTTTAAACAGGTAAATTTAGTTGGTTCGTATTACATTTCTAAATTTTACTACATACCTATTTTTATTGTTATATTTCTTCAATAGACTAAAAAATAATTCATCGAGTGTATTTTGAAGAAATTACCAGATTTTTTACAATCTCGATTAGAAAATTCCTTTATAAGAAATTTGAAAATTAATTTTGTAGAATAAATTTTCATATTCATATGTTAATGTTCTGCTGCTGCGTGAATTAATATGCTACATATATATTTATTTATTGCTTTTATTTAAAAATGTCTGTTAGAGATAATCTAATTTAGGTTGCCAGTGATAATTTGTTTTTGCGCTATAATTTAAATAATTTTGCTAGAAATCTTAATATAGGTCATTAAAAGTGCGCTAGTTTTAATTTAAACCCAAATTCTTCGAAATTATTGGAGATCAAGGCTTTGCTGAATGGCGGTTGTCTGGACGTTTTTGGTGTTAGTGAAACATAGCTAAAGGACACGATCTCCACAAATGTTATTGATATTTCTAGTGGTAGGGGTGGCGGTGTTGCAATTTATGTTTTGTGAAATATTGAAAATAAGGTGGTATATGTGGGCACAAGTTATGGAGTCGTTGAGTGTCTGTTTCTTGAACTTATACTTGGGAATGCGATGATTTTAGTTGGGACTGATTATGGTGATTTAATTATGGGTGATTTTAATAACAATTTATATGATCAAGTTAAGTCGTTAATGTTTCGTAATATTTGTAGAGGAATAAATATTTCTCTGGTTCACAATTCCATGCCTACTTATTTTGATATTCGATAATTCTACTTCCTTGCTGGATTGCTTCTTAGTATCGCTTCCTGAGTTGGTGCAGATATCAATAATCAATTCCAGTGTCCCGACATAAGTCGTCTCTCTTTTATTTTTGTTTCACTCAAAGTTTTACAGTCAGTTGCACGACAATATTATGAGTTTTATGATTATAATGCAGTTGATATGAGGTTGTTAGAATCTATGGTTTTAAACTGTAGTTTTGATGAAATGTATTTGACTCAGTGTTGATGATCAGTTAAAAATTTTAAATGACCATATGAAGTTACTGCATTTAATTGTTTCTCTTAAACGACGATTAATAAGAAATAACGGGGATGAATGGTTCGGTGCGCCTGAGATTAGGTATCAACTATCGCTTAGAGATCCGGCATATAGAACACATATGCGTGATAGGACTGTTGTGAATCGGAGAGTTTTTTGTAGATGCAGAAACAAGGAAACGGTAATTAGAAAATTTAAGAGAAGAGCTTATGCTTCAATTTTTGATGATAGAAGCAATAAGGAGTCTATCTTAAATAAGAATGGATTGGCGGATGGTCCTAAGGATTTGGATAATGTATACCCTGATGTTCTCGATGATTTTTCTTCTAATCAATATGTTGATCGTGATGGGTTGATTGAGTTTTCTAGTTTTTCATGTAGTGGTTTCTCTTTTCGTGCTGTGGATGTTTTCGAGATGTTTGAGCTTTTAATTTGATAATACTGTTGGACATGACTGCTTTGCTCTTAAGTTTATTAAATTAATAATGCCCATTATTAGAAATCATATATTATATTTAGTTAATTCAATATTAAATAAAAGTAGACGTACTTTTCCACTATTAGGGAAGGTTGCAAAGATTATTCCCATAAAAAAGAATTGCGTTCATGCTGGTAGCAGTGAATTTAGACCAATATCTATATTATCTATCTTGTCTAGGATGGTTGAACATCTTATAAAGTTTAAATTTTTAATTTTATTACAATATTTGTTAATTGTTAATAATATATAAGCAGAATATTGTAACCGATTATGGGCAAGAGGCTAGGTTAATGAAAATAAATCAAAATAAATAAATAAAAGAAAAAATGCAAACTATTTATCTAGATACATTATAAAAATGCGTGCATTAAATTCTTTTATTTATTAGTATTCAGATGTTACGTCCCTAGAGGAAGTGTGGCCAGGTGCGAGATTGGACGTGGTTCCGGTAGGTGAAATCCCTCGCAGACCGAGATCCCTCGCAATTATACCTAGGGAACCTCACGACCCTGCGCCGATTCTGGTGATCATCCGGAGAGGAAATCGTGACCTACCGACCAGCGACTGATCCAGAAGACATAGACGTCACTGTCATTTATGATCCCGATAACGTTGGCGAAGGCAATTCAAGTTAACCTTCACCATTCCAAGGCAGCTTCTGCTGCATTAATTCTTCGCCTTATGGAACGAGGTGAAGATATAGCGTTAATCCAAGAGCCGTGGATCAATAGCGGCAAAATATGTGGACTTAACGCACGAGGCTACAAATTGATGTATGCAACAACAGCAGGTAACAATAACAAAAATATTAGAGCCTGTATTTTAGCAAAAGAACACCTCAATATCTTCATTTTATCTGATTACAGTGAGGTATGGGAGTATGCAAAATCAACACTGTGGATATCATCCACGTATATGCCACACGACCAAGCAGAATCCCCACCCAGCAGCCTGGTTAGCAAAATGGCCAGAGCAGCAAAGGCGAAAGGCGTTCCTTTAATTATGGGCGCTGACGCAAATGCGCATCACCAAATCTGGGGTAGCTCCGACACAAACTACAGAGGTGAGTGTATCCTTGATTTTATACTTAAAAACAATCTAGAAATTGCGAATAGGGGGTCCGAACCTACCTTTGTGTATGAAACAGGCAGTAGGTTTTGGACATCACGCTAATTAGCACACATCATGCACTTTTAATCGAGAATTGGAAAGTCTCAGATGACTGCTCCTTCTCCGACCACCGTTACCTGGTCTTCTCTATTAGTAGGAAGAAGGTTTCGACCACAGTCTATAAAAATAGACGCAGAACGAATTGGGAGGAACAAAGCGTGTTTCTCACGAACGTAATTACGCATCCCTACGAAATTAGGGACACTTAGCATATTGAAGATGCTGTGAGAACAATCACAGATGCCTTTAAAGACGCAACTGATAGGTCATGTAAACCATTGGTTCAGCGCGTTAATCGAAAATCACCATGGTGGTCTAAAGAAATAGCCGAATCCCGCAAGATTTGCCGCAGGCTTTTCAACGAAGCAAAGAGGACAGGAAACTGGTCACTCTACAAATCTTCGATGAATAAGTTCAAAAATCAGGTCAGAAGCGCTAAACGTAAGTCATGGAAAGATTTTTTCAGTGGCATTGAAAATTTTTCTGAGACTAACAGACTGAGTAAAATACTGGCTAAACAAGCGCCTATTCCTGGATATATCCAAAAAGCAGACGGCACATGGGCAACCAGTGAACAAGAATCACTGGAAGTCCTTATGGAAACCCATTTTCCAGGATGTCAATCCATTACGGAACGGCAACACAATTCCGTCCAATCTAGCCTTGTACCTCATACCGTAATCATTGATGCGGATAGGTTGCAATGGGCTATAAAAAGTTTCCATCCCTAAAAGGCTCCAGGGCCGGATGGCATAATTCCCACTGATCTTCAGAATAATCTGGATCTGGTAACACCATGGCTTTTAGCTATATATAAAGCCTGTCTATCCTGGTCTTACATTCCAGACCAATGGACAAAGTGTAATGTGATATTTATTCCCAAGGGAGGAAAAGTGTCACATGCGAGAGCAAAGGATTTCAGACCAATAATTTTAACATCCTTTCTTCTCAAGAAAGACTTATCGAAATCCACATAAGGATGACAATCGATAAGAATCTCCTTTCCCCGTCCCAACATGCTTACACAAAGGGCAAATCTGTTGAGACGGCGCTGCACTCGCTCGTGGGCTACATAGAGAAGTCCTTGGAGCATAAAAAATATACTATGGTGGCCTTCATGGATATTGAAGGAGCATTTAATAATATTAATCCGCTGGCAATAACTCAATCTCTCACGGAGGTTGGGGTTGACCATTCAATCATCAGGTTCATAACAAATCTGTTAGGTTATAGGGAAATATCATCCTCATTTGGCTTAGCTAAAATCACCAAGATAGCAATAAGAGGCACCCCTCAAGGCGGGGTACTGTCTCCGTTGCTTTGGAATATAGCAATTAATAAGCTATTAATAAAGTTGGATTCCATGTACTTCAAGACAATTGCATACGCAGATGATGTGGCGGTTGCAATTGCTGGAGCTCATGTTGATACAATGATACAAAGATTGGAAAAAGCATTCAGAGCAATCTGTTCCTGGGGGGATCAGAACGGACTGGGTGTGAATCCATCTAAAACGGAGCTTGTATTATTCTCAAGGAAATACAAGGTTCCAATCTTCAGACCACCTATAATAAATGGGGTAACACTAATTCTATCTGATAGCGCGAAATATCTAGGCATAATATTAGCTAGTAAACTCTCCTGGAAAATGAATGTTCAGGCTAGAGCGTCCAAAGCTATGACGACAATATATGTATATAAGAAAGCTATTGCCACGACCTGGGGGATAAGCCCAAGGAATGTAAATTGGCTGCTTGAAGCAATAATCAAACCAATATTATTTTATGGTGCAACTGTCTGGTGGAGAGCACTAGATTTTAGGACAAACGTCTCTATTATAGAAAGGGTGTTGCGCACTATGGCGATCCTTATAACTGGAGCCATCAAGTCAACACCAACGAAGGCGCTTTTTGCAATACTTAACTGGTTACCGGTAGATCTACTGGCCAGGTATGTGGCACTAAGGACAGCTGTTAGACTAAATGTTGTAGGTGCATGGAACCATAGATCATGGGGACATGCCAATCTTCTAGGAACAACGAATGTTATTCCTGAGCTCTTAGACTACTGCACCCCGTCACTCTTCTTCACACGAAGATTCCACTTTGATTTGACGGAGGGATACTCTCTAACTCCCCGAACTTTACTGGTTTACACAGATGGTTCCAAAAGGGGAACGAGAGTGGGAGGTGGAGTCTATATAGAGGAATTTGGAATTAGTATATGTTTCAGACTTCCGAATGACTGCAATGTCATACAAGCAGAAATATCTGCTATTAAAAAGGCGGCTAACTGGCTAAAGTACCACAGGATATCAGACAGAGATATCTGGATTTGTACTGATAGTAAAGCCGCTATCATGTCCCTTATAGGTGTGTATAGCACATCAAATCTTGTGCTTGAATGCCGGACATCCTTAAATGAGATGGCGGATAATTCGACAGTCACCCTTAAATGGGTGAGGGGACATGGGACTAATCAAGGCAACTGTGCTGCCGATGAACTAGCCAAGAAGGGAACACTATTGCACGATGATGCCATAGACATCTATTGTGGCATTCGCCTCTAGGCCTGTTTACACCGCATCAACTTTGCCCTTCACAACATAATTCAGGCCAGATGGTCCAATGGACAATCTGGCCCTCGATGGACCAAAAGAAAACGGTCTCGCTATTTCGGCTGCAGAAAGTGCAGATACGCGACTTAATAGCAATTGTCACTGGGCATTGCTTATTTGGAGCCCATGCAAGCAGGATGGGTATCCCCTATAATGACTTCTGTAGAAGTTGCCAGGATGAAGAAGAGGAGGAAACGGTTGAACACCTTCTCTGTCATTGCCCTGCATTAGAACACTGTCGCCTACAATACTTGGGACGACGATGTTTTGAAAGCCTCTCGAGTGTTTCATCTCTGGAACCAATCAGGATTAACTCCTTTTTAAGGAACTGTGGTTGGTTTTCTAACCCTCTTCCAACTGAAGTGACATAGTTGCTCATCAACATATGTCACGTCCAATAGTGCCTTCACGGCCAGCACCTTCCCTATCTATGACCTTCTACCCACTTCTCTCTCTAATTTCCCACTTCTTTCACTTCTTTCTCTAATTTCTCAGTCTATCTTTGTTTTCTATTTTCTCTGTCTATCCCTCCTCTTATCTGCAGGTATCACAAAGGGACCAACATAATGGACCCAAGTGAGCTATTTCATTCTCTTTCTCCTCCTCTATACAAGCTGCCTGCTTAACCTAACCTAACCTAGTATTCAGATTTACTCTATAAGGCAATTGCTAATGATCACCTCGAACAAATAATACACACAACTCAAAACCTTATTCATATGCGCATATTCAACATGTTGATCAGCACAACAGAGCATAACAGTGTAGATGCTTTGCAATGACATGTGACAGTGAGTTTGAGTTGGCACAACAGCTTGTTCGAGTTGGCATAACATAACATGGCATGGAATTTTTGTGTGGCAGTTTTTTAAATATTGTTGAATTGTGCAGCACTGTAGTCTCTAAGAACATCATTAAGCTGGTCTTGATTCCATTGTCTCGGCGAGAAATGTTTGTGTGGGATGAACTTGTCATTTTCAGATGAACTATGTGCTGAATCTGAACTATGTGATTGGAAAGACATACTTGAGGTTGCGTGTCCTGGTGAAGATGAAGACTACACCTTGCACCCTGATCTTAAGCGTATTCAATTTCTTGTGAATGTAGAACTGCAAGTGTAAACCCATTAGCAGACCTCGTGGGGTAAGGCCATCCAAAAAAAATTTCAAATCCTAAAGCCAAAATGATCTGCAACACTGCTTTTATATTTAAATTAGATATTGAATACAATAACAATAATTTTAAACATACATATATGTACATACATACATATGTTTGCATGTAGGTTTTTTTATTAAAAAAAAATAAATACATTTATGGGTTTCACACGGTATGCTAAAATGTCATATCGTCATAATGTTCTAATGTATTTTTTAAGAGTTTAAAAATAATGTTGTTGTGTTTCAACCAAAAAATGTTCTACTATAATACATTTTTTTCTATATTTATTGTTTTGTCATATAATTCAGTAAAAACCTGAGACGCATGGCTAAGTCGCCTTATTCGAACCGCCTGTAATGTGGCTTGGAAGCTGCAATTTATATCTTTGATGTAACTGTTTTGGACGTCTTTGGCATAAAAAGTCTATTAGGTCTATTTTCAAATCTGCATAAAAATTAAAAAGCAGACAGTGTTCAGATGACTATTTGTGACAAATATTCCATTTTCACCCAGGAGCAGATGCCCGTAGTGTGCAAGGGTTATTAGTTATTTCAAAGTTTTTCGTTTAGCCAGAAAAAATGGTTTGATATTTCCCGAAATACCTAAACTTTTAAAAGATCCCATTCCTCTCGAAGAACGACTAGTATCAGCTAGACATATTTTTATCAAAAAATGTCAAAAGAGGCAGCATACTAAGATACCAGTATGGTTTTGCAGGAAACGTAATAAATATCTCTCTATCGCGGTCACTATCAGATACGCACATTATAACAGTAGAACTTAAACGCAAAATGTGCTACAAACTCAAACGTGAGGAGCGTATAAAAGTATGTGAAGCAGCTAGATATTTGGTTCAATCTAATTTTTGTAACCTGCTCAACAGACAAGAAATGTCTGCATCGCGTAGTGAATTTTCAAGGCAAATCAGGAAATTTATTGTTACTATTATAAATAAACTATTATCTATACATATAATAAAACAGTAACTTTTTTCCTGTCTATCTGAGTAAACCTACTGGATAAAATTTTGGGAGGAGTATCCTTATTAAAATTTTTCCTCAATAATGTCTTATTTCCAAAAGAAAGTGGAGAAAAAAGTGAAAGTACCGATATGCATACTTTAAGGCACCTTTTATTTCTTAAAGCGGGACATTTTAAACACCTTTTACAGAGCTTTACAATAATTTTTAGAATTTTATCCAAGGATGGGTATCTTCATATAAAGAAAATACGTATACTTGAAGCACTATAAAAGAAAGAGTCTTAAAATTTGATGTGGATTACTTTCAAAGCAAAATCGAACAAAATCTTGTCAGGACGCACACAAAAAGTGTGTGGGCAGAGCTAGTCCATCTATTAAACTGTATTTTCTGCCTGTCTGACTGTTCACATGTAAAAATTGCTGAATGAATTTTAACAAAATTTTATGGAGAGGTACCTTAGTATCTTAGTTTAAATATAGGATATTTCTCCTCGTAAAATATTTCATTGCCAATTATAATAATTATAAATAATTTCAGAATTTTAGAATTTTATATAAATTTTAGAATTTCATATAAAGTCTATGACTCTGGTTAATTGCCCAGGGATGGGTACCGTTATATAAAGGAAATATATACACCATAGCTGAAGCACTATAAAAGTAAGATTCTTAAAATTTGGTGGCATTGGAAGAATACTTACCCCTGCCCATAAAAACTAAAAAAAATTTATTTAATGGTATTATGGCGTATGTATTTCTATTATTAATAATATTATTTTTGCAAAAAATATTTTATGTTACCGCCCACAAAAATGGCATTTGCTAAACAAAAGTATGGGAAAACTTAAAAAAAAATATTTTTCAGAGGTAGGATTAGATCTTCCATGGGGAATTTGTTTCTCCATGGTCAGGTTTTTCTTATTTTCAAGCTTTAACAGCCTATGACCATAATACATTTTTTGCCAAGTTTCGTTAATCTAGGGCTTAACCAATGTAATCCAAAAAGAAGTAATGTCCGGCTAGATTGGCGAAATACTCCTATGTGCGACGTGTCGTCGATCTTGATTACTGGTTTAAAAAAAAAAAAAACTATCAAATTGCAGAATTGTATTGCGATATGTTTATGTATAATTCTTGCAAAAAATCGACTACAAAACAAATATATGTGCATCAATTCTTAACTAAAAATTTAAAAGGAAGTAATCTGTAAGAAATAGTACTCAAATCAAATTCTTTTATACTTGTTGCTCTAAAGGACATACTAATATACGTTCTGTACATTTAAATGTCTATCCATAACGGTTCAGCAGATAAAGCCATATACGAAAAATTACCTCAGTTATAAGGGCACGCTTTATTTTTTTACACTTATTATTACTGACACAGCAATAAAAAGTAACGGTTCCAAAGATATGGCCATATAGGTAAAACAATATCACCTAGGGGATAATGTAAAATTTTAAATTAAACACTTATTTTAAAGGACAGATTCTTCGTAAATTTCAAATGTCTGTCTAAAACGGTTCAAAAGTTTGGCCATATGCATCAATTTACATCGACTATTGAGACACCCTTTATAACTTTAAATATTTATAAATGTTATTATACGGGACATAGTAGTGGAGATTCTGTCTAATTTTCAAGTGTTTGTCTATAACGGTTCAAAAGATAGGGCTAGATAGGTAAAATTTTATCATTTAAGGGGACACCCTTTAGTTTCCAAATTTAATTTATCAGGGGTGTCATAGAATCCAAGTCGGTTTTACTAATTGTCGGTTTTGCAAAACAATATTGGTTTCATTTGGTGTCATGAAACCAAGTCGGTTTTGTTATTTTCGAATGCAAATAAAACCGATGTTCGAATCAGCTGTTTTGAATGTTTATGTAAATGTTTACATTTTAGTTTTATTTTTTTTGTCAAATACAAACTGTGTTTATTAAAAATATTAAAAATTAGTGGTTTTATCAATATAAAATATAAAAATTTAGTGTTTAATTAATTAAATTGACGAATTAAAAGAAACTTATAAGTAAATAAATGAAATGGCCGCTGCTGTTCTTGCATTTTTACTATTAGAGGAAGAGCGTTCAGAAAAGGTAAAAAGAAAAATTTTACGTGACTATAGCAATCCCCTTGAGCTGCCGGAGACAACGTAAGTAGTCCTCTTATACTTTATATACAAAAGTACTTAAATCTGCTTTGCAGATTTGTAGGTTGTTACCGGTTAAATAAAGACGCTTTTTGTGTGGTACTCAACACAATTAAAGAACATCTTACCCGTTCTAAGATTCCGCCTTTACTGCAACTTGCAGCTTCTTTGCGGTTTTTAGCAGAAGGGTCGTATCAAAGAGCTGTTGGTAACGACTCTAGCATATGCTTGGGTAGAAGTACAGTGTCAACTATTTTAGATGATGTGCTAAATGCTATAGAGGGGTTTATTTGTCCACAATGGGTGCAACTGGAAATGGAAACTACCGAAAAGCACAAATCAAGGGACTATTTTTACAATAAATACAAAATTCCTTCAGTCGTTGGTTGCATCGATGGGACTCATGTAAAAATCATAAAGCCCAGATGTAACGAGCATTTATTTTATAACCGCAAGGGATATTTCAGTATGAATACCATGATTGTAAGTAATTTATAAGTTACAAACTGAACTTATCAAAGTAATATTCCTTTTGATATATTTATATTCAGATCTGTGATCATGATATGAAAATACGAGCAATAGATGCACGGTATCCCGGCTCTAGTCATGATGCGTTTATATGGAACATTAGTAGAGCCAGACATCATTTTCTTCAGATGTATGAGTCAGGAGAACGATCTTCCATACTATTGGGCGATGGTGGGTATGGAATTGAACCTTTTTTACTAACGCCGTACAGAGATCCATCCTACAACTCTAAAGAATATAAATTCAACATGGCTCATTCATCGGCTCGTAATATTGTGGAAAGAACAATAGGCGTGCTGAAAAGCCGGTTTCGCTGCTTGATGAGCACCTTACATTATCATCCAGAGAAGGTTGTTAAAATCATCAATACTTGCTGTGCTCTGCACAATATATGTAGAAAGTACAATGTACAAAACAATGACACTGACATAATTTTACCACAAAATGACACTGAAGATGATGTATTATTGCCATCAAACACATCTTTGCAAAGCGAAGGTCAGAGGATTAGAAATGAAATAGCTAATACGTTGTATCAAAATTAAAAAAACAAGTCATGTTCAAAAATAAAACAACATTTATTAAAAAAAAAACAAAGGCAAATTAAAAATTCAGTCTTACAATTTTGTAAAAAAAAGGTAACAAAAAACTTAATAACTAGGGCACTTTGTTGAAAAATAATTAAAAAATCACATGTTTTTTTTTTGGTATTCAAATTTTTGTATCTCGAGATCCAATTGTTTTTTTTTATTTCATGTTTTTCCTGCATGGTTTTTAAAATTCCATTGTTCACCCGCACAAATTCATTTTTAAATTCCTCCACTGCATTAGTTATGGACTCTTGTCCCTTTTCTAATGCCCTATAAACCCGTCGTAAGCTGCTGGCATTTTCTTTTTCAATTTTAATCAGTTCGTCCAACTTTTCACTTAGTTCCGCTTTTCTTTCACTGTCGTCGTCTAAAAACTTTTTTATTCGCTCAGCCGTGGTTTCTGTTTTGAGCCTTTTAGGGGTACTTTTTGAGAACAGTGGAGACGGTGGACGTTTTGATGACGTTGACGGAATTTCCTCCTCTTTCCCACCACCGATGCTGTCATTGAAACCAATATCAATGCCAGAAACACCTTCCACCGAATGCGCAATGCTGCAAATACGTATAACTCCTTCGTCGCTGCTCGTTAGTTGATGCTTCGAAAACGGTCCACCACCGGTTGCTCTGGACTCTGCTTTATTTTGGGCGAGTTTTCTTTTAACGTCGCTTTTCCATTCAGTCCATGTCTGCAAAGGTTTAAGCAACACAATTTTACAAGAGTAATGTTTGCTACACAGCTTTTACGTACCTTTTTCCAACCACTCACATCTTTTTGCGGTGGACCTGCGCTGTTTAGTGACTCTGTCAATTGTTTCCAAAGATCATCCACAGCCGGCTTATCCCGCTTCGTAAATCCGCGCGCTATATCTGGATATTTTTTCATAAACTCTATAATTATGGAGTTTTGTGTAAAGTTTTTATGCTTTCCCCTGTTGAAGAATAAAAATTTATAAAAAAAATTGTCTTTTTTAAATAAATAAATTCAATTAACATACATCCGTACTTACATTTTTTTAAAATATCCAAAAAAAAAACAGAATTAAACGAAAATGGCCGTGAACTTTTTTAATTTGTTTACAAAAATAAAAAACCGACAGCTGTTTGCTGCTTGGTTTATTTCCAATAACAAACCGATAACATTGGTTTCTGTGACACCTAAAACCGATAAAAATTCAAGTTCGAACACAAAACCGATAACATTGGATTGCATGACACCAACAAGATTTTTTGTCGGTTTCAAATCCAATTCCAATAATATCGTTTTCTATGACACCCCTGTATATACTTGATGTTATAAAGGACTTAGATATACAGGTTCTTTGTAAATTTCAACCGTCTCTCTGTTACGGTTCATAAGTTTTGCAATATACATCAAATTACATCAACTATTGGGACACCCTTTAACTTCTAATTATAAATATTTAATTTCTGATTATAAATATTGGACATTCTGTCCAATTTTCAAGTGATTGTCTACAATGGTTCAAATTGTTTATATATTTAAATTGACGTCACATATGGGACACCCTTTAATTTTTAAGTTTATTTTTTTATTAATTTCTGTTATTGGAAACTATAGTGATATGCAGTTTTTTTAAATTTTAAAAGGGTGCTCTTTACGGTTCATAATACACGTAAAAAACACGTATGTTGTATGGGGACACCCTTTAATTTTCAAAATTCTAAACTTCTTTTAAAATGGGACCAATCTGTAAGCATTTCCTTTCTAATAAAGAAAATTTTTAAAATCGGTTTAGAAATGACTGAGTTCTGCGGGCACAAACATAAAAAAAAAATAAAGCTACAGACGAATAGATAACCTCCTTCTTTTTTTGAAGTCGGTTAAAAAAGAAACTAAATGTGGAACCAATTCTAGTAGAAAACATGTTAGATTCTGCTAAAGGGGTATTGACAATTCGCTTGCGCACCAGGAAGTAGAAAAATAAACTCACTATGGTGCGGCAATTAGATGCCCCTACTTTTTTTGTAACTCTCTCGGCAGCGGAAACAAAGTCGCCTCAACTAATTAAATTATTTAAAAAACTGTAGAAGGAGCCGATATAACTAAAGAGAAAGCAGATCCGTTAACATATGCAGATAAAGCTCGCCTCATACAAAGCGACCTTTAAATTTGTGCTACATATTTTGATATTCGGCTGCAATCATGAAGAAAAACTTAGTGTTAGTCGTTTGGACCCAGCTTCCAGGTCTTGGGTGGCAAGTATGTGTATTTAACTCATCTAGTGGTCTCTTAATATCTTCACTGCTACAGCTTATACTATTATCATTAAATTTAATAACAGATGGTATGGATGTAACATGGCGCGGCATAAAAGCCGATGCTTCTTTGAGCCACAGCATTATATTGGCATGAGGAGAATCGCGCTGCTGAAATTCTATACGACAGTAAAAATGTACCAAAGGATACAGGAATAACGCACAAACAATAAAAATAAGGAATATAAAATTAAAAGAAAATGTCGAAAACAAATTCAAGCAGATTGCATCAAAAATTTCATTGAAAAGTGTGCGATGAAATGTACATTAGTCCAAGATCACACGCGGAGATTTTAGTTGCCCAACTTTTTCAAATTTTCTTTTGAAATTGCTGTTACGTTCACACATGAAAATTTTAAAGTCAATTTTACTGTTTTGTTTTGCTTTCATTTTCTTACAATTTGACATTTGTGTTTAACGCGAAAAAATATATAATATAAAATAATTTGAGTTGAAAAATGAATTCAAAAGAAAAAAATGATTTAGTAAAATCCATAATTGAATGCATAGGAGAAGCAATCGATTTGGATTCTGACGCCGATGAAAAAAAAGACATATTAAATGGTTTGTAGTTATAATGTGTTTTGTAAAAAAAACTATAATAATTTGAAACTTTTTCAAGGTTTATCTAATTTGTGTAAAGCAGCATCGTTTCTGCCCGTAAAAGAAACAAAAAAGCAATGGATAAAACCATGGAGGAATGTGAGAGTTGAGCGCGGCTCATTCTCCTTTTTAAAAAATGAATTGCTGTTGACTGACGAAGCGTCATATAAGAACTACCTCAGAATGTCCGAGGAGCAGTTTAAGTTCGTGCTAAACTTAGTGCAACAGGATATAAGACGCGCTGACACTCCAATGAGAGACGCGATATCTCCTGCTGAAAAGTTGGCAATAACGCTGCGTTTTCTTGCCACAGGTATGTGTGATTATAAACAAAATTTATTTAGACACATAGTTAATACATAAAACTATCGAAATTTCTTTTAGGTGAAACTTATCGCAGCATAGACTACCAGACAAGAGTATCAAGATCTAAAATTTCGGCTGTAGTTCCTGAGGTATGCAGAGCAATTTGTAAGCATATGGCTCCAATATATTTAAAGGTATTGTTGTACAAAATTTTCCATATTTGAAGCTCATTTTTGGAAAACATTCTATTTATGTTTAATTTTAGTTTCCTAAAACTCCGTCAGAATGGGAAAAAATAGCAAAGGAATTTGCAATCAAGTGGCAATTTCCGAATTGTTTAGGTGCTTTGGACGGAAAGCATATAACTTTTCGGCCGTTACGAAAACACGGAGCATATTACCACAATTACAAAGGAACCAACAGTATAGTTTTAATGGCCTTAGCTGACGCTAATTGCAAATTTATATTTGTGGACATTGGTTGCAATGGTCGCAATAATGATGCTGGTGTGTTCTTTCAGAGTTGCTTAAAAGATGTTTTGGAAGATGAAAAGGAAATACCACATAACAGTGTTGTAGGAAATGGTCGAATGCTTCCATACGTTGTAGTTGGAGATGATGCGTTTCCGTTACAAACGCATTTAATGAAACCTTACCCTTATCATACAAATTTAAGGGAAAAACAAGTTTTTAACGCCAGGCTTTCTCGTGCAAGGCATGTTGTGGAACATGCTTTTGGCATTTTGTCAAATAGATTTCGGGTTTTCTTAGCTCCTATGAACTTGAAAAAGCCAGAAACTGTTGAAATTATAACTTTAGCCAGCTGCGTTTTACATAATTTTTTGTTGGAGTCTGATGACACCTGCCTTAACCAATCCATACATTCCACAATGGAAATTAATGAAAATCAGGAAAGTATGTACAATCCTAAAAAGGGACATGCAGAACATTATCGACAACAATTTATGTCTTATTTTAATAATGAGGGCAAAGTAGATTGGCTCTAATTTTTTTTTGTGTTTATACATACATATGTATGAACATATGTATATATGTACATATTTTTTATTCTGAAATAAAACAGCAAATTTATGATAACAATATTTGTTTATCTTTTTTTTTAAGTTTTGTTAAGAAATGTAATACAAAATTAAAAAATTCATTCAACAATTAAATTAATTAAATATTTGGAAGTTAACATAAAAACATAAATGGCGTGCTGATTTTCTTTAAATCTAAAAATAAAATAAATTGATTTGAATATGTATGTTTAATTTATGTTTATGTGCTTGGGTAATTACCAACCTTTAAATTTTTAATCATAATCCTCATCATCATCGTCAAATATTCCCTGCAATGATAATTCCAAAATGTCTATGGACTCTGTTGAACGAGATACAGATTGGTCTAATAAGTTTTTCTTTTGTGTTGAACAAGGTGGAGCCTCTTCTGAAATGCCAATGGCGACAGCCGAAGCACTTTTGCTACAGAGTTTTCTCATAAAACATTGAACTTGCCAGGCAGCATCGTCTTGGTCCTGTGGACGTATTTCCTCCATCCGGCATGTTACAAGATTTCCAAGCCATGCAAATTTCTTTTCGGTTTTCTTTTGATTTATGATGGTTTTGAAATTTTCAACCTCGTTTCGAAAAACGTTTATTGCACTGGAGCCCTAATTTAATAAATATTACATACATTAATACATATGTACACACATTAAATATCCAAACATACCTTTTTTCTCTTAGGTGGTGTTAGAATAAATGAATTTAAAAATCGTTTCATTACTCACCTCTTTATTATTTATGCTTTCCCTAAGATTTGTATGCACTTGCAAAAAATTTAGTTGCTGGAAGCACCAAAGTTTGGTAACGTATACATCGGCAGTCCCAGCTCCACTTTTTTTGGACTGCTTTATTCTCCGTTGCTCTTGCATATATTGCGTTCTTAAATTCTTCCATTTCCTCTTTATTTCATCAATTGTAATGGAGCTGGCTACTGCTTGCATCTCCTTCAAAATGTTGTTGTATGCTTGTGCCTTTTTCACTCTGTCCAAATATTCTTTACATTTTACATTATAAATGCAATCGTTTTGTTCAATGCAAGTAATCAGCTTTTCAATTAAATCACGATTCCATTTAAAAGCCATTTTTTATAAACAAAATAATAATTGCAAGCTTTAAAAAGTTTATTTTTGATAAAAAAAGTATATTTTTTTTTGAGGCAATTTTTATTTATTAATATTTTCTTTGAATTATTCTCTTTATTTTGAACTGTAACGATATTTTCACTAATAAGCGAAACAACGAATAAAAAGAAATGTCAAATATTCAAATAAACAAAAAAAGCGAATGAGAGAATTGGTCGAAATAGCCGAGTACTGGAAATTATTTTTCCCTTTTTATTTCCCTCCCCGTAAACATCTATAAACTTAAAAATTGCGCAACTAAAATCTCCATGTGTGATCTAGCACTTAGAGTGCTGCACAATTCAACACACAAAAATGCCATGCCATGTTATGTTATGCCAACTCGAACAAGCTGTTGTGCCATGTTGTGCCAACTCAAACTCACTGTCATTACATGTCATTGCAAAGCATCAGCAATTGCCTTATAGAGTAAATCTGAATACTTATAAATAAAAGAATTTAACGCACGCATTTTTATAATGTATCTAGATAAATAGTTTGCATTTGTTCTTTTATTTATTTATTTTGATTTGTTTTCATTAACCTAGCCTCTTGGCCATAATCGGTTACAATATTCTGCTTTTATATTATTAACAATTAACAAATATTGTAATAAAATTAAAACTTGAAACTTTATAAGATGTTCAACCATCTTAGACAAGATAGATAATATATAATAGATATTGGTCTAAATTCACTGCTACATGCATAAACGCAATTCTTTTTTATGTTAATAATCTTTGCAACATTCCATAATAGTATAAAAGTACTTGAACTTTTATTTAATATTGAATTAACTAAATGTAATATATGATTTCCAATAATTGGCATTATTAATTTAATAAACCTAAGAGCAAAGCAATCATATCCAACAGCCTTCGACCTTATCAAATTAAAAGCTCAAACATCTCGAAAACATCCATAGCACGAAAAGAGAAACCACTACATGAAAAACTAGAAAACTCAATCAACCCATCAAGATCAACATATTGACTAGAGGAAAAATCATTATTGAGAACATCATGGTCAACATTATCCAAATCCTTAGGACCATCCGCCAATACATTTTTATTTAAGATGGACCAAATCTAGTTATTACTTCTATCATCAAAAATTGAAGCATGAGTTCTCCTCTTAAGTTTTTTAATTACCGTTTTAGCCTTGTTCCTGCATATACAAAAAACTCTCTAATTTTCAACAGTCCTATCACTTAAATATGTTCTATATGCCAGACTCTAAGTGATAGTTGATACCTAATCTCAATCCCACCGAACCAGTCATCCCCGCTATTTCTTATTAATCGTCGCCTTAAAGCAACAATTGAAGCAGTAACTTCATATTGTCATTTAAAATTTTTAACTGATCATCAAGACTATGAGTGAAATACATTTCATCAAAACTACAGTTTAACACTAGAAAGACGGACTGGGGTCATTTGGCCCATTTGCAAATCTAACTCATAATATTTCTCTTATCAATTATGTCACAGATTTTTTGCTTCGTGACTTTTAATAAAACTCCATTAAATTTTATTTAAAAGTAATATTTTTTTATTTAGGTAATCCAAATTCAAAACTGCTTTGCACCAGATCGTCTTACGGCTCATAAGGTTTTGGTTTAACATCCTAAACCTAGCCTGTACGTAACAGACCTTTCCATTATGTCACAGACCAGGTGAAAACATCGTTATAGACGAACAATTCTTTCCTACAAAAGCAAGATGCAAATTTACACAATACATTTGGGAAGAGATTACGCTTGGCATTTAATGGAACTTTCTCAGTATCGTTGGCAGAGAGTTTGCTCTCCAAACGACCAACTTTAGTAAAGACAGTCCACAAAGGGATGTTTTACCATATGTGAAAAATTTAGAGTTAAATTTGCATAAATAAACAATTTTTAAACCAAATTTTTAAATTCAAATGTAAAATTTTGCAACTAAAAGTTAAAGGTAGTCAAATGACCCTTATCCGTCTTTTAAGGTATGTCAATTCTCCCATCTTTCTAATGTTAAAACCATAGATTCTACCAACCTCATATAAACTGCATTATAATCATAAAACTCATAATATTGTCGTGCAACTGACTGTAAAACTTTAAGTGATACAAAAATAAAAGAGTGACGACTTATATCGGGAATTGATTAGATATCTGCCCCAACTCAGGAGACGATACTAAGAAGCAATCCAGCAAGGAAGTAGAATTATATCGAATATCAAAATGAGTAGGCATGGAATTGTGAACCAGATAAATAGTTATTCCTCTACAAATATTACGAAACATTAACGACTTAACTGGATCATATAAATTGTTATTAAAATCACCCATAATTACAATGTTAGAATAGCGAAGAAGTAAATCAAACACCTCATCTTCAAACCAAATTAAATCACCATAAGCAGTCCCAACTAAAATCATCGCATTCCCAAGTATAATTTCAAGAAACAGACACTCAACGACTCCATAACTCGTGCCCACATATACCACCTTATTTTCAATATTTCACAAAACATAAATTGCAACACCGCCACCCCTACCACTAGAAATATCAATAACATTTGTGGAGATCGTGTCCTTTAGCTATGTTTCACTAACACCAAAAACGTCCAGACAACCGCCATTCAGCAAAGCCTTGATCTCCAATAATTTCGAAGAATTGGGGTTTAAATTAAAACTAGCGCACTTTTAATGACCTATATTAAGATTCCTAGCAAAATTATTTAAATTATAGCGCAAAAACAAATTATCACTGGCAACCTAAATTAGATTATCTCTAACAGACATTTTTAAATAAAAGCAATAAATAAATATATATGTAGCATATTAATTCACGCAGCAGCAGAACATTAACATATGAATATGAAAATTTATTCTACAAAATTAATTTTCAAATTCCTTATAAAGGAATTTTCTAATCGAGATTGTAAAAAATCTGGTAATTTCTTCAAAATACACTCGATGAATTATTTTTTAGTCTATTGAAGAAATATAACAATAAAAATAGGTATGTAGTAAAATTTAGAAATGTAATACGAACCAACTAAATTTACCTGTTTAAAATAAAAATTAGCCAAAGTAAATTTATTGTTTTTGCTTTTACGGCATATACATATATATGTATATGTTTGTAAGATCAGTTTTTTATTAATTTATTGCTGGAAATTTCTAACACGTAAATCATTTTGTCTATATATATAACTTAAGTGTATTTATTAAAATACATTTCAAAATTATGTTTTAACAGAAATTCTCTGAAAACAATAAAAATAATAGTCAGCTGCATGAAGAAATTTTCTTATTGTATTTCATTCACTTTCTTTATGCATGTCATAAACAACACAAGTAACTAGAAGATATTATATTAAACAAGTGTCGCATGTGTGACATGTGTTGCATGTGTGACATGTGTCGCATTATGTCGCATGCCTGGTTTTATTGCTCATGTGTGTCAATTCGTTTTTCAAACCATGCTAAAATTTACTTGTAACTTATTCGTAAGTCATGTCAAACATGTTCGAACAACAGTGCATGAATTGACAATAGCATGGTGCGACAATTGTCATCATTGCAGGCCTTTAATGTACATACTATATTTCATTTATATGTGTACTATTATAAACATATCATTGGTATAAGAAGCAAAATCATTTTTAAAAACGGTAATCTGAATTATACCGATCACGCGCTAAAGCTAACAAAATTAATAACTAATTGATAACTGTGGAATTAAATAAAAGTTTAAAATAAATTTTGCTGTTAAAAGTTTGTTTTTTATTAAAGTGGAATTCAGGATCATTTATTGCAATCTCAAAGCAACAATAGAAAGCAAAATAGGTGATGTATGAAAGCAGTTGTAAAAAATGCTCTCTTCCAGACACCGAGACGACAAATCCGAGTGCAAAAATTCCGATAATTGGTTCCATTTTGAATGCGGAGGCGTTAATAGCAACGTAGCTGATTTGAGTTGGAATTGTGACTCGTGTGGTTGCCAACAAATAGAAGCAAATAAAAGTACACCAGACCAAGAACCGCATGGTAAGAAAACATCACCATCTTCAAATCATTTTATAGCAGTTCAACAATTTGTAAACGGGAGTTGCATAGCTACGGCAACAGGGCTGGAATGAAATCCAACAAAAGCAAACAGTATGACGATATCCGACGTAACTACTGTCCACCAGGTCTTATGAACGACCTGTAGTCAGGGACCGAAAATAACAGTTATTTTTAAAATTTTAAATCAAAAAGTCAGGTGGATATAATTTGTCTATCAGATATTTGAATACAGCATATTGATGCTGTTATGCTAAGGAATAATAAACTTAAAAGACTTTAATTTTTTTGACTTTTATCAAAAAGTCACTTTATAATAATTATTTTTTGACCGATATTTTTTTGGTCAAAAATAAAAGTTAAAATTTGACTTTTATTTTTTAAGTCAAAAATAAAAGTTAAAATTTGACTTTTATTTTTTAAGTCAAAAATAAAACTTAAAATATGACTTTTATTTTTTAGGTAAAAAATATAAGTTAAAATTTGACTTTTATTTTTTAAATCAAAAATTAAAGTTAAGATTTGACTTTTATTTTTTAAGTCAGAAATAAAAGTGACTTTTGACTTTTGTTCTTATTGACAGCAGATGTTAAAAAAGTTAACCACACTACCTTTTAAAAATGGTTATAAATTTCACAATCATAATAAAACTCTTTTGTTGGCACTATTTAATTCTCAAAATATTTTATTCCATAATAGAAAAATATTTTTTAATCCTTTAAAATACAAACCTCTTAATATCTCGAAACATAAAATATATGACTTATACCACTATCATAATCTAGGGCTCATATGAATGGTATTAAGAATATTTAATATGTTTATTTAACACTTTTCTGTTAACGAATTTCATTTATTGAGAAAAAAAAGTATTATTTTGCAAAAGTACGAATAAAACAAATGTACATTGTAGCCACCTAAAAGTCTTCAATAAGAGGCTTAAGCATTTCACAGACTTTTTGTTCATTTTTTGACATTAGCTTAAGCCAGCTTATGCATATTATAATTGGGACTTAAAGTATAACTAACGGGCCGCAGCCTTAAAATTTTTGTAACCAAATTTTAGTAAAAAAGGAAGTACTGCAAAAAGGGTATCATTTTGTGCCTAATCAATGAACAATGCTTTTACTTCTTCATTCATCTATTAAAAATGTTGTTGAAAAGTTTTTAGATTTATTATTAGAATTCCAATGAAAGAAATATCTTTTTTTTTCTCTTTGGAGAAAAATGTAACCAAAATGAAACCATGTAACCAATTTTGGTTAGAAATAACCAAAACAACAATACTGATTGTCATCGATCTTATTTTTCTTATATTTCCATTACATTGTTATTATTATGACATTTTTTTTCTGACTTAAAAAATAAAAGTCAAATTTTAACTTTTATTTTTGACTTAAAAAATAAAAGTCAAATTTTAACTTTTATTTTTGATGGAAAAAATAAAAGTCAGATTTTAACTTTTATTTTTGACTTAAAAAATAAAAGTCAAATTTTAACTTTTATTTTTGACCGAAAAAATATAAGTCAGATTTTAACTTTTATTTTTGATCGAAAAAATAAAAGTCAAATTTTAACTTTTATTTCTGACCGAAAGAATAAAAGTCAAAAATTAACTATTATATTTTGACTTTTTTGAAAAAAGTCGTAACTGTTAGGGTCCCTGCCTGTAGTGCAATTCACTAACTTTTAACGATCTAACACTTGTTAAATATATCAACATTTTTTTTTTTTTGCTTGCACTAACGCATTTGCGATTCACTAACCTATGGTTAACTAATGAAAAATACAAACAAAAATAAATGGCAATGCTGATAAACAAAATGGCAAAATAGCGAAAAGAACAAAGAGCAATGAAAAATAATAAACAAAATATACAAAACTTTCAACAAGTGTTTCATTTTTTGTTCTTTTTTAATTTTATTTCTAAAAATTGTTTAAATTCATTTTTATAAGGTAGGTGAAATACATATGTATACATATTTATAAAAAATAAAACTTATTTGAAATGTATTTTAAAATAATTTTTGTATGAAAAATAAGTTCTAAAATAGATTTCAAATATATTTTGTTTTTTATTAATATGGGGGTTAGAATATTTTACATTATACATCTGAAGGCCGACTTTATCTTTTGATATTTTGATAAAGTACACGACACAAAAATAGTTGCAGTTAAATTAACAATACTCGACTTGTTAAGAAAAACAGATGATTTATAACAACATCAAATGTTATTAAAAAGCATTTCTGAATAGCAAAGTCTTTTGTTTTGTTGTTAAATTTTTTTAACGTGTCCAGAATCGTTAAAATTGAATAGTGAATCGCATTACTGGTCTCATTCTCTTTTGCAAGCATATTCTTTGTCATTTGTGATGCCACAACATGCTTTACGTAGTAATGCTACACAAATACCAGCAAATGACAGCTTGTCAAAACAACGTGATTTACAACTCCGAATGTTAGAAGAGGAAAGAGAAATACAAAAGCAGTATTTAGAAAAAAAAATATAAAATTTTGTCAGAAACCGTAGGTGACAAAAACTTTGACGACTTTTCATTTAATTCAATGTCGAATCAACCAACATCATCGCAGCTAGACAAGTGATTCCAAAAGATCTTCCATTATTTGACGGCAATCCTGAGGACTGGCCTCTATTCTTAAGCAGTTTCAAAAATAGTACGGAAATCGCTGACTACTCAGATGCAGAAAATCTCATGTGTTTGCAATCTTGCCTACGCGGGAAGGCCAGGGATTTGGTAAAACGCAAGTTGCTGCTACCTTCAATGGTAAGTGAAATTTTGGAAACTCTTGAAATGTGCTAGGGCAGGCCGGAGTATATTATCGAAAGTTTGTTAAAAAAACCCGAAAGTTTCCTCCACCAAAAGAAAGGTTGGAGAGTCATAGAATATGCCATTATGATGAGAAACCTCTGCTCCACAATGGAGGCCTGCTCAATGGGGCAGCATCTGAACAGTCCAATGCTAGCGAAAGAGTTGGTAGAGAAATTGCCAGGCAATCAAAAATTAAATTGGGCAATGCACCCAAAAAATTACAAATTTCCCATCATGAAAGACTTCAGCAACTGGATTTATAACATCGCTATCGCTGCTAGTCAAGTGGTTTCCCCAGCCACTAGCAAACGCCATGTGTCAATTTTCACACACACAAAAGAAACGAATGCTACAAAAGCTCAGGTGACAAAAACAATGTGCGTGTTTTGTAATAGTGATTTCCATAAAATACAAAATTGTGAAAAGTTTAAAACCGCACCACTAGATCAAAGGCCTAGTTTGGGACGCAGCATTCAAAGTTAATGGCGTATCGCTGAACGACTTTCTAATGAGTGGGCCGGATATGTTAAGACCACTTTTCGACATATTGATTGAATTTCGCGTTGGTGCAGTAGCTGTATGCGGAGATATTTCCGAGATGTTCCATCGTATCAACGTGATATGCAAGATGAACGACGACGAACAGAATAATCCGAGATATATAGCCCGTTCAGGCTGCCACGAAATTAAGTCATTTTGTGATTTCGGCCGAAATCAAGTTGAAATTACGTAATTTCGCATACATTTTACCATTGCCCAAATTAACTCATTCTACTTAATTTCGTCGAAATTAACTTGAAATTACGATAGACAACGCTGGTTTTGTAGAAAAAGCTACTTTTTTTGCAACCATGACCATATTTACAACCTAGAAAGTCCGTTTTGTTTGAAAAAAATTTAAAAGCCAAATAAAATAATGGAAATGTACATAATTGTGCATTAATTTTGTTGTAGTGTTGTTTTTAATATTCGTGTATATTTTAAATCAATGCGAAAGTGTTGTGCGAAAGCTTTTTGCAAAAGAATTAAATTATACAAATGCAACTAAGCGTGATCAGCTGTTTGCGAAATTAACTCAAATGTCAAAAAGCCCAGTATGAACACTTTAGATTTCGTTCGTAATTTCAGCTCGAAATTACTTAATTTCGTGGCAGCCTGAATGGGCTAATACGTTATAAGGGCTCTAACACTCGGTATATCCTGCGCTCCATGCATAGCTCACTTCGTGCCTAATAAAAACGCAGAGGAGTTCGCCGCTAAATACCCCCGGGCAGTAAAGTCCATCCAATTTCACCACTACGTGGACGATTTTATTGCCAGTGTGGATACAGAAGAAAAAGCAATGGAGCTTGTCACTAACGTAAAAACAATACATGCAGCTGCTGGCTTTAACATGCATAACTGGTCAACCAATTGTATTTCACTACAGAAGTATTTATGCGGCGATAGTTCGCAAGAACGAGTAACGTATAATCTGTGTCCATTGGAAAAAATATTGGGTATGTATTGGGACGCTACTCATGATGTTATTAAGTATATCTGCAGGTTTGCAAGACTACGTAGAGAGGTATGCGGTGGTAAAATTATCCAAACCAAGAGGGAGGTACTAGAAGTTTTGATGAGTGTATTCGATCCACTGGGATTAGTGCCAATTTTTACAATCAGCTTAAAAATACTACTGCAAGAAATGTGGCGTTCTCAAATAAAATAGGATGATGAGCTGACCGAAGGTCTATATGACAAATGGTGCCAGTGGAAACTTACACTAGCAGAAATATCTGAAGTAAACATCCCGCGCTGCTATTCACCACTTTCAAAAAATTCTGCCAATATTGAACTGCATTCATTTGTTGGTGCTGGTGAATATGCATATGCAGCTGTATGTTATCTACAATTCCAATATAATTCCGAGGTAAATGTATCAATAATAGCAGAAAAATGTAAAGTTGCACCGCTAAAGCCGGTATCTACATCATAGTTAACAAAAACTCGCAATAAATGAAATGCGTCTGTATTGGATGAAATAATATTGCCCAGCAAACACAAAAGTAAGCATTACAAATGTAATGAATTTTACTTCTAAAAGCAAAATGGAAATGAAGTTTAAACAAAGAAGTTTAAAACTTAAAAAATTAAGTGTATTTAGGCAATATAAATAAAGTTTTCCAAATTTAAGATTTTGTAACAATTTCTTATTAACAAAATATGTTTTAAATTTGAAGAACTTAATGTATTTCTCTGGATTGGAGCAAATAAATTTTAAGTCGGGAAAAAATTGTTCGCAGCAATATGTAGAAGGAAAAAGGGATAACAATTTTAAAGCATTTCTTTTTAACTTGGGAAAATCGAAATCATTTAGATTTTTCCAGAATTCTATTCCAATTTTTCCCGGAGCTTGGACTTCGGTTCGAAGAAATATATGTTCTTACTCAATATCGAACTCATATTGAGTAATATCACAGTTTTAAGGGTTATTAAATAAATCCAACTGCAGTTGTATACTCTTAAAATCTGCAAAACTGTTGATCAGTGTATCAAAAATCTCAACTCGCTTAGTTTTCGCGGCATCGCACAGCGATTCGCGCAATAGAGATGTTTTTTTAAACTGGAAAAGTCAGTTTTGTTTTAAAATTAAATAAAATTTTACAAATATCACATATATTCTTACCTTTTTCTTGAAGCTCTAAGTTGAAATCATTAAGCAAAGAAGTTGTATCAGCTAGAAAAACTAGATCTGATATGAATTGTGTATCTTTTAAAAAAAATTTTGCCAACTCATCGATATTTTATTTTTCTAAAAACTCTAAGACTTCCTCTTTTAAATCAAATAGCCGGTTAAGACAGTCGCCACGACTGAGCCAACGTACCTCAGTTAACATTTTAAGATCATTGAAAGCTGCGTTTTTAGATGTTAAAAATTTTACAAATTTTCGATGAGTGAGGGCATTGTGTTTATCACTTACAACTTCCATCAAAAGCTTTCCAGTTACATGTCCATAAAAGGTTTCCAATGTCAACATTGAATTAAAAACATTAAAATGTTCAAACGAATGGAACTCCAAGCAGCGGTGACGGGCGTAAGGTTAGCAATGAAAATGTTAAACGGTAGTCGAATAAAATTCTCACAATGCTACTGGTGGACAGATTCGAAAACAGTGTTACAACTGTCTAGCCATGGATCCTCGCAAGTTCAAAACGTTCGTTATGCATCGCGTGGGGAAAATTCTGGAGGCTATTGACGTCACTCAGTGGAAGAGGGTTCCATCAAAATATAATCCAGCAGATGCCGCCACTAAAGCGTAGAAGGTCAATTCAACACAATGGTTCAAGAGTGCCTGTTTTCTAAAATACGAAAAAGACTCGTGGCCTGACTGTTCCATTTTTGCACCGTTCAACGAAGAGTGCGAACTTCGCCACACAGATTTCACATCCACCAAGCCGATCACGTGAATTTGAAATTCTTTTCAAATTTGAGGCGTTTGTATAGGGCACTCGCTACGTTCATACTCTACATTGAACGAGTCAGATCCAAAGCTAGCAAAAAAGAGCTGCCAGAAGAAGTCACCTTCGAGATGCTCCAAAGATTAAGAATTATTTTATACAGATACGCTCAACGCAGCGAGTTCCAAGAAAAACTCTCAGATATAAAGCGTAACAAAAACGTAAGTAAAAATAGCAAAATTAAACAACTTAATCCCTATGTCGACGATGACGGGCTACTTCGAGCCGAGGGGAGAGCGGAATCACTAAATTTCAATCGGCCTATTATTTTGCCAAATAAAAGTCACATTTTATTTCTCATTGTACGCTGTTACCATTATTGTTTCCACGAAACTATCATAAGTCACATCCGGTCAAAATTTCACAACCCACGTCGCACACAGTTTGGATACCAACTTATGTATAATGTGTATAGTCACACTTCGTCGAGGTATGCCAAGAGAAATATTTACCGACAACGGTACGAATTTCAGGGCCACAGCCAAGGTGTTTAAAGAACAACGTTTGAATTTGAATCAACTCACTAAAATTCGATGAGATCCAATGGAGATTTAACCAACCAGCCGCGCCACATATGCGGAAGCCTGGGAACGGATGGTGAAATCTGTGCTTAGAGCATTGTGCTCAACCTTTAAATTAAATGACGATAGTTTTAGAAGCGCGCAGTCTGAAGCTGAATTTATAATTAACTACCGACCGCTCACCTTTGTTTCACTAGATGCGGACGACGACGAACCTTTAAAACGAAATCATCTACTCCTGGGATCTTTATCCGGGTATAAACCCATCTGCTCAGATAACTGTCTTTGTGAACGCTGGCGACAAACACAAAAATTTGCTGACTACTTTTGGACGACGCGGAAAATGGTACAACAAGCAAAAACCAGCTGCAGTAGGGGATTGTTATCGTGGTGGAAGAAAATCTTCCCAAATCTTCGCCAAAAGGCGTCATAATTGAAACGACAACTGCTAAGGACGGTCAAGTTAGAAGAGTAAAAGTCAAAACCGCAAACAGCGTTTTCGATCGACTTGTGTCTAAAGTAGCAGACCAGTACCTGATCTCTTTACGAGGGGGGAATGTTGCCGCCACTAACTTATTAACTAAAACGTACTTTTTAAACATACTACGGCTGAATAAGCGGTAAATAGAAAAAATGTAAAAGGCAAAATCATTTTTCAAAACGGTAATCTGAATTAAACCGATCACGCGATAAAACAAAATTTTTTAAAGCTAACAAAATTAATAACTAATTAATAACTGGTGAAATAAATAAAAGTTTAAAATAAAGTTTGCTGTTAAAAGTTTGTTTTTTATTAAAGTGGAATTCAGATTCATTTATTGCAATCTGAAAGCAACACAACCTAAAAAAGAATGAATAGAATAAGTAAAATTAATATCAGTGTTTTATTTTGTTATAAACAGAATCCAACAAAGAAATAAAAATTAACAATATGTTTTATAATTTTTCAACTTTTTTACAAATCAAAAGTTAATATTTGTGTAATGTTTGTATTAGAAAAGACTCGCATTTATCAAATTTAATAAACATTTGTAAAAACATTACTTACGTTTTAACAGCTTTATTGATGCGAGCATCGCCATGAAGGGAATTTTGTTGCAAATACTGTATAATTGCGCAACCGTGTAGCTTTTGCATTCGAATTCCTCGTATTAACTTGTTTAAATATAAGGCCAATGGTTCATATTCCTGCAATTTTTGATATATAAACATAATAGATTGACTTGGGTTGAGCAAGTATCTGCTTTCAAGATCCGTTATGTTATTCAAATAATCGTCTAGTACATTTTCAATTCCATTTGCAAAGGCCTTTAAATAAAGGCCACTTTGTAAGGGTTCTGTATAAAATTGTATAAAATAAAAAAAAAATTTTAAATTTTAGAGATTATTAAATATCATTTATTTTATTTATTTATTTATTTAAAATTGGCAACACTATTTTCTATGACAGCCCACAAACACCTCATGCGCCATCGTCAATTTTTTAAAAGCGTTGACGCCTGTGTCTGTACTTTCCAGAGTTATCTAGTCTTACTCATGCTTTATAATACTGGCCGGCAAAAGAAAAAGTCGGGAGAAACAACTTTGTATGTGATTTAAATAGAATTTAGTATGCTGAATCCACACATATTGATTCTACAACGTCTAGTTTTTGAGATTTTTTTATTCAATTTTGTCGTGTGTGTTTAACAAGATTACACGTATTTTACTGTGGCTCTTATTTTTATATTAAATTATCTGTAATATATACTGTTTTACAACACGTAGTGTTTTAATCAAAAAAGTGTGATTTTCCCTTTAAATGGACATATTATTTATTACAAAAACATTGAATTTTGCGTGAATAAATTGAAATTAAAATAAACTTACCTTTTTAATAACTCTTTTTTGACAAAAAACAAGACTAAAATTAGCAACAACAATTATAAACAAAGTTGAAAATAAAAAGAAGACACTTACAAAACAATATACAATAATCTCTTACTCTTCAATAACTTTTGTTAAAAATAAAACTAAAATTACCAACAACAATCATAAACAAACTTGAAAATAAAACAAGAAGACACCAACAAAAACAATATTCGCGCTCTTTCATTTGATCCAGCTGTTCATACAGTTTCGCAGTCACTGCTTTGAATTTCTTATTTTACATTACCATCAATTTAATCCGTTAATTTTAAACTTACATACATAATCAGTGTTGCCATTAGTATTTTCTTTTGCTTGTAATAATCTCAATGGATTGCTTGAATAGTAAATGCTCCATCTCTAATCCTGATGAACGAATGTTAACCTGCTGGTTATGCCATGGTCTAATGCACTTTAAATGCAGTGGCATACCAACACTGGCTGCAGAAGCTACGCAAAAACATGATAGTTTGAACTGGCGGTGTACTAATTGTAAAAAAATTAGTATTGACTTTTACAAATTTTTCCAAGAAAGGAAATCCGTTTTTCTTGGAATACAGAAAGATGTTTCTAAACTTTCCGAGCGTGTCACTGAATTTGGAAACCTGTTTGAAAAGTTTACATCACTTGATAATTACAAATCCCCTCCAAAGTCGTATCAACAACCGTTACAACAGCAGACATCTTTACAACAACCTTCGTCACAACAATTTTCTCCATCACAATCATCCCCCAGACGTAAGTCTGCTAGAATTGCAAGCAAGGGTAACACTGTTGTTAATACTCCTCATATGAGTATGGAGGTAATTCCTACACCATCTACCCTGGCTAATAGCAATAAGGCCTCTGTTAAACCATTATTTTCGGATGTGATCAAAAATCCGATTCCTGAAAATTCCGGAAGTACAAATGCTCCCCGAGAATTACGTGTTTTACCTCCTAAAAAACATGTATTCGTATCCCGTTTTGCTTCTGAAACAACGATTGAAGATATCAATTACTATATAAATACTAAACTGAACTTAGATGATGAAATTATAACTTATAAATTTTCATATTCCCAACCAAGAAGCATAACATCTTTCAAGATAACTGTTTCATCTAATATATTTAGTAAAATAATTGATCCTTGTTTCTGGCCGGATAACACTTATGTAAGGGAATATGAACAAAAAGTTAGACAAAGGAGAAATAATATAGCCCGACTTCCTTCATCTGTGCCATCAAACCAAAAAAACTGATATCGGAAATTGATAACCAACTCTTTATCTCATACCAAAATGTTCGTGGCCTAAATACAAAACTATCTAATCTCTATATTGATAGTTTCACATTTAGCCACCATGTTATTATATTTACCGAAACTTGGCTAAATAAATATATACTCAACAGTGAAATTCTTTGCAGTAATTTTAATATTTATAGACTGGATAGAGAAACTGACACAATTGGTGGTGGAGTCTTATTAGCAATATCTTCCAAGCTTTCATCTGAAGCGATAAAGTGCAATATTCCTGATGGCATTGAATTCATCGCTGCTCGTATAAAATATAATAATAATATTAATAAACAAATCTTTATTACCTGTTCCTATATTCCTCCCAACCAAAATAATCAATATGCCTACACAATGCATGCTTCGTTAATTGAATCAATTGCAACTTTATCTAAACCAGGAGACCTTCTTCTTGTCTTTGGTGATTTTAATTTACCTAAAGTTTCGTGGAAATTTTTAGCTGATTCTTACATATTAACTCCTACAAAAGCTGACGACTGGATGATGGAATTTTTAAATAACCTTAACGATCTATGCCTCTCCCAAATTAATGATGTTTACAACTCTAATGAGAAATTATTGGATTTGGTGTTCACGAATGAACCAGCTGAATGCTCAGTACTTCGTTCTGATCCGATTACCACACCTGAAGACCGCTATCACCCTACTCTTGAAGTTGGCGTAAATGTTCCAATTAACACTAAATCTGTATCTTCAAGTCGAAAGGTTAAGGTTTTCTGTTTTAAGAAATTCAACTATGATGATTTAAATTATTTTTTACTCAACACAAACTGGCACGATTTGCTATCCATTTCATTTAATACTCCTGAAGCTATTGATTCTATGACATCAACATTTTACGAAACAATAACAAAACTTTTCAATCATTGCGTTCCAAAAGTAATAATACGCAGGAAATCCGGTCCTCCTTGGTGTACAAAAGAACTATCCAGACGTAAAAATAACAAAAATAAACGCTTTAAAATATACAAAAAAACTGGCTCGCTGTCTGATTATGCAATGTTTTCTTTTGCCCGTGCTGAATATAACTTATTAAATATGAATCTTTACAAGAATTATATGTATCACATGAAGCAAAATTTTAAATCCGATCCAAAATCATTTTACAAATTTGTGAATGAAAAAAGAAAATCCGGTGGCATTCCTAATGTCATGAGGTATGCCGATCAAGAGTCTAGTGACGATTTGATAATAAGTAACTTCTTTGCTACGTTTTTTTCTTCAACATATTCAGATGCCCAATACAACTTCAATGAATACCATCATCCAATTGAGCAACACCAATCAATTTACTTTTCTCCAATATACACATCGCAGATACTTATTGCTTTAAAATCGGTTAAATCTTCAGTCCATAGTGGTCCTGATGGTATCCCTAGTTGTGTCTTAAAGAACTGCGCACATTCACTAGCCACTCCATTAAGCATAATTTTTAATACCTCTTTAAAAACTGGCTATTTTCCTCAATTTTGGAAAGATTCTTTTATTATACCTTTATTTAAGTCTGGAAGTAAATCGAAAGTTACAAACTACAGAGGTATAGCAAAGCTCAGTGCAATTCCCAAGCTATTTGAAAAATGCGTTGCGGATAATCTTCTTCATCAAATATCTTCCTTACTATCCCCTTTTCAACATGGTTTTAGAAAAGGTCGTTCTACTGTTACAAATATCTTAGAGCTTACTACTTTAGTTAATCGTGAATTTAGTCAAAGAAGATCAATTGATTGTATCTACACTGATTTTAGTAAGGCTTTTGACAAAATCAACCACAAATTGCTGCTGATAAAACTTCATAAGATGGGATTTATAGAACTGAGTTTAATGTGGATTGAATCTTATTTAACTCACCGAAAACAGAACGTCCTCTTTAATAATGTCATTTCTAATCATATAAATGTGACCTCTGGAGTACCTCAAGGCAGCCATCTTGGTCCAATTTTATTTTCTCTCTTCTTAAATGATTTACCATGTGTGATTAAAAATTGTAATATCTTAATGTATGCAGACGACGTGAAGATATTTATAAGCTACGGCCTTGACAGCGATAGAAGTTTGCTACAACACGATTTGGATGCATTTTTTCAGTGGTGTTTACTTAATCTGATGGTACTTAACTTTTCGAAATGTAAACATATGCGTTTTACGAGAACCGATAATAGTATATATACATTTTTTTTGGGCATTCATCAACTTGAGTTCGTCACAGAATTCCTAGATCTCGGTATCCTTCTTGATCCGAAGCTAAACTTTAATAAACACATTAGCATGATCGTCAATAAAGCTCGTGGTGTGCTTGCATTTATTAAACGATGGGCGAAGGAATTTACGGATCCAACCATTACCAAACGTCTATATACATCTTTGGTTAGACCAGTCTTGGAATATGGATCTGTTGTTTGGGACCCTGACGCTGAATGTTATATTCAAAATATTGAATCTGTACAGAAACAGTTTCTTCTCTTCTGTTTGGGCAACTCTAGATGGAATCCTGATGTTGTTCTCTCATCATATACTGTTAGGCTTTCAATAATAAAGCTACCAACCTTGCAAAGTAGAAGAACTATGCTAAATGCTTCATTTCTACTTAATTTGATTAATGGAGCTGTTTCTTCTGACTTTTTATTAAGTAATATTAACTTCAATGTGCCACAGCGGTCAACTCGGAATTTCATTCCAATTTACTTAAAAGGTCTTCATACTAATTATGCTAACGCTGATTCTTTAAGAGGATTATGTAAAACATTTAACGAACTATATTTTCTAATTGATTTCTCTGTAAACGTAAATGTCATAAAGCGTAATATAATTTTACATCTCAATAATTGTGAATAAAATACTATTGTAATTACTATTATTAGATTAAACGGTCTGCAAGGATTTTATCCGTAGACCTTAAATAAATAAAATAAAAAAAAAAAAATAAAATACTGATTGTAGATGTGAGTAACTCTTGTTCACATTTATTCTTACCCAAAGTAAATAGATGCAAAGAATGCTGATGTCGGAAGTGGCTATCTAGAAAATGCATTCCATTCTGCTAGCGTCCAAAATTAGTTTTTCTCATTTTTTCTTTAAAAATTAATCACCTAATTTCTAATTAGTATTCTTTCAACTTAGAGAGAATATAACGATTTAATTTAAAAAATAGAGAGAGCGTAAATGATTAGTGAAAATCGTAAATAATTTTAAACTTAATCTCTTTTCATAAGAGAGTTTAAACGAAAGGTAATAATTTATGCTAAAGCTCTTTTCATAAGATTTACATTATTAGGTCAAACAGAAAGTAATAAAATCGCCCAAAAACAAACATGAAAAATTGCTCAAAAAAGAAAAATGGAAATTTGGCCCAAAAATTGTGAAAAAATACCCATTTATAAATGAATAATCACCAAAATTTATTATTAATTTTCTTATTATATAAATAAATATAAAAATGTCAATATGTTTAGTAAAGGTATTGATATTGGTTCAATTCATCGGGCAAGCTTTAAGCTTGAAACTTCTGTGTGTAATCTTTGATCAAAATCAAAAAAGCAGCGACACCTGCTGCTCGTGGTGGTGGTGCTAAAGGCACGCTGCTTAGCCCTAGTCACGGTCGTTACAACTGTTGCTAAATTAAACCGCTGATTTAAATTAATTCAACCGTTGATTAAATTAAAAACATGTATGTATAAGCGCAATCTTCACTCACACTTAGTGATATTGCAAAATTATTGCATTAATTTTTTTAATTTCTAGTGATGACTTCAACATTTTCAGCCTCAATCAACATTAGTTATAGTGAGTTGAAAAATTTCTGCACTAAAATTTAATTATTTGATTTCAAAAAAAGAAATCTGCAATATATTGCAGCTTTTTTTATTCACTAACTTGAGTGCAACGTAGAAAGTTTGCATACATCTCAACAACGGCATCACATATCGGGTGTAACCAATCGAGGAGGCGATTAAGGAAACGCAAAGAAAATAGTAACACATACCTATGATGCAATGCAGGGTCCTAATCACCGCATTCGATATCGAGTAAACTATCGTATCGAATAACAAATAATCGTATCGAGTAAGCTAATTATGCCATTCGACATGTATCGAATCGTCATTTTTATCAAATTGTAATAGATTAATAAGTTAACAAGTGAACAAGAAAAAACATTTCAAAAATATTTCCTTTCGAGTGCCATGATACCAAAATTAAAAATTACGAGATATTTTACTCTATATCGAATGCGGTGATAAGACCCCAGGTGTATAGCAAGTGAAAAATCGTATGGTCAGCGCACAAATAAAATGACGATCGAAGCAACGACCGAAAAGATTCAGCTCAACATTCCAATTAGATTTATTTCTTACACACATAAGAAATAACGATACATGGTTTGGTAACTTTTCAAGTGACGACAAAAAATCATAATATGGAAAATTGAGGGCATTTTATTGATATTTGTATGGGAATATATAGGAATATTTAAACGCCATACCTCCGGACCATCTCCAACATACCCTGATCGACCCGTTTCCGCAGTTAGTGGTGACATCAAAGTGTACACTTCTTTAATATATATAGATGAATATTAGTATAATACTTAATTAGAAATTACAAAATTTAATTTTTGGTTTATCAAAACTGTTTTAATTCGAAAAAAAAGAAAAGAGAAATGGATACAGAGAAACATATTAAAGTTCAACATATCGTCACCTAAAATGCAAAATAACGTGACATCACATTTCATAAGTTTACAGGAGAAGCAAAAAATTGTATAATATGAAAACTGTTGGAGATATAGGTCCCTGTTTCATAGCATCAGGCGACTACAACGCTAAACATACGTTTTGGGGATCACGCCTAATAACTCCAAAAGGTCGTGTTTTATTTGATACTATTTCAAAAATGCGTCTGAATGTGATATCAAGTGGACAACCCACCTATTGGCCTACTGATCGACAAAAAATACCTGATGTTATTGATTTTGGCGTGACTAAAGGTATTTCGAGAGAAATAATTAAGGTTGAAGCGTCACTCGAATTATCCTCAGATCATTCACCCACTATTGTCTATATATGGAATCAGCAACATATCGTGTCGCCAACAACTTGCACAAGCATTAATTGGTTGAAATATAGAAAGTATCTCAATACTATTGTTCAGAAAACATACCGCTAAGAACAACAGAAGATGTGGACCAGAGTCTAATTTATTTTGATCAAAACCTTAAATCAGCTGCCCAACATGTGACAGAAACCAGACAACCAGCTAGATACAATCAAATTTATTTTGTAGATGTCGAGCGGCTCTTAGCTGAAAAAAGAAAAATTAGAAGAGAGTGGCAAGCACACAGATCTCCTCAACTCAAATCTAGACTTAAAGATTGCACGAAACGACTAAGACAGCTGCTAGAATCTCGAAGAGTAGCATCTCTGAAAAATTACTTGGAAGACCTCGATGCAACTGCTCAATCAGATTATTCATTATGGCGTGCATGTAGGAACCTTAAAAGACCGGTCGTACGTAAGCCTCCCTTGCGAACTTCTTGTGGAGACTGGGCTAGGAATGATACCGAAAAAGGCAATTTGTTTGTTGGACATTTGAAGAAGGTTTTCACCCCAAATGTATGTACTGTATGTATGTACTGATATAGCTGAGTTGCCATCAGTAGAGACTAGTGCCGTAGTACCCCTAAGATTTGAATTTAGCGATATTGAAAGGGCAATAGCAGATTTAAACACCAAAAAAGCCCCTGGCGTTGATAAAACAAGTAACAAGATGTTAGTTGAGTTGCCCCGTATAGGTTGTAACGGTTATCCATAGTCATACCTTTGCGGAGATCGTGCTACCTTATAACCAGCCGTGCTCAGTGAAAGTGGGGGGTGTTCTTTTCTCCTTTTTAAGTAGACTTAACCATCAACTAAATACATAAAATATAGGGTAGCAAAACTTAATGGAAATCGACCATAAAGATAAGAAAATAAGTGAAACATAAATTAATAAAGTGGCTGTGTGAAGGAGATTATCTGGAGGATAATGATGGTATTAACCATCCGTCTTTACCCGCCCTTACCATGCTATCTAATTCTGTTATTATTTTTGATAGCCCAAATTCTCCAACTAGTATTTACCTAAACTTTTCGTGGCTTGAAATATAAAACCTAATTAACCATTATATAAAAAAAATATTTATTCAAATTAAAACTAATATTAGAATTAATAACAATATGGTAATTTTTAAACCATTTAAAAATTCAAGTAATAGGGAAAAAAAATTTAAAATAACAAACTAATAACTGAATTTAATACAAATGCCCATAAAGATACAATTCATACCTATAAGTATTTCACTAATTTTAAATTTGCAAATTGTTTTTGTTTTAATTAATTTTTATGTATATATATGTATATAAGTGTATAAGGAAGTTATATGTAATTTTATTTACGAATAATTGGTTAATTTTCCATTTTATTTGTTTTTTTTTTTCTTTTTTTTTCTGTTTGCAAAGAATATTTATATATATATTTTTAATAAATGAATTTTAAGACTTACCTTTCAAACTCATCGATGACACCAGCGCTGTTATCTCGAAGATTTTGAAGGCTTGTAGGCATCTAAAGATTTCTAAAAAAAATGTTTAACCAATGTTCATGTTTAATGTGAGGGAAGTGTAACTATGTGTAAATGGCGGTGTAAATGTATGTATGTAATGTAAGAAAAATATGTAGGTATGTATGAGGGGCTTGAATAAATATGACTATGCTTAAATTTTACATTTTTTTTGTTTTTTTTTTTCAAATTAGTTTTAAATTCAATCAATTCAATATAGCAAATTTATTTTACGATAACGAAATTAAAATTAAGAAATGGTTTGGTTAAGCCATTTTTTGTAGTATGATAAGATGTATGTTTGTTTTTCTATTATTTTGTGAAATGGTTGAAAATTTTCAATGACTAATTTTTATTCGTTGTTCTTGTTTAACGCGTTGACATGGCCTTTTCATTTCCCTTCCTATATTTTAGGAAAGCTGGTGGTTGTTTGCTGTTGCAAATTGTATTTTTATAATGCAAAAGCTGGAAGCCAGTACTCCGCCAGAAAATTACATATATGTATACCCGCATACGAGGTATTTGGTATTAGATTCCAATACTAAAATAATTTGGGATTACCGCAATGTTCCAATTTGTTACACGAGTAAAACATAATTACCTCTGGTTGATTAATATTCACCATTAGGATGTAACGACAAAAATCTATTTTTTTTTCCGCAAAGGATCACCACAAATATTTTAATTTATTTTTACAACAGATAATTTTCGTTTTCAAAATACTTTTTTTTCCAACACACACCTTTTAAAATACAAACTCAAATGCAATAATCTTCAGAGACTTTTTCTATTTAAAGCGAAAGCCTTTTGTTCTTAGGCAATGAAAAATAGATTTAAAAAATTTTTTTTGCAGTACAATTCAAAGTAAAATTTTTCAAATTTTTTAAGAAAATCACATTATTTCACATGTATATAAATATAGCGCTTATAAATGCGACCTCACAAAACAGATACAGTACTGTTATTAACCAAGGAACTGGATCTGGAAAAGGACTAGAATTTTCCTTTAAATATTTTTTTTTATGTCCAAATGTCTTTAGCATGATATACACCTATACTATCACTGTCAACACCTTTCAGCTCATAATTAACTTTTCCGATTCGTCTTAAAACAACTGATTTAATTCCGACTGGTGCAAGTTTCGAGTTATAATTATCTATTTTTGAACTTTGGGTAAAATTACGTCTGATTACGTGCTGTCCGACAACGAATTCTTTATTTCTAGATCTTAGGTTGTATACTTTGGCATTTTTATTATATGAATTCTCAATAAGCTTCATAATCTCGTTGCGAATCAGTGCGAATTCATCCTGCATATTAACTGTCATATCCGAATCATATCCGAAATTTGAAAGTAGTTGATAATCTTGACCATGTGTTACCATAGTTTGTCCAAAGACAATTTGGTATGGTGTTCTTCCAATTGATTGATGCACGCTATTTCTTAATGCACAGTTTATGCTGCTAATAAATTTGTCCCATTCTCTTTGATCTTTTCTAATATAAGAACGCAACGCTTCATTAATTGAGCGGTTGACACGTTCACTGGCGTTTGCCTGTGGGCTGTAAACTGCAGTAAGTGAATGTTTTATATTCTTTTCCCGCAAAAAATTTTCAAAATCTTTGCTACGAAACTGCGGCCCATTATCGCTTACAATTACCTGAGTCACTCCGTAACATGTAAAAATTTCATCTTTTAGGTAGTTTATAATAAGTTTGGAAAGAAATTTCTTAAGGGGTTTCAAAAAGGTAAATTTTGTGAAATGATCTAAGACAATCAAAATACCTATATTTCCAGATTTTGTTCTAGGTAATGGTCCAATTAAGTCTATATATAACCTTTGAAAGGGTCTTTCAGTTTTTGTCATCTGTCCTAAAGGTGGTCTTAGAATGCGTGTTGGAGTTTTAGATGTCTTGCATAAGTCACAATTTCCTATGTAGTCGCGCACGTCTTTTACCAACACAGGCCAATAGAAAAATCGTCTAATCCGTTCCAGTGTTTTCGCAATTCCTCCATGAGCCGAAGTAGGAGTATCGTGGCAAGAATTGATAACTCCACCACGAAGTTCGTTTGGCACCCACAAGCTCCATGACTCTGATTCGTCTGAATTCCCACAAGAAAAATTTGTCCTTTTGTAAATGTATTTTTCCAATATTTTGAAATCAAGTATCTCCACTTCCTTGAGTTGTTGACGTAATTTTGAATACTCCTCACTATCAAACGCTTCTGAATTTAGGTCGATCATGGGCAATGAGTCACATTCTAAACTTTCTAAAATATTTTCGCCGTCATGAGCTCTTGATAACGTGTCAGGAACAATATTATCTTTTCCTCTACGATGTTCAATTACAAATTTGAAACCCTGTAATTTTAACGACCACCTTGCTGCTAGACGTCCAGATAAATCTCTTTGCGCCATCAACCATTTCAGACTCGCATGATCCGTTAAAACCTTTAATTCTTGACCCTCTATATATGACCGAAATTTCTTAATAGCCATAATAACGGCAAGACATTCGAGTTCTGTTATAGTATAATTTCTCTGTGCTCTATTTAATTTGTGAGACATGTAAGCTATAGGTCTTTCTATATCCTCATTATCGAGTTGAGAGAGAACTGCACCAACACCATAAGTGCTTGCATCGCATTGCAATATAAAAGGTTTTGAATTAGCAGGGTGAATTAGCAGAGGAGCAGATGTTAAATTATTTTTCAGTGCATCAAAAGATTTTTGAGCTTCGTCTGTCCAAACAAAAGTTTTTTTCTTTGTCAAAAGCTCCGTCAAGGGTAAAGTAACTTTCGAGTAGTCTTTGATAAATCGTCTGTACCACCCCGTTATGCCTAAAAATCTACGTAAATGTCTTATAGTCTTCGGTTCTGGAAATTCACGTATAGCGCGAATCTTTTCATCGTCTACTTGTAACGTTCCATTACCTACAACGTACCCAAGAAACTTAACTTTGCTCAAAGCAAAACTACTTTTCTTTACGTTTATCGTTAAACCAGCTTTCCTTAGTTGCGACGCAACTTCTAATAAATGAGTCAAATGATCGTTGAAGGTTTGTGAAACTATCAAAAGGTCGTCTAAATAGACAAATACGTGCGACTTCAAGTTATACGGAATAACAATATCCATCAGTCTGCACAATGTTTGTGGTGCATTGCACAGTCCAAACGGCATTCTTGTAAATTGATACAATGGACGATAAGGGACTGTAAAAGCTGTCTTTTCTTTTGACCGTTACTCCAATTTAATTTGCCAAAACGCATCTTTTAGATCTATTTTAGAAATGAAATAAACTGGAGGAAGTCTTGCAATAAGTCCGTCAATGTTTGGTATAGGGTAAGCGTCCTTTACAGTAACAGAATTTAATTTTCGGCTGTCCACATACATTCTAACCTTGTCTGGTTTAACGACAATAACTGCTGGTGAGGACCATGGGGAACTGGGAGCTTCTTCTATAACCCCAAGAGCTAACATTCTGTCTACTTCCTTACACAGGTGTTTTTCCATAGCTGGAGAAATTGGATAGTATCTCTGTTTTATCGGATTTGCATCACCAGTATCAATATGATGTTCTACCAGAGAAGTACATCCTAATCCTTCAGTTTCTGAATTAGGAAACGATCCGATTACTCTATCAAGGCGCTGTATTTGTTCAGAATTTAGAACAAGTTTATTCTGATCAGTATCTGTATTTTTAATTTCGCCAATCATCGGCACTGAAATTCCAAGTCCAAATGCAGTCCAAAAGTCAAACCCACAAATAATTTCCTGACGAATCGTCGGAACAACCAAAAATTCAAACAATTTTAGCTGAGTTTGAAAAGCTATTTCCAAACTTATTGTTCCTGAAATTTCCTGTTTTTGTCCGTCCGCTGTTCTAACATTTCCATGACATTTTCGAAATGCATTCAGTTTTTCAACTTTTGCAGCCAATAAGCCACCAATCACGCTTTTATTAGCTCCGCTGTCTAACAATGCTAAATAAGTTTCATCCATAACTTTTAAATTAATATAAGGTCTACTGTCCAACTGTTGACTAACAATCGGAGAAATAATGTAGTTCCTCAAAGATTTTAACTTGCTATAATAATCACGTATACGTTTGGATGATCTAATTCGCCTTTTTGATTGACCAAAAATCCTGTTACGAATTTTTTCATATTCCATCAGCCGGATATGATATGGTCTTTTCAGAGGATGTACTACTTCTGGTATTGTGTGTTTGTCATTATTTGGTATAATTCTTATTAAATTGAAGTTGCCAATATTTTCCGCGTCAGATGTCCGATTTAGCACCTTCGGACATCCCGTAGCATGTTTCCCTGTACATTTGTATGTCTATTACAATTTTGACAGGTAGGTCTATAAACATTTTTGGCACCGCACCCGTAGCAAAAAATCTTTCGATCTTCCATACATTCGAAAAATGTGTGACCAATTCCATCACAATTCCAACATTTGACGTCTGTTTTAACTGCATTTACATTAAGTTCTATTGCGGAATTTGGAATAAAGCCTTCCTGCAGTTCTGACAACTCAGCTACCCGCACTTTGGTTGATTTGCTCACTTCTGACATAAATTTTTCATGTTTTCTTACAGCTCGCCTTAAATCAAAAACACTAGCTATGTCAAGATGTAATAGTTCGTGTCTTATTTCATTCCTGAGATTACGAACCAAAATTTCACAGAGATCACGGTCAGCTATAGGTGTTTTTAATCTGTCCGCCATTGCCGATATTATTTCAATAAAATCATCTATACTCTCAGATGGTTTTTGTTTGCGTCGTCTAATATCTTCTAGTAATTCAAGATCACTATAATCAACTTTGTACTGGTTTTGCAAAGCACGAGTTAGTGAAAACCAGTCCATATCATTGTTCTGCCTGTGGTACCGCCAGTACCAATCCAAGGCCTTTCCATCAAATAGACTGTGTGCATGTTTGCACAATAAATTAAAATCACTTCCAAGGTGGTTAGTTGTTAAAATATTTACCCTATATACAAACTCTTCTACTGTCATTTGGTCGTCACGGCCTGTAAATTTCAAACGCCAGTTTCGAATGATGTTAAGAACCTTTTCTGCAAAGAACGGATCTCTATTATTTTCTGAATTAGAACGAGATGTGTTATTCGGTAAATCGTTTGAAACTCTAGGCGAACAATTACCTCGAGGTACATTCATATATATTGGGTCATTTCCCCGTGAAATGAACTTAAAGAGTCTGAAATTAGTTGTCTAAATCTATTATCACTTACTTTACTATTGTTTCTATCTACTACAGCACGTCTAGAGATATTTCCCTCTATACCTTGTACTCCGGATGCTAATCCGCTATCTAAATCAACCGTAAAACTTACATTTGTCGGTTCCTCCAAATTTAACAAATTATCTCTACTCCTTGTGACAGGCATTTTAAATGTAAAATGTAATCTTTCAACAATCAATTAAATTCTTAAATCCACTACTTCGTTTAGGTACTAGTTGGTTTTATATAAGTAATCTCTAACTTCACACAAAATCACCGTTTTAAAACGTGATAGCAAAAAAAAAAATAGGAAAAAAATTCCTTGATGTTTATTTGAGTTTTCATATTGCAATAAAATTTATCCAAATAAAATCTTCTAGGTAAATATATATTGCTAGAAAGAAATAGAAATTAAACCCTGTGTTAAATATGGTATGTGGCCAGAATAGTATCCAGTACAAAAATCCAGGTAAATAACAAACGAGTTTTTAAATTTTTAAAATAATAAAAAGCGAGAAACAGATAATTTATGGTGTTCAATTTTGACGGTATGAACCTAACGACATATCAAGTTAAATTTCCAACATAAATTATAAACCAATAAAGACAAGGAATGTATACGAAAATTTTGATCGACTACACTGAATATGGTTGTTTTGAAGAATGAAACATCAGCATGGATGGAAAATATAAATAAAATTAATAAGTGTAACGCTGATGCCCCACGTTGGGCGCCATTTAAATATTTATGTAACGGTTATCCATAGTCATACCTTTGCGGAGATCGTGCTACCTTATAACCAGCCGTGCTCAGTGAAAGTGGGGGGTGTTCTTTTCTCCTTTTTAAGTAGACTTAACCATCAACTAAATACATAAAATATAGGGTAGCAAAACTTAATGGAAATCGACCATAAAGATAAAAGAAAATAAGTGAAACATAAATTAATAAAGTGGCTGTGTGAAGGAGATTATCTGGAGGATAATGATGGTATTAACCCTCCGTCTTTACCCGCCTTTACCATGCTATCTAATTCTGTTATTATTTTTGATAGCCCAAATTCTCCAACTAGTATTTACCTAAACTTTTCGTGGCTTGAAATATAAAACCTAATTAACCATTATATAAAAAAAATATTTATTCAAATTAAAACTAATATTAGAATTAATAACAATATGGTAATTTTTAAACCATTTAAAAATTCAAGTAATAGGGAAAAAAAATTTAAAATAACAAACTAATAACTGAATTTAATACAAATGCCCATAAAGATACAATTCATACCTATAAGTATTTCACTAATTTTAAATTTGCAAATTGTTTTTGTTTTAATTAATTTTTATGTATATATATGTATATAAGTGTATAAGGAAGTTATATGTAATTTTATTTACGAATAATTGGTTAATTTTCCATTTTATTTGTTTTTTTTTCTTTTTTTTCTGTTTGCAAAGAATATTTATATATATATTTTTTTTTAATAAATGAATTTTAAGACTTACCTTTCAAACTCATCGATGACACCAGCGCTGTTATCTCGAAGATTTTGAAGGCTTGTAGGCATCTAAAGATTTCTAAAAAAATGTTTAAATTAGGATTTAACGACAAAAATCTATTTTTTTTCCGCAAAGGATCACCACAAATATTTTAACTTATTTTTACAACAGATAATTTTCGTTTTCAAAATACTTTTTTTTCAACACACACCTTTTAAAATACAAACTCAAGTGCAATAATCTTCAAAGACATTTTCTATTTAAAGCGAAAGCCTTTTGTTCTTAGGTCATGAAAACTAGATTTAAAAAAAATTTTTGCAGTACAATTCAAAGTAAAATTTTTCAATTTTTTTAAGAAAATCACATTATTTCATTGCCAGATCTAGATTATTTTATTTAGATCAAAATTATTTTATTTAAAAAAATATAATTTAAAAGCAAGAGAACATTTTTTAACAGAAAAACAAAAACCAATGAAAACTTGATCCATAACAAAAATATGCATTTAATTTTGAGTTTGTTTTAGGCAAGTGGAAAAAAAATTTAAAAGACATGTATATAAATATAGCGCTTATAAATGCGACCTCACAATATCGCAGAATTATCCTGTTTGTTTTTAATGCAATCTTACGTCTTGAGTACTTTCCCACAGAGTGGAAGGTCTCTTTGATAACTATGATTCCTAAACCAGGAAAAGACCACACAAAAGTAGAATCATACAGACCTATAAGCCTTTTATCAAACGTGTCAAAGTTATTTGAGAGAATATTAATAACTAAGCTGAATCCAATTCTTAGCGCGAAAGGATGCATTCCGAACCTTCAATTCGGCTTCAGAAAACAACATAGTACGATCCAACAAACACACAGATTAGTAAATGTAATTAAAACGACCTTTGAAGAAAAAAAATACTGTTCTGCGCTCTTTATCGACGTTTCTCAAGCATTCGATAAGGTTTGGCACGAAGGCCTAATATTTAAGCTAAAGCTGAACTTGCCCGAAAACTTGTATAAGCTCTTAAAAGATTATTTAACGAATCGCAAGTTTTTACTAAAAGAAGGTGACTTTTTAAGCTCGCCACAGCTCAATGAAGCCGGAGTTCCCCAAGGTAGTATTTTGGAACCAATTTTATATTTACTGTACACATCAGATATGCCAATTAGCACCCTAGTCCACACATCAACTTTTGCAGATGACACAGCTTTTTTAAGTATTCATGAAAGTGCCCAAGAAGCATCACAACTTTTACAAGACCGCATACTCAATTTGGAAAAATGACTAGAAAAATGGTGAATGAACAAAAATGTACTCACATAACTTTCACACTGCGTAGGGACTCATGCCCTCCTATTCGCATAAATAACCAAATGATACCACAGCTTTCAGACGTTAAATACCTGGGTATACATCTTGACCGTCGCCTTACTTGGAAAACCCACATTGACTTCAAGTTAACACAAATGAAACTAAAAGCAGTACAACTAAATTGGCTTATTGGCAGAAACTCCATCCTGAACTTAGATTGTAAACTTCTACTGTACAAGTCGATCCTCAAACCAATTTGGTGTTATGGGATTCAGTTATGTAGCAATGTAGAAAAAATTCAAAGGCGCCAAAATAAGATTTTACGTATTATTACATCTGCTCCCTGGTATATAAAAAATTCGAATATCCACAAAGACCTAAACATGCCATCAGTTAAAGCAGAAATAGCGAAACATGCAGTCACATATCTAAAGAGGCTTGAATCTCATCCAAACCCTGGTATATAAAAAATTCGAACATCCACAAAGACCTAAACATGCCATCAGTTAAAGCAGAAATAGCGAAACATGCAGTCACATATCTAAAGAGGCTTGAATCTCATCCAAACCCTTTGGCGCGTAACATGCTGAATGAACCTGGTTATATTCGACTAAAAAGAAGAGATACTGCTTTTCTTGGCCGTACATTAGAGGGATGACACGCAAATGATTGCAAAATCCGTGAAACAAACATTATTTTTGTCTAGCACTGGCTGGACTTAAAAGAATATTTTATTTTAGACTTAAGATACGAGTAATTATTGTTAGTTCAAAAATATTGAAGATACAATAAATAAATTATGAAAAAAAGAATTATTATTTTAATTGTTTGTTATTTAAAATTTAAAGTATGACTGATAAATCAAGATAAAAAAGTCGTACCGAAAATTATTTAAGCAACAAATAAAATTTATTGCACATTTCTTATATTTTCAAAATTTGTGTGTTACAATTGATAACATAAATTAGTTCAATAAATAAAATACTACAACCAGAAGTAAATAACAGTGTTTTAAGAAACATACATATATAAATTTGGGCAAAAGTTTATACATATCAAGATGCCGCAGAAACGATCTTGCTTTTAGACCTTATTTTGCATACCAATTACCAAGATTGTCTTATTTCGGCAAATAAACTCATAAAATATTAAATAAATTGCAAAACTAGTCTGCTTGTCTGCATAAAACACCTTTGGTGGGAATCAAACCCGCAACTCCCAAACTGATAGATGTCTACCAATCATTCTATCGAAATTTGTTCTATACCTTTTAATCCATCACCAAAAATGGCGAGGTAAAAACTCAATCAATAATGTATTTATGTGGTAATTTAAATTTTGGAACAATTAAATTTTTTTGGGGGATGAAAATTTTCAAATTGGGTAACAATTGGTAACATGAAATATATTTTGGATAAAAAGAAGCCGGTTTTTTAAGTATATTTTTTGCTATGTGTCTTACGTTATTTTTAATTGTTGTTTTCTGAAACAAAATAACGTATCATAAATTTTAATATGTATGAAAAAATAAAATCTTAAAAAATATTGAATACAGTAGTTTTCCAGTTTAACGACGATTCGATTCTGCGAACATCGCTTTTAGCGAGCAGGTCTTTTTGTTCCATTGAGTACCATAAATAACGAGCAAAAACTATTTTCTGTACTCAGTATAGCGAACAAAATATCATTATAGTTTTGTTTAAAAAAGCTATTGCTACATAAATTGAAACAATTTCTAACACAAATAAAGAAAACAAAGCGAATATAAAAAAGTACCGTTATTTTATATAAGTGCTAATTGTGTATTCTTCGTTTGTTTTGACGCAGCTACTAAAAATGAGTACCAGAAAAAGATTGTTTTTAAAAGAAAAAATAAAAGTTATTGACGATCACCGAATTGAGAGTTATTGATTGGTGCAAAAAGTATGGTTTAAAAACATCCACGGTATGTACGATTTTAAAATCGAAGGAATATACAAACTTCGGATCTAAAAATAGAAAAGCTAAAAAAACAAGGCGAATTTCATAGAATGGAGATAGCACTTTTTCAGCAACAGCGAAAATTTTACATGCCGGTTTCTGGCGCAGTTCTACATTTCAAGGCCAAGGAAATTCATAAAAAGCTTTATGGTGGAGCTTTTAACGCAAGCAACGGGTGGTTGACCAGATTCAACAAGCGTTTTGGCATTCGGCTACTAAAACAAAGTGGAGAAAAACGTTCATCTAATACACTAGATGTTGAACCTTTTAAGAGGAAACTGCAGCAAGTTATTTTAGAAAATAATTTACTATTGGATGCAATTTTTAATGCCGACGAAACCGGTATTTTTTGGAAGGCATTACCTCTACATGTGATATGAATTCGTTCTATTTTAATTTTGTTTACGTTATATAGCTTAAACAGTTATTTTAAACAAAATAAACTACAAAAAACTCAATTCTAGTTGTTTTTTAATCAGTAATACGAATATTTATATAAGTACTGCGTATAGCGAACTTTTCGATTTAACGAACAGGCCTGACAAACCACCAGCTCGTTAAACCGGAAAACTACTGTATATAAATTATTAGTCGCATTATGTATTTCAGAAAAAATAATTTTTTTAAGTCAAGCTTAAGTTCGTTTAATTCTTTCTGAGTAGTAATAAGAATATTTTTTACAAATTAGGTGATTAATTTTAAAGAAAAATTGGGAAATTTTTATTTTAGACACTAGACGACACTAGCATTTTCTGGATCGCTACATCCGTCTAGGGGAATCTTCGCATCTATCTACTTTAGGTGGTGTCAAGTTGTAAACATCATCTATTTAACCAACCAAACTCAGATAAAGGCTTACGATAAAAAATGTATTCAATAATCTATCGTCAGGAAGATTCAAAATTCCCAAATGCGAAAACAATTATGGAAAACACAGCCAAAGTGGTATTTCCCACAATATTTAATATGATGCCAAAGGAGATTGTCAGTTAGCATCTCAAATTGACATAAAAAAATTATTCAAAATTTTTTTTTAAATATGCAATAAGCAGTTTTAAAATGTGTAAAAACTGATACATTATACTATATTATGAATTTAATAACGCAATGAATTTATAGTGTTTTAAACTTTTAATTTTGCTGTGACTGCAGACAAGCCAAAACGGCTTCGCAAAGCCATTATCTATAAATGTTTAAAATCGTTATATTCAATAAAATAAATAAAAAATAAAACAAAAAGAGTTGGCGATGTCCTGAATTCCTAAAACGGGAATGATGAGTTTCAAAAAATTTGGTGGTGTCAAATCCTTTTTCGAGTATGTTGCCATGAAATAAAGCTTTAAAAATAATTGTTTTTTTTCATTTTACATATTTATTTATTGTATCTTAAAATTATATGAACTAACAATAAGTGCTCAAATCTTAGGGCTAAAAGTATGTACACTTTTTTTCAATCGATGCTTTCCACTCAGAGGAATTTTAAAACAAATTATAAATTTTCTCCTACTAGGTTGAAACGACAGCCAGAGTCTATTATCATCGACATTTCTTTTTTTCGCAATTTTTATTTATTGTATCTTCAATATAATTGAACTATCAATAATTACTCATATCTTAAGTCTAAAAAAAAATAAATAAACTTGTTTAGGCCAACCAGTGCTGGACAAAAAAAATGTATGTTTCACGGTTACTGTGTTACTGCGGGTTATCCCTCTGATGTACGGATGAGAGAAGCAGTGTCCCTCCTTCTTACTCGAATGTAACCAGGTTCATTTAGTATGTTACGGGCCAGTGGATTCGGATGAGTTTCAAGCTTCTTTAAATACCTTATGGCAAGTTTCGCTATTTCTGCTTTAACTGATGGAACGTTTAGATCTTTATGGATGTTCGAGTTTTTTATATACCAAGGAGCAGATGTAATTATACGAAGAATCTTATTTTGGCGCCTTTGACTTTTTTCTACGTTGGTAGCTGAGGCAGTGCCTCATAATTGAACGCCATAACACCATATTGGGTTTAGAATTGACTTGTATAATAAAAGTTTGCAATCTAAAGCTAGAGTAGAATTTCTGCCAATTAGCCTGTTTAGTTGGACTGCTTTCAACTTCATTTGTGTTAACTTTGTTTCTATGTGGCGTTTCCATGTAAGGCGCCTGTCAAGATGTATGCCGAGATATTTGACGTCTGAAAGCTGCGGTATCGTTTGGTTATTTATCCGAATAGGGGGGCAAGATTCTCTACGTAGTGTGAAAGTTATGTGAGTACATTTTTGTTCATTCACTTTTATTATCCATTTCTTCAACCATTTTTCGAAATTAAATATGTGGTCTTGTAATAAATATCGTGATGCTACTTCGGGTCTTTCGTGAATGCTCAAAAAAGCTGTGTCGTCAGCAAATGTCGATGTGTGAACTCGGTTACTAGTTGGCATGTCTGAAGTATACAATAAGTATAAAAAGGGCCCCAATATACTACCTTGGGGAACTCCGGCTTCGATTGGCTGGGGTGAGCTCAAAAAATCTCCTTCTTTCACAATAAATTTTCGTTTGGTTAAATATCTACCTAGTAGCTTATAGAGGTTTACGGGAAAATTCACTTTTAGCTTATATATTAGTCCTTCATGCCATACCTTATCGAATGCTTGAGAAACGTCAATAAAAAGTGCAGAGCAGTATTTTCTCTCTTCAAAAGTCTTCTTAACAACATTAACTAACCTGTGATTTTGTTCGATCGTACTATGGGTAAAAACATATGAAATCAACCAATGAGTTGACCGCACCGATTTCGAATTGGATGAAATTTGGTACGAAGGGAAAGTTAACCATAATAATAGCGTTTGCCAACTTTCAGTGTCCTAGCTCTCGTACTTTCAGAATTATGGCCATTCCAAGTTGGCAAAAATCAATAAAAATGCACTCAGATGCCTTAACACAATTAATAATATCTCGAAAAGTATTCATTGTACGTTAATAATGAAGGGCTCATTTTACAGACAAAAACATGCGCCATTTTTTGGAATTTTCGATCAAGGATAATGTAAATAAAAAAAGGACTAAAATTTCCAAAGGATATATCTCGAAAATCAATATTTTTAAAAATCTCAAAAACTACATGTTAATTCTTATTATGTTTTGTACAAGTCTGCCAAATTTCAATGTGGAGTCTTCGTTACAACATGAGTTATTAAGAAAAAAGCAGGCAAAGGTTTATGTATTTCATGAAATGTACCAAAATACAAAAAGGTGACAAACTACAAAAAGAAGAACAAATCAAATGTAACGGAACTTTTTCGAATTTTCTTTGCTTAAACTCTTTTCCTCCATTGCTAAACCTTTAATAAAAAGTACAACATAATGTATTATCATTATTAAACACTTTATTGCAGCATATTTATTATTTCTGAAGGATTTCAATTACAAAATCTGCATCTGCCGAGTAACGCTTGACTTAAATTTTTTTATCTACAGGTTCAATAGAATGCAGCTTTTGAGTTCCAGGAATAGTACGCAAATCTTTAACACGAATTTGAAGGAACCGTGCTTCTTCTTCGTGGTCTTTTAGAGTTAAAAACTCGAAATTACAGTTCGAAAGATTTTGCAGGCACCATTCATATAATTGTTTTGAAGTAGTTATTTGACCTTGTAATGGACGCTGTAAACTAGCTCGACGTGCCTCTCTCTTTACGGTACCTCCAAGACCGTCACTTGGGCCTTTTCCATGGCTTGTTGCAAAAAAATGCCACTCAGCATTACATCCAAAATCTTCCATTGATAACATAAATTGATAAAGTTCTTTTTATTTTTAAACTGGGCAGCACTACCGTCTGAAAAAGACGTGATTTTCTTCGGGGTTGTTTTAAACTTCTTTCTCAAAAATATATTCAGGTGGCGATGGAACAGGTGAACAGCTATAGAATCGTGTACAAGACAATCAGATATTATTATGAAGTTTGTATGTTGTGTTTTTCCATCTGATTTAAAATAAATAGCAATTGGGTATAAAGTGGCCTGGGAGTTGTTCCAGTGAAATCCCTGGACTGCATCCTGAATAGTAAAATAAGCATTTTCTGAAAAATCGCAAACTGCTATATACTCATTTTCTTCCAAATTTGATTTTCTTTCGCTCAGATATGCTGCCTGCTGTTTTGCAATAAATGAATGAGGTAGTAGAATTTCAAGCTTTTCACATAGGGAATCCATAAAAACGTCAGCTTGGCTAATCATGGTCTCCAAATTATCCCTATCTACACTTACCCATTGTTTATATGTTATTTCATCAATATCAATTTGCTCTAGTAATTGATTTAGTTTTGCTTTTAAATTTTCAATTCCTGGACACTTGTTACATTTACGTAGGTGACACTTTGAAGAAGATGGAATGCATGTCATTTGTTTCAAACAATCTTTGTAACATTCAAGCTGATAATTCGGAACACCAGCAGTTAATTTTTTTAAATTTATAGCATCAACCATCAGCTTCACATTTTGATGCTTTGTACAAACACACATGTTATGAGATCCACTCGCATTTGCTAGAATTATATTCCTCGGACGAAGTTTGCAAAACTTGGAAATACCTATTTTTATTCCATCATGTCGTTCCTTGAATAAGGCCTACATTTCTCTTAAGTTTCCAAGGAAAAGTCTTTTATTTTTCCTCACTTTAGTACCATTTTCAAAAACAGACACGAAATCTTTCTGTCCGGGCATACACCTGCTGACGTCATCGGATTCATAAAAGGATGTTACTAAACTGCTTGTCACTGGCGAAATTGGACTTCCCAGTTTTGGATTAGGCGTACTCATCACACCCTTTGTTTCAACCAAATGCTTAACTTTTCGCGCGATATAGTTTGTAACCAGGAATTCTTCCTCAATTTTATGTATTGTCCAGCTTTTTGGTAAAATTGTTAGCAGTTGGATTTTCTCACTATTTTTTGTTAATGTTTTAAACTTTTCTTTTAATTGTTCAATTATTTCGGATTGTGGGCACATATGCGAAGTTGATTGTACTGAACGGTGGAAAATTTTGTCTTGAATCGAATCAGTTATTTTCCTGCATTTTGCATCTCTGTACCGTTTTTGATGTAACTTCTTCTTTTTTATCGGAGATTGTTCCAGATACGGTAAAGATTGGTTTAATTTTGAAATAGCAACTTCTTCCGTGCCTGACGCAATGTCATCGAAAGTATCTACATTTTCGTTTATGTCTGAACCTTCTTCCAAATTAGATTTATTAGATTTTTTCAGATGCGAAAATTTTATTCTACATATCCCACAAATTTTATTTGAGATCGTAAAGTTTTATCCTTAGTATACTGTAGCATCCATTCTTGGACTTGTCTTAAACTTTTATTGCACCCAGTGTGACCGGATTTTTTAAAAGGATTACAGCGAAATGTTGAATTGAATGGCATATTTTTTATTTAAAAACCGAATGAATTGTGCACGACTTTTTTGTATCCTTTCAATTTTATTATTTCAAAACATAAACCTTCGCCTGCTTTTTTCTTAATAAATCATGTTGTAATGAAGACTCCACATTGAAATTTGGCAGACTTGTTCAAAACATAATAAGAATTAACATGTATTTTTTTTGAGATTTTTAAAAATATTGATTTTCGAGATATATCCTTTGGAAATTTTAGTCCTTTTTTTATTTACATTATCCTTGATCGAAAATTCAAAAAAAAAAAATTTTTTAATGGCGCATGTTTTTGTCTGTAAAATGAGCCCTTCATTATTAACGTACAATGAATACTTTTCGAGATATTAAAAATTGTGTTAAGGCATCTGAGTGCACTTTTATTGATTTTTACCAACTTGGAATGGCCATAATTCTGAAAGTTGGAAGGCTATATGTCTGAAAGTTGGAAAATATTGTGCCGATCCATAGATCATGTGTACAAAATGTTATCAAATTTGGAGGTGATGAGGTCTGAAATGCTAATATTTTCGGTTGATTTCATATGTTTTAACCGCTGAAGTTTTTTCCTGAAGCCAAATTGATGGTTTGGAATACATCCTTTGTCGCTTAGAATAGGGTTAAGCTTAGTTATTAACATCCTCTCAAACAGCTTTGACATATTTGACAAAAGGCGTATAGGTCTGTATGATTCAATTTTTGTGTGGTCTTTTCCTGGTGTAGGAATCATGGTAACCAAGGACACCTTCCACTCTGTGGGAAAGTACTCAAGACGTAAAATGACATTAAAAATAAAAAGAACGATTCTGCGAGCTACACGGGGCAACTCAATTAACATCTTGGATTTTTTGGTGTTTAAATACGTTATTGCCTTTTCAAGATCACCAAATTCAAATCTTATCGGTACTGCAGCACTAGCCTCGACAACTGGCAACTCAACTATATAAGTCGATATATTTGGGGTAAAAAACTTTTTCAAATGTCCAGCAAATAAATTCCCTTTTTCGGTATCACTCCTTGCCCAGCCTCCAGCTGAAGTTCGCAAGGGAGGCTTACGTAAGACTGGCCTTTTAAGGTTTCTACAAGCACGCCATAACGAATAATCTGATTGAGGAGTTGCGTCTAGGTCTCCCAAATAGTTTTTCAGGGATGCTACTCTTCGAGATTCCAGCATGTCTCTTAGCCGGTTTGTGCATTCCTTAAGTCTAATTTTGAGTTGAGGAGATCTCTGTGATTGCCATTCTCTACGAATTTTTCTTTTTTCAGCCAAGAGCCGTTCGATATCTGCAGAATAAATTTGATTGTATCTAGCTAATTGTCGGGTAATTGTTGAATGTTGGGCAGCTGATTTGAGGTTTTGGTCAAAATCTAAGATACTTTCTATATTTCAACCAATTAATGCTTGTGATAGTCATTGGTGATATGATGTTTTGTATGTCCCATATATAGACGATAGTGGGTGAATGATCTGAGGATAATTCAAGTGACGCTTCAGCTTTAATAGTTTCTCTCGGAATACCCTTAATCACGCCAAAATCAATAACATGCGGTATTTTTTGTCGATCAGTAGGCCAATAGGAGGGTTGTCCACTCGATATCACATTCAGACTCATTTTTGAAATTGTGTCAAACAAAACACGACCTTTTGGAGTTATTAGGCGTGATCCCCAAAACGTATGTTTAGCGTTGTAGTCGCCTGATGCTATGAAACAGAGGCCTAGTGATTTGAAGAAATCACTGTATTGACTCTCTGATATTTGACTCTCTGATATTTTTGTGTTGGCGCAAGCCGTTTGCGTTCCAGAAACATATTTTTAAACAGTTCATGGTTTGTTAAGTAACGCCTGCACCGTAGTAGATTGCATGCGAACCATTTCTTGCATCATGCTGCTCATAGAGCTCATAAAACTAATGTCTCGATGCTTGCTTCGAGACGATTAAAATTACCAGATGGTGTTTGTTCTTTAGGATGCGATTGCAAATTAGAAGTAGACTTAGTTGTCGGTGTCGCTTTATGTACTGAAGTATGATTGGTTTTTACCATATCTGCGTATGAAACACGTTGTGTTGTTGGTTGGGCTAACTGAGGATAATGAGCATTTGCTCGATATTGTTGGTGCTTAGCAGGAGTACTTAGTTTTTGAGTGGTTTTCCTTACCATGGAAAAAACTGGACAGCCTCTGTAGTTAGCAGTGAGGTTTCCACCGCAATTGCTACATTTTTTAACTTTCGAGTCATCCCTTGCTTTGTCGCATTGGGCGGAACAATGTAGCTCGCCACATACAACGCAAACCGGAGGCAACTTACAGTAAGCCCTAGTATGACCATATTCTTGACAATTTAGACACTGGACAGGTCCTGGACGCTTATGCGGCTCCTCTACAGTTATTTTACGGTGTAACAGGTGTTTCAGATTGTAAATGGGGTGCATTTCGTTCTTCTTCAATCTGATATCTCCAGGTTCCAGTTCAACGCGAAATAGTGGTTGGGGGACACGTTCCCGATTACGGAGATTAGCTACACTTTTTATTTTAAAGCCCGCTTTTTGGAGTCCGGCTCTTATTTCAGCTGGATCTACGTATGAATCTACACCTTTAATGACTACCTGTATACCTTTGCTACTCTTCAGCTGATAGGTATAAAAGTTCTTTTTGCAGTTTTCAAACTCGTTTACTGCTTTACGATAACTACTTTCATCAATAAATTGTATTTTGGTCTCATCAATGTTACCACGCTTGAACTGCATGAGTGCCTAATTTTGCTACTCCAAGTAGCTTTGTCTTAAATGCGGTTGCGGTGTGATCGCCACCGTATTTCTTGAGTATGAGTTTACTATACCCATACCATCTGAGTATTGCTAAAGGCTTTTTCACACTATAATAATATATGTGTAAAACTTTTGAAGAAAATGAAACCCTGACATGATGACTTGGTATTGTTTTTTGAAAAATTTCAAACAGTGATTAGATCAGAGTTGCATTTTATTCGAAAGTATTAATACTTTTATTATAGTGTATCTAGCATACTCAAGTACATTTGTATGCGGTGTCGCCTTTACTTTACTTCGTAATAACTTTGTTTACAATCAACAATCGTACTCATACTTAAAACCACAGATAACTAACCAGATTACCCACTTGTGACGTTTAAAAAAGTACATTATCATTTGTACTTGCAGCTTTCGATAAAGTGAATAAAGAGATAACAAAAAATGTTTAAAGCAATGAGTAAGAAGTACCAGCTATATGTTGCTATTACTAACATAGGTTTTCAATTAAGTAAACAAAATATTGGAAACAAAATTTTAACAAAAATTATATTTTCTTAATAATATTAAAAATAAACTGGTACAATAATTTCGTTAAAAGTTATTAAAATTAAAATATATTACAATAATATCGTTAAAAGTTATTAAAATATATTACGCTTGTTGCAAAGCGCAGTTAAAAGTTACAAACATACATGATCATAAAGTTGAAAAAAATTGGCAATAGAAGTTTTTTAAAGTCACAATGTTAAAGAGAATTCAAGGAAAATTTGGACACAAATGCAGTTGGAAGAGGAGGAGTCCCGTCTAAATTATTTGATTTCTTATGGTAAACAATTTTATAAATGTACATATGTGACTTCATAAGGGTTGTGCAATATACATAGATGCTTATGTACATTACATGAATGGTTCTCCGGCGAAGTGCACGTTAGCAACCAGAACATAAGGAAATGTTCTTGTACATGATAATGGCGCTGAGAAAAAATAGATTATTCCGTCGATGCCCTATGATATGATACTTTATAATATTATTTCAAACTAAATCTAACGTTTTAAGGGATTCGTGTGGAATTGAGGACCTAAGAAACGAAAACCTAAAACAGTATACGACTATATTTCATAAATATAAATAACAGTGTTTGTTGAGCGAAAATGCCAAGGGATTGGTTCACGTTGCATTCGTACCAACATTCGGTCAACACGAAAGCTTGCTCCACCAAGTAATCACTAAATGATGCTGTACTAAATTTACAATTACTTGTAATTAAGAATTGGAAATTTTCAATAACGAATTACATGTAATTGCAATTGAAAAAAATCAATTACAATTACATGTAATTGAAAATTTTAAGTAATGAATACTTTTTTTTGTAATTACTGTCAAAAAATATTTAATTAATTTTTCTTTTTCACAATGTCAATGTCTACGGAATATAAAATGAAAAAATGTATACTTGACTGCAAAGTTTTCAAAGTTTTGTAAGCGATAATTACCATCATGTTTTTGTATTGCTCGTTTCATTTATACTGTTGATCATGCAACGCAATTGAATTTCGTTCAATTGGAAGTAATGATTACTGCCTAATTACAATAACTTGTAATTTGTAATTGAACTTTTTCAATTACAATTACATGTAATTAGTAATTGATAATTTCCAATTAATAATTACAAGTAATTGTAATTGAAATTTTTCAATTACAAATTACAAGTAATAGTAATTGATTTAGTCCCTGATTTCAATTACAATTACTTGTAATTATTAATTGAAAATTTTTAACTACACATTACCTGTAATTGTAATTTAAATGTAATTGAATCCCCCATGTCTGTTTCATATTTACTTTAGGATTTTAAGTGAATATTTTAAATAAGGTAATTTATGTATTTTTATTTTCTGGTCTTATTAATGTTTTGTTTCTAATTTCAAGTAACGTTAACAGCAGAAAAAGGTGAACGTAATACATAATAGTTTGCAGTTGTTGGAGATAGTTGTAGCATCTTTTTCAATTTATTAGTATAAGTAAATAGTTAAGGAAGAAGATTACAATGAAAAGATACATGTCATCGTTTCCATCACCAGTTTTTTTGAAGGGAATGTTACCAATAGGTAATTTGAAATTAGAAAAAACAAGTTACATACAAATATTAAAAAACTAAAAGGAAACTTGTAACATATTTATTTACCTTGAGATTTTAGTCACCATTAACAAAACAAACCTGCCAACTCAGGGTAATTATCTATCCAATGTAAGAACCTGCTTAAATAATAAATAAATATTTTAATCCAGCAAGACGATATTTTTGTAACATATCATATTACATATGTAAATCAAAATAAATAATTCCAATTGTCTTTAAATATCAATTGGAAGTACACACTGTTAAACCGAAATTTGTACATAGGACCATAGTTCCTTCTGATGCACCAGAAGGACCATAGTTCCTTCTGATGCACAAAATGTGATATGTTTAGTTGGTTGGATTTTTCGGGAACTGATGAAATTTCTCCCCTTTTGGACAGCGCCTTATGCATCGGCGACTACTGAAATAGCAAAATAATTTAATTAAAAACAAATTAATTTGAACAGAAAACCTTTGTTATACTTACATTTTTCCTGTTGGATTCCTGTTGTTTTATTTCCTTTTGTTTGTTTCCTTTTATGATATTTGTTCAAATTTTATTTTTGCCACAAATTATTTTAAAGCTATTTATAACAATTAATTTTACACACAAATCAAATTTTATTAAAATTTACCACCAGTTTCACAAATTATTTTGTAAACAATAAAATGTCAAATTGCAGCTATAACCAGAAAGAGATAGTAATCTAAGATAATTCTTACAAAAAAAAACCAACTACAAAACAAATATATGTGCATCAATTCTTAACTAAAAATTTAAAAGGAAGTAATCTGTAAGAAATAGTACTCAAATCAAATTCTTTTATACTTGTTGCTCTAAAGGACATACTAATATACGTTCTGTACATTTAAATGTCTATCCATAACGTTTCAGCAGATAAAGCCATATACGACAAATTACCTCAGATATGAGGACACCCTTTATTTTTTTACACTTATTATTACTGACACAGCAATAAAAAGTAACGGTTCCAAAGATATGGCCAATATCACCTAGGGGACACTCTTTAATGTAAAATTTTAATTTAAACACTTATTTTAATTTTCAAATGTCTGTCTAAAACGGTTCAAAAGTTTGGCCATATGCATCAATTTACATCAACTATAGAGACACCCTTTATAACTTTAAATATTTATAAATGTTATTATACGGGACATAGTAGTGGAGATAGGGCTAGATAGGTAAAATTTTATCATTTAAGGGGACACCCATTAGTTCCCAAATTTAAATTATATACTTGATGTTATAAAGGACTTAGATATACAGGTTCTTTGTAAATTTCAACCGTCTCTCTGTTACGGTTCAAAAGTTTTGCAATATACATCAAATTACTTCAACTATTGGGACCCCCTTTAACTTCTAATTATAAATATTTAATTTCTGATTATAAATATTGGACATTCTGTCCAATTTTCAAGTGATTGTCTACAATGGTTCAAATTGTTCATATATTTAAATTGACGTCACATATGGGGACACCCTTTACTTTTTAAGTTTAATTTTTTTTATTAATTTCTGTTATTGGAAGCTATAGTGATATGCAGTTTTTTAAAATTTTAAAGGGTCTCCTTACGGTTCATAATACACGTAAAAAACACGTATGTTGTATGGGGACACCCTTTAATTTTCAAAATTCTGAACTTCTTTTAAAATGGGACCAATCTGTAATCATTTTCTTTCTAATAAAGAAAAAAATTTAAAATCGGTTCAGAAATTGCTGAGTTCTGCGGGCACAAACATAAAAAAGCAACATTCAGACGAATAGATAACCTCCTTATTTTTTTGAAG